>JAMXBD010001310.1:0-406940 GCA_024138025.1 Combretum micranthum
CATGACACGGTCAAGAAGTTAGGTCGCAAAAGAATATAAAGCAAGACAGAGAAGGAGATATATACGAGAAAGAAAGTATAAATACCTAAAGTTAAAAAAGGAACACCAAGTAGTAGTAGATACATAGAATTTTCAACGTATGTTGTAACACATGTATGCTTGTGGAAATGCATGTGCTGTTTGGAACCAAACGTGTCGACCCCACTAACATATATTATCAACACAAGCCATATGGTCCCCTTGAAACTTCGTATCGTATTGATATTGATCTTTTGAGGAGGGAGGGATTAAAACTTTCACATGCCGGTCAAAGTTCTTGTCTTAGTTACGCAAAGTCTCATGTCATCTTCTAGTGTCAAATTACGATCACGACCCTACACGTGAAAAATACATATGTCAATGGTGGATAAATATTAATTACTTTTAAACAATTTAGGTATAATGTAATAATGTACAACTCGTTTTTTTGCAGCCATACATCCTAAATTGTTCTGATTAGATATTTAGTTGATCATCTATATATCATCCTTTTTCTTTTTTTCTTTTAGTGATGGTGTGAATTTTTTGGTTTTGTGGTATTATGAATTGGCACAGTATATCATACAAAATAAAATATTGTAAGTATTACACTGTAATTGATTATCTATGATGATAGAGATAATAGCAATTAACAAAAACAATTATATATAAATGTATCAACTAAAAATTTAATTAGGTGTGAAAATTGGTATTTAAAATTTTAAATATATAATTATAAAAAGATGTAAAATTGAGATGTAAACCACGATATAATGCAACAATTTATACTAAAATAGGTAATATCCGTGTAAACCACGATATGGAGCAACAATTTATATTAAAGTAGGTAATATCCATATTTAACAATAATATTATTTATTCATATTCATTTACCGTTTATGCGTGAACCTAAGGTGTAATTGGAATGAATTTTCATTTTTCTCATCATGGTAGGGTCGACACGTACATGTTTCGCGGGGGTGAGTGGCAATATCCGACCATGGACAAGAATTCGAGATTTTAACCTCTCTCATCTTTACATAAAGACAAAGACAAGCCATTCCCTAAAAAAGTGCGAGATATATCGATTTTGATATTATATCGGGCAGATAATGTACGTAATTTTCAAATATTTTTTAATAAATTATTTATCAATAAATAGATATAAAAGAAAAATTGATTGCTCTTATAAAAATATTAAATAGATCAAATATAGATATAAATCAGATATATTTACATATATAATTTCGATACATATATAAATATAAATTAAAAACAGACCAATATGAAGAAGTGATAAATATATAGAAAGGCATCCTTTTGGTAAGAAAAAAGTTTTGCCACCCTAACCACTGTGTCTCAATCATGTCTTAAGCAATAATATTACGATATTTATATATGAAGTGATAATGAATGCTTACTCTATTTTAGGGATATTTTAATTACTTAAATTTATTTAACAAATGTTAAATATTTATTGGCTGGAACATGATAAAAACAGTATTCTTGACACATCAAATATTTTTTCCTTTGGTAGTACTACGTCGACCAGTCCAGGGTAAACACATGGACATTATTTACTATGAAGGCGTCAAACCGCAACAGGAGTTATGACCATACTAGACTTTTCTGCGAAATTCATGTTCCCAAAATATTTCATACGATGGTGTGGTTGTTTTCAGTTACTAAAACAAGAATTCTGTTATGAAGAGAAATTATTATTGTTTCAAATGCAGCTATCCGTGATGGAAATGACAAATGAGGCAAAATTAAAGGTAAAGGATGAGATAGGATGAAAAAGGAAGAGGCACTTTTCTTTGCGGGTTAAAGAGGGAGGGAGAGAGGGAGAGAGGGAAAGCAATGGCGATGAAAGGAAATTTTGACAAAAATAGTGAAATAGATATAAGTAGGTATTATTCTCGTCAAATCACTTTTATCTTACGCTTGTTTGCAAGAAATATAAAGTACATTATGGGTTACTTTGTACTTTCATGACTCTACCTCTAAATTAAATCCAAATAAAAAAATATATATAATGCATGATCTAATCATGTAACAGACCAAATTGAGTGGAGCCAAGGTTTGGGCTTGGCATTGAGCTCGAGCGTGACTTAAAAGCGATTGAGCTCAAGCATGACTTAATCCTTTTTATCAAATGTAAAAAATTCTAATTCAAACTTAACTTATTTAAATAAACAAGTTGTATCTAAAGGAACAAGCTTTATTTTGATCACAGTGCTAGCCTTTTTACAAGTCAATTTATATATGTTGAGCCAAAATTAAAGTAAGAGCTTACATATTGCATAGAATATAAAATAAAGTTAAATATAGGATTGTATATATATATATATATATATAAAAATTATATAAATATATAGATGCATGGAGCACAATATTTAAGAAGAGAAAGTTCTATGTAAGTTTTCCTTACCTTGAATTTCATTCAACATGCAGACAATATATAAGAGTCATAAAATATATATATATACACATATATTTATAAATTAGATTTTAACTTTAATTATATTGTATATATAGATAAATTATGAATCTACTTGTGTGCTTAAATAAACTGACTTATGAACTTAAATCAAAATCCAAACTCTGTTTGTTTTAATAAATGAAATTTATTTTGGGTATAAACCGAGTAGAACATAAAATAAATCAAATTCCAGTAGCTTCCAAATGATTCAACCCTAGCCATCGGGGAAAAGTATACTTGGCATTTTCACAAACAAGCTTAATGCCATTCGTGGTTGAAGGTGTATCAATCACTCTTACAGTCGTAAATGCGTTTAGGGCTGAAAAATAGTTGCATATCCATAAATATGTGCATTCCAAACTCTCTTATTCACAAATTCACTTTCTGCAATATAAATTTTCAAGAGCATTTATGTCATTTTATCTTTTTAATATGATGTGCTCCTGTGGTTATGTTTCATGAATTTCTACTAATTTAAGTGATAATAACAGAACTCTTCAATTCAACATATTTTTTAGATTTTTTTATTATTTAAATATCTTTACATTACTGAACAGATATATTTTTCGTGTATAGATATTATTTATGAGAAGAACTGTGCCCTTTAAGTATGTTTAATGCGTAGGATTGTATTCTTGACTGAAAAGATTATAACTTTTTGTAAATATGATAGCTTTTTGTGAATATGATAGTATTTTATATAAGATAAATTACATCAAAAAGTCGATATTTGATAGTAAATTCATTTAATGTATCAACATTTTAAGTGGTTAAAAAGATGAATAAATGTTTGGGGATAAGTTCATTTAAGATATCAACATTTTAAGTATTTAAAAAAAGGAATCAATGTTTTATAAATTGAATCAAATATGCGAAATATTGATATCGCTTTTTAATTATTTGAAATGTAGATACCTTAAATGAATTTATCTCGAAATGTTAATATATTCCTATGTAATTTACTCATTTCAATAACATCAATAGTCACATAAGTCAAATTATATTAAAGATAATTAAATAATTATGCTCATGCAGTCTTTTAATTATAAATTTATTAATACACTAATTAAGATAATGTCATAGGTAAACATATCATTTTTTTTAACATAATATGAAATAATTAGATTAAATAAATAGATTAATATAATCATGAAGATAGTCATATATGTAATAATAATAATAATTAAGATAAGGGCAAAACTGTCCAACCACCTTTAAATTCAAAAGGTGCAGTTATGTGTTAAGATGAATATTATTCAATAATTCATTGATTTAATTTGGATTAATTGTTATTAATTTTGTAGAAATTATATGGAATCGGTACTTAATCATAATTTATATGAATATCAGGTCTTTGAATCCAAAAGAAGCAAATAGTACAAAATTGGAGTGAAATATATACAAGGAACAAAAATCAGCAAGAAAGGCCGGCCATTCATGGACTTAAGCCGCCGGCCTTTATTGGATTTCATCGGCGTTTAATATAAACATACAAAGGCTGAAGAATAATTGATGAAGGCTGCCAGCGTATCTTGAACTTCACCAGTGAACAAATTAAACATTAAACACCGGCAGCATATATATTTAAGCCGCCGGCCATTTCGTCTCTGGATGTTGGACACTATATGAAGGCCGCCAGCTTATCTATCAACGTCGTCGGCCATTACTACACTGGATTCATGAATGAGAACATACGCCGGCTAAGATAAGAGCAACGCCGCCGGCCATTATGGGGAAAGTGCCGGTGATACGAGAACCTTCGTATTCACGCGTGAGAACCCCTTTGGATATTACGAACCCCCAACACAATGAATAGAAAACCCACGGATGCGTTTGATTTCAATCCCTAAGAAGGATTAAATATCAGATTTGTCTTAGGTTGTTGATCTAAAGAATTAGATAACAAACCCTAATTGCGAAACACTCCACAAAGAAGGTGATCGATCTTCTTTGAATGTTCCTAAAGCATGTATTCTCTCAAGAACACAAAGAATCAAGCATGAAAGCTTTGGGTATTCAATTTCATGAATAAACTTAACAATAATCAACTTGTTTTGTCTTACAACCTTCAAAGACCTATATAGCAAAACTAAGGAAATCCAAAAGACAAGAAATTGAAAAGTTTCTCGTAATAAAGTACGCTGGCGGCCTAAGTTTCAACGCGGGCGGCCATTATGCTACTGGTCGAAAATTACAAATCTACGCTGGCAAGATGGCCGGCGGCCTAAATATTTACGATGGCGGCCTAAATATTTAAGCTGGCGGCCTTTGTTCCAATTCGCTCCAATCTTCAATTTCCTCTTATGTTTCCTCTTGAACTCGAAGTATATTGAAACGAACTTGACCCGAACTTGTCCCAAAGCTTTGATAACCTTGTAATCCATCTTCAACTTGCTTGATTAAGCCTTGGAAGTGTTGATTGAAGGATTGTTGAAGCGTCTTAGCTCGGGATCTTGTTATTGGTCCTTGTGGCACACTAGGTGGACTTGAAATCCTTTGAGCTTGGACCGTAGCCGCTTGATCTTCATGTAAAGTTGGTTCCAAAGCTTGGACCGGCGGCGGCTCTACCGTAACATTCCCCCTCTCTTCAAAAGGATTCGTCCTCGAATCAGGAATATCACCTACATCAAACGGACTTAGATCAGCAACATTAAATGTAGCACTTACATTATACTCACCTGGTAAGTCAACTTTGTAGGCGTTGTCATTGATCCGTTCAAGTATCTGGAATGGACCATCTCCACGAGGATTCAGCTTGGACTTTCGTTGTAGTGGAAATCTTTCCTTACGAAAGTGCACCCAAACCCAATCTCCGGGTTGAAAGATCATTGGTCTCCTGCCTTTGTTCACCCTTGAAGCCACTTTTGCATTGTGTTGCTCAATCCTATTCTTCACTTGTGCATGTAGCTTCTTCACAAAATCTGCCTTAGAGTTAGCATCAAAACTCACAAACTCATTAGATGGTAATGGCAATAAATCAATAGGAGTTAGTGGATTAAAACCATATACAATTTCAAACGGAGAATAATGCGTAGTGCTATGAATAGCCCTATTATATGCAAACTCCACAAATGGTAAACAATCCTCCCAAGTCCTAATGTTCTTCTCTAATTGCCCTCAACAATTGAACCAAAGTTCTATTAACCACCTCCGTTTGCCCATCAGTTTGTGGATGACAGGTAGTCGAAAACATAAGCTTAGTTCCCAACTTTCCCCACAAAACTCTCCAGAAATGACTCAAAAATTTTACATCCCTATCACTAACAATGCTTTTAGGTATGCCATGCAATCGCACAACCTCTCTAAAGAACAAATCAGCAATATATGTTGCATCATCAGTTTTATGACATGGGATAAAATGAGCCATTTTACTAAACCGATCTACCACAACAAAGATACTATCATGACCTTTCCTAGTCCTAGGCAAGCCAAGAACGAAATCCATAGACACAGCAGTCCAGGGTTCATCAGGAACAGGCAATGGTTTATATAGTCCATGTGGTTGCAGTTTAGATTTAGCCTCTTTACATGTAATGCAAGTTTTACAAATTTTATGCACATCATGCCTCATGCCAGGCCAAAAGAAATGTTCATGTAGCATATCATAGGTCTTATCTACCCCGAAATGCCCCATTAAGCCCCCTCCATGTGCTTCCCTAACCAACAATTCCCTTACAGATCCTTTAGGAATGCACAACTTATTCTTTTTAAATAGAAATCCATTGGATACAAAGTAATCATTAATTCCAGTCCCATCAACACAAGCAGAAAATACTCCAGAAAAATCATCATCAGTAAGATACATTCTTTTACCAATTCAAATCCTAGCAAAGAAGTACTAAGAGAATTTAGTAAAGCGTACCTTCTTGAAGTGCATCAGCAACAATGTTCTCCTTACCTTGCTTGTACTTGATCACATATGGGAAAGTCTCAATGAATTCTACCCATTTCGCATGCCTCCTATTGAGTTTGTCTTGACTCTTTAGATGCTTCAAACTCTCATGATCGGTATGTATGACAAACTCCTTAGGCCAAAGGTAGTGCTGCCATGTTTGCAATGCACGCACTAAGGCATACAACTCCTTGTCATATGTTGGATACTTCAATGCCGCTCCACTCAACTTTTCACTGAAGTACATTAGTGGCCTGTGATCCTGCATTAAAACAGCTCCAATCCCTATACCACTAGCATCACATTCAATTTCAAAAGTTTTATCAAAATCAGGCAAAGCAAGCAATGGTGCGTTACACAATTTTTCTTTAAGTTCATTAAAAGCAAGTTCTTGTGATCACTCCATACAAATCCAACATTCTTCTTAACTAACTCATTCAAAGGTGCAGCAATAGTGCTAAAATCCTTGATGAATCTCCTATAAAACCCAGCAAGTCCATGAAAACTCCGCACTTCACTAGCACTCTTAGGTCTAGGCCATTCCCTAATTGCCCTAACCTTTTCCTCATCAACCTCCACTCCTTGACTAGAGACAACAAAACCTAGGAAATTAACCTTATCCATGCAAAAACTACACTTCTTAAGGTTGGCATATAATTTCTCCTCTCTTAGCTTTGTTAACACTAGTCGCACATGCAAAACGTGATCATTCAGACACTTAGAGTAAATCAGAATATCATCAAAGTAAACCACAACAAATTTACCTAAGTAGTCACGCAACACATGATTCATCAATCGCATAAAAGTACTAGGTGCATTCGTAAGACCAAAAGGCATGACAAGCCATTCATACAAACCATACTTAGTCTTAAATGCAGTTTTCCATTCATCGCCTACTTTCATGCGAATTTGATAGTAACCAGATTTTAAATCAATTTTGGTAAACAAACATGAACCATACAATTCATCCAACATATCATCTAACCTAGGTATAGGATGACGATACTTTACAGTGATTTTGTTGATGGCTCTGCAGTCTACACACATTCTCCAAGTCCCGTCCTTCTTAGGCACTAATATTACAGGAACCGAACAAGGACTCAGACTTTCTCTACATACCCCTTCTCCAACAACTCCTCAACCTGCTTCTGGATCTCCTTCGCCTCACTAGGTTAGTTCTATAGGCAGGTCGGTTGGGTATGACAGCTCCAGGAATGAAGTCAATCTGATGCTCAATGCCTCTCACAGGTGGAAGTCCTCTAGGCATCTCTTCAGGAAACACGTCTTCAAATTCCTGCAATAAATCAGAAAACACACTAGGCAAAGATTGGTTAATCTCATTAGTTGCCAAACAAGCCCCTTTGTACAATAGTACAAATATAGGTCGATTGGCATGCAAAGCATATCTAACCTCACTCGTCCTAGCAATCAAGCTCACATTCTTACTCTTTTTCTCTCTAGGCCGATTTTTATTTTGCTTTTCACTCCCCTCTTTCTTTCCACTCAACTCACTTCATCACTCTCTTTATTTTCACTCTTTTTCTTCTCTCTCTCAAAAGTGCTTTTTCTACTCTCACTCTTTTCTTTCGGCCTCTTCTCTCAATCTTTCCAAAGCATTGGTCTTCATACACTTCTTTGGATGACAATGGTGTTAAAGTAGTTTTTCTGCCATCTTTGGTGAAAGTGTATCGATTGGTGTAGCCATTATGCACTGTTTGTCTATCAAATTGCCAAGGTCTTCCTAATAGAAGATCACTAGCATGCATAGGAACGACGTCACATAATATTTCATCATGGTATTTGCCAATGGTTAGAGAAATTAAAGCTTGCCTATTTACCTTAACCTCACCACAATCGCTAAGCCATTGTAGTTTGTATGGTCTAGGATGGGGTACAGTAGGCAACTCCAATCGGTTAATTAGAAGTGTACTTACCACATTAGTACAACTTCCTCCATCGACAATCACACTACAACCTCTCCCTTGCACAAGACCTCTAGTGTGGAATAAATTCTCTCGCTGCTCCTCCTGGCAATCTTCCTTCAGCTGTGTATTAAGTGCACGCCTAGTAACCAATATTTCAACCTTTTCTGGCTCATCAATGCTACCCTCATCACTACAGTCTTCTAATTCAGGCATGGCTTCCTCCTCTTTGTCACTACCAGCTCCCTCATCATCAGTGACAACTTCCCCATTTCTCACCACCATAGTTCTCCTATTAGGGCACTCCCTACTAATGTGTCCAACACCTTGACACTTCCAACATTTAATATCTCGATTTCTACCCTTCTGATCATCTACTTTAGGTTTCTCAGATGAAACCCCACCAGACTTACTCTTTGCTACATCAACTGTAGACTTATTTCCACCTTTAAATTCAGATTTTCCATATCCTTTCCAATTATTATTATAGCTTGAAGAAGATTTGGAAACATACCTGTTTGAACCTTTGCCATGAAGTTGCTTCTCGATTTTGATGGCAAGATGTACCATCTCCTCCAACTCGACATATGGTAGCAACTCCACTTTATCAGCGATTTCTTTGTTCAAGCCACCCAAGAACCGTGCCATGGTGGATTCTTCATCTTCAACCACATCAGCCCTCGTCATGATCATCTCCATCTCCTTGTAGTAGTCCTCTACACTCCTACTACCTTGTCTCAACACTTGAAGCCGCTGAATCAATTCCCTTTGAAAGTACTTGGGAACGAAACGCTTCCTCATCAGCCCTAAGCTCCTGCCAAGTATCAATAGGGTACTCCATATTCCTCCTCCTACTTGTCACCAACTGATCCCACCAAGATATAGCATAATCTTGAAATTGGGTAACAGCCAATTTCACCTTTTTCTCCTCACTAAATTGGTGACAATCAAAAATCAACTCAACTCGCTTTTCCCATTGCAAATAAGCTTCAGGATCAGACTTACCCTGAAAGATAGGAATTTTCAACTTGATACTCCCCAAATCTCGATCTACATAATCATCATTCCATCTATTCCTAGCAACGGGATAATTCTCCTGCATTCTTCCTCTTCCTATACCCCTACCGCCTCTACCACCTCTACCTCTCCTATTGAATATCATAGGTGGACTATCATCATACTCCTCCTCCCGATACTCATTAACATCCCCCACATCATCAACCTGGGGTGTGGTAGAACTAACTCCTCTATTTACTCCCATAGGACTCGCCTCCTTCTCAACAGCTTGTAGTCTCAAATTCATATTTTCTAGAGACTCCTTCATATCCATCATCATCTGATTAGACGCTTATACTCAGATGCTCTAGCGTCTTGCATCAAACCCCTTCTTTACTACCTCCTTCCCTACCTTCAATCACACCCTTACCGACATCTTTTCCTGCAAAACAAATAATCGTTAGCAATAATAAAGTTCAATTTCCTCACAAGCGCTCCCTTTCGTGTTTATCACTCACAAGATGGGGGTGTTCACTCGTGTTTCTCTAATCAAGATGCCACACAAGGTTTCCCTCACACCTCTCGAGCCTGTTCTTTTCGTGTTCTTAATCGAATCACACTCTTAGAACAATTCCAAGAATTTTCGATACCAAGGTGTTTAGAGTGATACAATGGACAATTTCAAGACTCTTCGAATCAGACAAACGAGAATTGAAGAAAACTCAACGAACTCTACACAAGAATTATATTGTTGGAAAGACACTCAATACTCAAGACAAGAATTGATCTTTGGTGATTTTTTTTTTTTTTTTTTGAACTCAAATCTCAAGAATAGAGATTTTCAAACCCTAATCTTTCGCTTGTAACAAAAAAAATCACACACACAAGATACCTAATAGTCCGTTCAATTGATGAACAAACCCTAGGAACAATAAAGATTCAATCTTTTTTTTTTTTTTTACTAACAAGAATCAGATTTGATCTTGATGAACAATCCAAGAATTGAAAGCAAGAAACAAAAGATTAATAGAAAGAACGATATAACCTGATCTAGAGCCTAGGCTCTGATACCAAATGATACGAAACCTTCGTATTCACGCGTGAGAACCCCTTTGGATATTGCGAACCCCAACACAATGAATAGAAAACCCACGGATGCCTTTGATTTCAATCCCTAAGAAGGATTAGATATCATTTGTCTTAGGTTGTTGATCTAAAGAATTAGGATAACAAACCCTAATTGCGAAACACTCCACAAAGAAGGTGATCGATCTTCTTTGAATGTTCCTAAAGCATGTATTCTCTCAAGAACACAAAGAATCAAGCATGAAAGCTTTGGGTATTCAATTTCATGAATAAACTTAACAATAATCAACTTGTTTTGTCTTACAACCTTCAAAGACCTATATAGCAAAACTAAGGAAATCCAAAAGACAAGAAATTGAAAAGTTTCTCGTAATAAAGTACGCTGGCGGCCTAAGTTTCAACGCGGGCGGCCATTATGCTACTGGTCGAAAATTAAATCTACGCTGGCAAGATGGCCGGCGGCCTAAATATTTACGATGGCGGCCTAAATATTTAAGCTGGCGGCCTTTGTTCCAATTCGCTCCAATCTTCAATTTCCTCTTATGTTTCCTCTTGAACTCGAAGTATATTGAAACGAACTTGACCCGAACTTGTCCCAAAGCTTTGATAACCTTGTAATCCATCTTCAACTTGCTTGATTAAGCCTTGGAAGTGTTGATTGAAGGATTGTTGAAGCGTCTTAGCTCGGGATCTTGTTATTGGTCCTTTGGCACACTAGGTGGACTTGAAATCCTTTGAGCTTGGACCGTAGCCGCTTGATCTTCATGTAAAGTTGGTTCCAAAGCTTGGACCGGCGGCGGCTCTACCGTAACAGCCGGCCTATCATGAACTGTAAAGGACAGTGAAAAGCCAAATGAAGATAAGCCGGCCATGATGAATTTAAGCCGCCAGCGTTTATGTGTAACTGCCAGTTTACATTAAATGATGACCTTTCAATTACTCACTTTTGTATATAAATATCTTATAGGGTTTCTTTGGAAGGATATTCATACATCCTTTGTTAAGAAAAACCCTAGAGAGAAAATTTGAAAGTTATGAGTGGCTAAACATCTATTCTAAGCAAGGGGGATTGCTACAGATTCAATTCTACAAAGATTTGTGAGATCTAATTCGATTTAATCAATTTTTCTTTTCTTCTGATTATCTATATATCATCTAATTGTTTTGTTATTATTGTTGTGTTTGATTGTTACAATTTAGGCCTGTTGTACAATTGACAAAACAATATATTGTTAATTAGAATACTGAATCCGTAATTGTTCATCTATTCTAATAGGAGTAACACAACAACGTGGTTGATTATAATCAGATAGTTAATTTATGTTGTGATGATATATAATCTAATTTAAATAATTCATGCTCTATGGATTATTAATTAGGATTGGTAGTCTCTCTAATTTCTATTGCTATTGATAGGTTAAATCCTAAGAGCTTGTTTAGGGTTATCTAATCAATAAGAGAAATAACTAAAGATCTTATCTTAGTTATCAGTTCAGTAAGGAGAAATAGGGTTTCAGAGCATATTGAAATCTATAACCGATCTAGTCAGAAAAAGAATAATGATCTTTGCATCAATGATCGAATCTAGGAATTGAATTGTAGTACCACCTTGATTAGAGATTTCTTATTATTGAATTCAACTCTTATTTGTGATTGCTAGCTTTAGAGATAAACTAAACTTTAATTGCTTTTGATTAAACAAACCCCCCAATCTTCTTTCATCTGCATTCTTTCTTAAATAGAAATAAATTTACCCTAATCCCTGTGGAGACGAACCTACTCACTATTATATACAAATTTTAAAGTAGGTTTTAATTTTGTTGGATTCGACACCCACCAAATTTTGGCGCCGTTGCCGGGGATTGGTGTCGAATATTTGTTTCTATTTTTTTTATGACTCGTTCTTCTCATACAGGTAAATTACAGTTTGATCAAGAAATTGAGAAGACCGCTAAGAGATTAAGAAAACAAGCCAAGTTGCGTGTTCAAACCGCCACTACATCATCTCCATCTTTTGGTTTGAACCAAGCACTGGAACTGGCTGAATCATCCAGTGAATCTGAAAGAGAAGATATATTACAAGAACAAGGACAGATGGAAAATCAAGATAGGACTCTACGACAATTGGCTGAATCGGATGTGAATCAACAACCGCTTTATATTCAATATCCGGAGTTGAATGTAGCACTAGAATTGAAGTCAGGGCTTATTCATCTGTTGCCAAGTTTTCATGGTCTGGAAAATGAGGATCCTCATAAACATTTGAAGGAATTCCACATTGTCTGTTCCAGCATGAGACCTCAAGGGATTCCTGAAGATCAAATCAAGTTAAGAGCTTTCCCATTCTCATTAAAAGACAAGGCAAAGGATTGGTTATTTTATCTACCTCCTGGATCTATAGCTACTTGGACTGATATGGTTAAAGCTTTTCTGGATAAATTTTTCCCTGCTACAAGAGCTGCAAATATTAGACGGGAAATTAGTGGGATAAGACAAAGGGACACGGAAAATCTTCACGAATATTGGGAGCGATTCAAGCAATTGGTTGCCAGTTGTCCACAACATGGTATCTCAGAATAGCTTTTGATCCAATATTTCTATGAAGGTCTGCTGCCAATAGAAAGGAAAATGATGAATGCAGCAAGCGGAGGAGCTATAGTAGACAAAACCCTGCTCAGGCTCGAGATTTGATATCTTTAATGGCTGCGAATTCACAATAGTTTGAATACCGTCATGATCTAATCACAAGAAGAGTTAATGAGGTAAATGTCCCTCATCTTGAGAATCAAATTTCTAATCTCACTTCTCTTGTGCAACAGATAGCTTTAGGAAATCAACAGCAGGTTAAAGCTTGTGGGATTTGTGCTGCTATCAATCATCCCACGGACATGTGCCCTACTCTTCAAGAAGATTCACATGAGCAAGCAAATGCGATTGGAGGATTTCCAGGTCTACCACAAAGAAAGTATGATCCCTATGCTAACACTTATAATCCTGGATGGAGGGATCATCCAAACTTCAGTTACGGGACTAGACCACAAAATTTCCAATCATAGTACCGTCCAAGGCCACAAAACCAAGCACCACAACCTTCTTCATCTTCGAGTTCAGGGATATCTCTAGAAGACATTGTTAAATCTCTTGCTGTTAATACAAAACAATTCTAGGATGACACGAATCAATTTTAGCATGAAACAAAGCAAAGTATCAAAACTTGGAGAATCAGATGAGTCAACTTGCCACATCAATGAGTAAGTTAGAATCTCAAGGTAAGTTACCCTCTCAGACCGTTACTAATCCTAAGCAAAGTGCTAATGCTATCACTTTGAGATCTGGTAAGGAATTGCAGCAATCCGATGGAGAGGAAAGCAGGAATAATTTGGATCAAGAAACTGAAAAAGAGGTGACAAAATCACACATCCAGGATAATCAAATGGGAGGAACATCAGCTGAACCGTCTAAGATTATGGTGCCAACACCTCCATTTCCTTCTAGGTTGGCAAAATCTAAGAAATTGGAAGAAGAAAAGGAGATTTTTGATACATTTCGCAAGGTAGAGGTAAATATTCCTTTGCTCAATGCAATCAAACAAGTACCTCGATATGCGAAATTTCTTAAAGAATTGTGCACTAACAAGAAAAAGCTGAAAGGAAATGAAAAGATTAGTGTAGGAGAAAATATTTCTGCTATACTTCAAAGGAAACTTCCTCCTAAATGCAAGGATCCAGGTATGTTTACCATTCCTTGTAAAATAGGAAATGTAGGAATTACCAAGGCAATGTGTGATTTAGGAGCGTCAATTAATGTCATGCCACTGTCAGTTTATCAGTTGTTGAATATAGGACCATTAAAAGAAACTGGGGTGATTGTTCAACTTGCTGATAGATCCAATGTGTATCCTGATGGTGTTTTGGAGGATATTTTAGTGCAAGTGAATAGGTTGGTTTTTCCTGCAGACTTTTATGTTCTTGACATGGAAAATGATGATTCTGCTAATTCATCATTAATTTTGTTAGGAAGACCTTTTCTCAAAACATCTAGAACAAAAATTGATGTTCATGATGGTTACTCACTATGGAGTTTGATGGTGAAATTATTAAATTTAATATTTATGAAGCCATGAAGTATCCTAGTGATGTCTCTTCTGTTTTTGTAATTGATGTTGTTGACCCATTAGCACAGAAAACATTTGAGTTCGATGATGAAAATAGGCTGAAAACTGCAATTGAAAAGAGCTTTACGACTGAGAAATTGAAGAAACTTGTTAAGAAGTTTGTGATTCATTCTGACTTAGAAGACACTGTTCAAGAACTGGAATCATTGCTGCCCTTAAGGTATGGTATTTCTTATATTGATTTACCTTCTACTAATCCGAAACTTCTCCCTTCTATTGTGCAGGCACCAAAATGGGAGTTGAAGCCTTTACCAGAGCATTTAAAGTACATATACTTGGGAGAACAAGATACTCTTGCGGTGATCATCTCCAGTAAATTGAATACTCTGGAAGAGGAAAAGCTAATTCGGGTGTTAAGAGAGTATAAGGAAGCCATTGGATGGACTATTGCTGATATCAAAGGACTGAGCCCTTCCACATGAATGCACAAGATCATGCTTGAAGACAATTGCAAACCTTCAAGGGAAGTTCAACGTCGACTGAATCCTCCTATGATGGAAGTGGTAAAGAAAGAGATTTTGAAACTTTTAGATGCAGGTATGATCTATCCAATTTTTGATAGCAAATGGGTAAGTCCAATTCAAGTTGTTCCTAAGAAAACGGGCTTAACTGTTATTGAAAATTCGAAAGGTGAGTTGGTATCCACTCGTGTACAAAATGGATGGAGGGTCTGTATTGATTATAGGAATCTAAATAAGTCTACAAGAAAAGATCATTTTCCGCTTCCTTTTATTGATCAAATGCTTGAAAGATTGGCTGGACATTCTCATTACTGCTGTCTTGATGGTTACTCAGGTTTTCATCAAATTCCAGTTGCACCTGAAGACCAAGAAAAAACCACCTTCACATGTCCATTTGGAACTTTTGCTTACCGAAGGATGCCATTTGGATTTTGCAATCCCCCTGCGACATTTCAAAGATGTATGGTTAGTATATTTTCAGATTATGTGGAGAATATCATAGAAGTTTTCATGGATGACTTTACTGTCTATGGTGACACATTTGATTCATGTTTAACTAACCTTACAAAAGTGCTCAAAAGATGTATAGACACAAATCTTGTGCTTAATTATGAAAAATGCCATTTTATGGTTGATCAAGGTCTTATTTTAGGGCACATTGTATCTTCTAGGGGACTTGAAGTTGATAAGGCTAAAATTGAAGTGATTAAATCTCTGCCTTACCCCGTGAGTGTACGGGAAGTTCGTTCTTTTCTTGGCAGTACAGGTTTTTATAGGCGTTTCATCAAGGATTTTTCCAAGATTACTCAACCTTTATGCAAATTATTGCAAAAAGATGTGGAGTTTGATTTTGATGAAGCCTGCAAGCATGCTTTCAACAAGCTAAAGGAGAAGTTAACTTCTGCTCCAATTATCAAACCACCTGATTGGAGCCTTCCATTTGAGATTATGTGTGATGCGAGCAACTATGCAGTTGGTGCTATACTTGGACAAAGAATTGGAAGAGCTCCTCATGTCATTTGTTATGCTTTAAGGACACTTGACAGTGCACAATCCAATTATTCAACAACGGAAAAAGAACTTTTCGCTGTTGTTTTTGCTTTAGAAAAATTCCGTTCGTACTTACTTGGTACTAAAGTGATTGTGTTTATAGATCATGCAGCTTTGAAGTACTTGCTCTCAAAGAAAGAAGCAAAACCGAGGCTCATCAGATGGATACTCTTATTACAAGAGTTTGACTTGGAGATACGAGATAGAAAAGGCACAGAAAATTTGGTTGCGGATCATCTCAGTAGAATACCCAATAGTGAAGAGTCCGTCCCGTTGCAAGATGATTTTCCAGATGAACATCTCTTTTCTATACAAAAGACAACTCCCTGGTATGCTGATATTGTTAACTATCTAGTTACTAGAACTTTGCCAAGTGAATTGTCAAGGGCTAAAAAGGAAAAGATTAAAAGTGATGCTAAATATTATGTTTGGGACGACCCTTATCTATGGAAACACTGTTCTGACCAAATTATTAGAAGGTGTATTTCTCAAGTTGAAACTTCCTCTGTTTTGCAATTTTGTCATTCATATGCCTGTGGAGGACACTTTGGACCTAAAAGAACAGCTCGTAAAGTGCTAGAGTGTGGTTTATATTGGCCTACCTTGTTTCGTGATGCTTATATGTTCTGCAAGTCTTGTGATAGATGTCAAAAAGTTGGAAATTTAGGACATAGAGATCAAATGCCACTTACCCCTATTCTTGCATGTGAAATTTTTTATATATGGGGTATAGATTTTATGGGTCCTTTTCCTTCTTCTTTTGGGAATGTTTACATTCTTCTTGCAGTTGATTATGTGTCAAAATGTGTAAAGACCCGACCTGCTAATCCTTAAGACTTAGCAAGTTAAGTCCCCAACCACATATAATACTTTCGTATTATATGGAAGTTGTCCTAATCTACAGTTATGTGAATTGTTTGTTTAAAACTACTAAAACTTGTTATAAAAGCTTTTACAAAAGGATTACTCACTTGAGTAATCTATTTACATAAAATAGTTTAGGGAAATATTTACATCCTTGTGTCCAGCATAGGACACAACAAAATATACATAAGTCTTACAAAATGAAGAAAATAGACTTTAAGTCTTTTAATACAACCCAGGCTTAACTAACAAGCCTCTATTCCAAAATACAAAATACATTTGTTAAACGAACACATGAAATAAAACTTTCTTCAAAAACTTCTCGCCACAGGCTCCTACTCATCCCATTCGTCCATAAACTTCTCCCAATCTGACCCGAATCCCATATCATCATAACAATCATCATCAACACCTGAAAATAGCAAAAGTGAGCCAGAGGCCCAGTACATAGCAACAACACTCAAAAGCGTAGTGGCAATCATACCTAGACTAATGCAATGCAACATTAATGTTTTATTTATCTTTCATTAGAAATCATTAATCAAATCATCATTGGAGTATTCAAACTCCGGAACAAGCCATGGGATTCTGGGGATCCTGAGTAACGCTCACGACGCTCAGGGGGTTCATATAGATAGCCCGAATATCTATATCTCCTAGATAACGTTACACTGAAAAGAATAATCTCATATAGGTTATATAGCCGTTGCCCAACTTCACTTAACTCAATCCATAATATAATTTAATTCACATGCTCCCATAAACATTGAATTAAGTTATACTATTTCTTTTCAAGAATAAGTAAATGTTGCTCAGTTACTACATTTTCCTATCGATTATCCGCCGAGCTTAGTCATTGCATCATGACTTTTGGCCTAAGCACCTACACTAACATATCATTGCATCATGATAAGTTACCGCTCCTTGGACCGGATTCAACGCTAAAAACATAAGCAATTCAAGCAATATTTAAGTCATTTAGAATTTATATCAAATTTAAGTATGTCTACCCTAACAAACATACAAGCAAGTCACTGCGTACCTGTACTAGCTTGAGAGTTAATAGGAATAACCGAAAGGGAATCAATCACTGTAACAAAAATAATTGCAAACTCACACTTAGTTCAAGTATATATGTTCATCAAAGCTCTAGTATAATCATCCAAAGAAATTCAAATAAATCATTATAACATCATCACATAGCATTTAGATATCATATATTATCATACAATACTCAACAAATACTTAAATGATCATTTATCAAGCTTGGGAGAACTTTTAGCAAACAACAATAAGTTTTAAACTTTGTTGGAAAGTGTATCAGCTGAAAAGAATTGAAATTTAATCACTGATACTCTTCGAATTTGGAAAATCTTAAAACATGAAAGTTTTATATCTTTTCCTTAGCTTTCCAACGCAACTTGAATCACCTCAATCGGAGATCGGATGAAAAAGTTACGGCTAAAATACAAAGAGCTGCGAAACAAGGGAAGTCTACACGGCCCGTGTACCGAGGCCGTGTTGGGTAAAAAAAATGACCCGATAGCAACTTTTAAGAATTTCAAGGCCTACACGGCCATGTACACAGGTTGTGTACACTGGAACAAAAAAAATGATGAATTCCCCTGTTTTCAAAGTGCATTTTACACCTCTTAAAATTCTTTAAACTCATTCTAAAGTTTCCAAAACTTGTTATATGATCATCCCCTCATTCAAACAACACCAAACATCTCCAAAACTTTATCAACTCCAAATCACTATTCATCATCTTCTTCAATATTAGGTCATCCAACCACATGCATTCACCAACACTTCCAACACTTCAAAACTCATCCTAAGCGCATAAAACTAACCACTCTAGTCCTATAACACTTCATATACCATCAAAACATCATGGAACATAAATTTAAACAAATATGGCATCAAGACTACATATTCATGCATAGAAAAAAAAAATTGAAGAACACTCTTACCACAAGAACTTCAAGGCTTGGTTTAATGGTCCTCTAGCAATCTTTTGGTGGTAAAAGTGATGGAAAATGAAGGGCTTAATCTTATACCACCTTGGAGGAGCTTTTGAGAGGGTTAAGAGGTGTTTTGAAGCTTGGAGAAATGGTTTGGCTAGGGTCTGAAATTTTGCCCGACAATTTAAGTTTGAAGAGTAGATATTATCTACTTGTTTGACTTTTAAGGCATTTGTAATTAAGGCAATTAATGACTTAACCTTTTGTTACTTAATGACATTGTCTTAAGGCCTTAATGAGTGTTTAATAGCTTTATTTTTGCCTAAAAATTCTGCTACATAAGGACTTAGTTACATGCATTCCTCCACTTAATTCAACACATTCAAATCATAAATTACACATATGAATACAATTAAAATTTTATGAACTAAATATTTAATAAATTCTAGAATATTTCAATATTTTAACATAATAATAAAACACATAATTCATCATGAAAAAAAATCATATTCAATACATATCAAAAGTATGTATAAATTTATTAACACACATATAGAATATAAATTGGGAATTTCATGGTTATTTCAAAATGGGTTGAAGCAAAGGCTACCTGAACTAACAATGCTAAAGTTGTTGTAGATTTTGTCAAATCTCACATTTTTGCTAGGTTCGGGACACCAAGAGCATTCATCAGTGACCGTGGAACACATTTTTGTAATAGAGTTGTTGAAACTCTATTTAAGAAGTACAATGTCACTCATCGCACTTCTACAGCATATCATCCACAGACAAATGGATTGGCTGAAGTATCCAATAGAGAGATTAAATCCATCCTTGAAAAGACTGTCAATGTGAACAGGAAAGATTGGAGCACTAGACTTGATGATGCGTTGTGGGCCTATAGAACGGCTTATAAAACCCCCATTGGAATGTCTCCATATCGTATAGTGTTTGGCAAACCTTGCCACCTTCCAGTTGAATTGGAACATAGGGCTTATTGGGCTGTGAAGCAATGCAATTTGAGATGGGATGAAGCAGGTGAACACAGAAAGCTTCAGTTGCAAGAACTTGAAGAGATTCGCCTTGATGCCTATGAAAACTCAAAAATTTACAAGGAAAAAACAAAAGCTTTTCATGATCAAATGATTTTAAGAAAAAACTTTTCAATTAGTCAAAAAGTTTTTCTTTATCATTCTTGATTAAAATTATTTCCTGGTAAATTGAGATCTAGGTGGATAGGGCCTTTTATTGTCACCAATGTGTTTACTCACGGTGCAATTGAGATTAAGAGCGAGCAAAATGGTAAAGTTTTCAAAGTAAACGATCATCGCTTGAAACCTTTTTATGAAGGTTTTCAGGTGACCAATATTGAAGAAATCAGTTTGGGAAGTCCTGAGTACAAATGAGCTCCGTTACGTCTAGCCAAAGACGTTAAAGAAAAGCGCTTCATGGGAGGCAACCCATGTCTAATTTTTTTTTTTTATAAAATATTTTGATTTTTACTAACCCGAGTGTTTGATTTTAATTTTCTTTTGCTTATTTCTTTAAATATATATATATATATATATATAAAAGGGAGAGAGAAAAGCAGTCGGCCATTTTGAAAGTATAGGCGGCCAACTATTTTTGTATTAAAAGCCGGCAGCTTAAATTTCAACGCCGCCGGCCATGACCATTCTGGACAAATTGGCTCAACCCCGAAGGCCGGCAGCGTAAGTATGATGGCCGTCGGCCATGCATATTCTGGACAGATTGACCAACACCAAAGGCCGGCAGCGTAAATTTATACGCCGCCAGCCATCTTGTCTCGGGAGGACTTTGAAGAGCATAAGCCGGCAGTGTAAGTTTAAAAGCCGCTGGCGATTATGCTACTGGACATTATGGAAATTATACGCCGTCACATATGCCGTCGGCGTACATACAGGATAGCCGGCGTAAGTGACAGACGCGGGTTAAAACAGGTTTCACTTCTCCCACTTTCTCATTACTATTCATCTCTTTCGTTTCTCTTTCACTCATCTATGCTCCATTGGACTACAAGCTCTCGATTTTTTTTGAAAGCTACAACAAGTAAGTGCTTCTAACTTTATTTCTCTTGATTTTTTTACTTGTTGAAAAGCTTCCATGCACAATTGGTATATGATTGTTGGATGTTGGGATTGTGCATTTGGCAAGAATTGGGTGGTGCGAATTGTGGGTAGATGAGGTTGGGGATTTGTTGGGTTAAATTGATGTAGATGAAGTGTGTCTGGGTTGTATTTGTGTTGTGATTCGTTTTGTGTGGCTGATTCATATAGTTTTGAACTTGAATTTCTAGGGTTTTATCGTTGTTCATGAAGATGAAAAATTGGGGTTTTTTCTGAATTTTTAAGAAGATTAAGGTTCCAACTTCAATTTTGTGGGTCTGAATGTGTAGTTGATACACTAAAAGTGTTTTGGTTTGTTAGTATGGATTATCAATATAGAAATTTGGATGAATTTTTGAAATCAAAAATTTCAAACTAAGTCATTATGTTTTTCAACGGCTGTTATGAATAAATTTTAAACCATGAAGTTTGAACGAAGTTTTGAAACAATCCCCTTTCAACATTTAAAAACTAAGCTAACTAATGTAGGCTGACAGCTTTGAACTCAAAAATGTTTCAAAAACACTTATGAGTTTACTTCATCCATGCTTGTACAATTATCAATTTACTTAATCTATCTAATACAAGTATGTTATAGACTTATGTCTGAGCTGTTATAGAATTCAATATCTGTTGGTTTTCTTGCCTAATATGGATTTAAATTAGGATGTCACCCAAGAAATTACAAACAAAGAAAAGAAAAGCTTCAGGAGCTTCTACATCTGAAACTCAATCATCCGACTTGCTAAGCCATAAAGATTATGCCAAAGAGAGAAAAAAGCTATTCCAGAAGATGAAAATCATCAACCATCAATATCTTGATTGGGAGTTGCTGAATCAATATGGGATGATGGATATCGTGTCTCAAGCTGTCAAGGATCACACTTGGTTTAAAGTTTTTGATGTACGGGAACCAACATTTAAAGATGTAACCATAGAGTTCCTGTCAACCATGTATCTTGAGACAGAGAATGGAGTAACAACCATGAAGTTTCAGGCATATAAGGAAGTGAGACAAATAGAATTGAAGCAAGTTGGGTACACCCTGGGTCTTTATGATACTATGGAAGCTACAGCAGATCTGTCTAATAGCTGGCCACAAGACATGGATGCTTCAAAGTTCTGGTTAGAACTAATTCAGCCAAAGACGGATCCATTCATTCCATCAAAAAGCTTGTCTACTGCCTTTACAGCTATGGAGCACAAGCTGCTTCATCACATACTATCACATACAATTAGCTGTAAGAAGACAAGCCATAGTAAGGTAACGAGCTTTGATGTATTTTATATACATAGTATGATCAAGGGTTGTCCGATAGACCTTGGTGTCGAGGTGGTAAATTTTATAGATAGACAAATATCCGACACCAGGACGAAAGTGATCTCATGTGGAGGATATATAACTGCCTTACTGAAAGGAATGGGAATCTTTCAACAACCTGAAGGGGATGAAGGCATAGAATGCAAGAAAATCACAAATGCACCATTCAGGTTATGGGGTTTGAATAAGCCATCCCATGCTGCTGATGTTACTGATGCTGTTAGCCATGATGATGAAGACGAGGACGAGTCGGCAGTGCCCGAAATTACTCCCTATACGGGACCTTCCACATCATCAGCACCACCTCCTCCTGCTCCTACTGGTAGCCACTATGATCAGTTGAGACAAGAGATTTTTAAACTGAAAAGAGAAAATAAGAAAGAGCGGAAGAAACACAAGAAGTTTAGGAAGTCTTTGGTCGACATGTTAAAAGCTGCCTTTTCATGTATCAATCAAGCTACAGCCGATCATATTCAGTATGAGGCTTCCGAGGAGGAGGATAGCACAGAGGAAGAAGGAAGCTAAAGTTCCTGCTAGCTTCGATTTATACTTTGTACTTAATTAAGCACCCATTTTATGGGTAGACTTTTGATTTTCCTGATAATCCGATCTGTCGGATTAACCTTGCTTCCCAACCTTGTTTCTTTTTGCTTTTGTTTGTCACAGGTGATTTAGAAACAAATGCACTTTATCCATACAATCATTTTGCAAGCTACTCAATTTGCTTCATTCTACTCCACAAGATAAATCAGGGAAGTACCGTTATTCCTATTTCTTTTTATTTTTCTCTCACTTTGTGCTGATTAGAAACAGTGAGGACACTGTTTATTATAAGTGTGGGGAGGGATAAGATATGAATTGGAGTATTTCATCTTGTGATTGATGTCTGATTTTTGGATTTATGATATATACAAGACATCTGGATATGAAAGTGTACCCACACTTTAAATTCTTGAATATTTGTTCTTAAGAAATATAGGGCATTTAAGGCCTAATTTCTTCAAATATTTGAATGAAATCTGGAGATTGTGCTGAAAAATTAAAGATAGCATCTAAAACGTGAAAAATTGACTTGTGAAGTGCTTTACTCACCTATACTGTTGTGATTTGAATACTTGATTTAAATCGAGTAAGGAAATCTTTAAGGAACAGATTTACTGTGTATTTGGCTTTAGATTTGGAAGTTTGAAAGTAAGTCGAGTCCTTAAGTGAAAAATAAACAGGTTTACTTCTAGGAAGAAAGCTAATTTATATATACTTTTATAAGTTCTTAATTAAGAATTTTTCAACACTTAATAAAAGAGATAAATGAAGTCTTTTTCTTAGTGATCTTTGATAAAAAAGTCTTGAGTTTGTTGTTTCATTCAAAAGTAGAAACAAGCATAAGCCTATACTCCTCTAACTCAAGCAATCGAGTTATGAGTATCCAAACTTGAATGTTAAAGTGAGGAAGAGTTCGTAGGGGTCCTTTAAAACCTGGTCACTTGGGTGATGAGCCGGGATGAACCGACTCAATGAACTCACTATAACGATAAGGGAGGAAAGGCTAAAGTTCATATATGTGCTTTGAAAAGAAAAATTAGAAAAAGAAAGAGCTGAAAAGAAACGGACTAAAACCCGTCCAGAGATTCATCTCTGAAAGCTCTAAATATATGCTTGAATTTAAAATGAAAAATGAATGTTTCAAACGGAATAAGACTTATAATAAACAGAGAGAAAATCTAGGGAAAGAACTGATATCACATGCTTTTATTCTGTGTTGGTAAGAGTATGTGTCAGTTAGATGTCCAATGAAGTCTAAATGGGTATTTTTCTTACTGGACTGAGTATTTACTCTTGAGTAGAAGGATCTTTGGTTAAATATGTGGTTCAAGTTTGTTTTGTTTAGATTAACTACTGAATTTTTATTTTAGTACTCTAATTACAAGTCTTCAGTTTGGTTTGAGCAGTAAGCACTAAAATCACAAGTCTTGAATCAAATAAAGAAAAGAGATGCTTGAAAATGAATTTTGAAAGTAAGCACACTCCAACAAAAGATTTCATTTTGGTTACATAGTTTTGCTTGAGGACAAGCAATGGTTTAAGTGTGGGGGAATTTGTTAAGATGAATATTATTCAATAATTCATTGATTTAATTTGGATTAATTGTTATTAATTTTGTAGAAATTATATGGAATCGGTACTTAATCATGATTTATATGAATATCAGGTCTTTGAATCCAAAAGAAGCAAATAGTACAAAATTGGAGTGAATATATACAAGGAACAAAAATCAGCAAGAAAGGCCGGCCATTCATGGACTTAAGCCTCCGGCCTTTATTGGATTTCATCGGCGTTTAATATAAACATACAAAGGCTGAAGAAGAATTGATGAAGGCTGCCAGCGTATCTTGAATTTCGCTAGTGAACAAATTAAACATTAAACGCCGGCAGCATATATATTTAAGCCGCCGGCCATTTCGTCTCTGGATGTTGGACACTATATGAAGGCCGCCACTTATCTATCAATGCCGTCGGCCATTACTATACTGGATTCATGAATGAGAACATACGCCGGCTAAGATAAGAGCAATGCCGCCGGCCATTATGGAGAAAGTGCCGGCCTATCATGAAACTGTAAAGGACAGTGAAAAGCCAAATTAAGATAAGCCGGCCATGATGAATTTAAGCCGCCAGCGTTTATGTGTAACTGCCAGTTTACATTAAATGATGACCTTTCAATTACTCACTTTTGTATATAAATATCTTATAGGGTTTCTTTGGAAGGATATTCATACATCCTTTGTTAAGAAAAACCCTAGAGAGAAAATTTGAAAGTTATGAGTGGCTAAACATCTATTCTAAGCAAGGGGGATTGCTACAGATTCAATTCTACAAAGATTTGTGAGGTCTAATTCGATTTAATCAATTGTTCTTTTCTTCTGATTATCTATATATCATCTAATTGTTTTGTTATTATTGTTGTGTTTGATTGTTACAATTTAGGCCTATTGTACAATTGACAAAACAATATATTGTTAATTAGAATACTGAATCCGTAATTGTTCATCTATTCTAATAGGAGTAACACAACAACGTGGTTGATTATAATCAGATAGTTAATTTATGTTGTGATGATATATAATCTAATTTAATTAATTCATGCTCTATGGATTATTAATTAGGATTGGTAGTCTCTCTAATTTCTATTGCTATTGATAGGTTAAATCCTAAGAGCTTGTTTAGGGTTATCTAATCAATAAGAGAAATAACTAAAGATCTTATCTTAGTTATCAATTCAGTAAGGAGAGATAGGGTTTCAGAGCATATTGAAATCTATAACCGATCTAGTCAGAAAAAGAATAATGATCTTTGCATCAATGATCGAATCTAGGAATTGAATTGTAGTACCACCTTGATTAGAGATTTCTTATTATTGAATTCAACTCTTATTTGTGATTGCTAGCTTTAGAGATAAACTAAACTTTAATTGCTTTTGATTAAACAAACCCCCCAATCTTCTTTCATCTACATTCTTTCTCAAATAGAAATAAATTTACCCCAATCCCTGTGGAGACGAACCTACTCACTATTATATATAAATTTTAAAGTAGGTTTTAATTTTGTTGGATTCGACACCCACCATTATGTAACGTATAAAATCTATAATTAAAGAAAAAACTATCATTCTTTCCAAATAAGTTGCAGGACTTTACCCCTTCTTCTCCAAGTAACATTCATCTTTCTTGAAATCTTGGACATTTCAATAGAATTATGGTAAGTAAAAATCTATTTTCCCCTTCCTTTCCTCGTCTCTATCAAAAGTGATCGTTGGGATTTCAATTTCTTGTAGTGTTAGCAATCTTTGTGTTTCTGTAAGAGAGTAACATTGTTGGAAAGAGAGTTTGATAAATCTATGAAAGGGAGAAAAAAATGAAAGATTAGTTGTATTTATAACAAGGTAAGTTTTTAACTTTAGTTTGCAAGAATTTTTGAAAGGGTGTTTGGGCATGTGAAGAGTTGAGTTTGATTATTTATAGGGTTTTGATGTTGAGAAGAAAGAAAATGTTGAAACTTTGGGAAAATTCATGAAGGAATTATGTATTTGTGTCCAACACGAATGAGTACATGAGTTATGTATTTACATGTGTTTAATGCATAAAACATCGTTTTGCAAAATTTAGATTCTGTTTCCCACACAACTGAGAACATAAGTGGTGTTCAGGTTCGTGTAGAACTTTATTATGCATGTTTTTCAAGTTTTTAGGGCTCTGTTTCCCACAATAGAGAGTATATGAATCGTGTTGAGACTTGTGTCGAACATAATGGTCTTAAAGTCTTTAAAATCATGCTTCTACTCCCTATAAAAATGAGTATACGAGTGGTGTACTTGCTCGTGTAGAAGTATACACGTGAGAACACAACTGGTGTTGCCACTTGTGTGTAAAACAGCTTTTTGACAACTTGTGTTTTTTTTTTCCTTTTTTTGTTAAAAACCTTTCAAACTTGTTCAAAACCATTCATAAGGGTTTGAAGACACTTTAACACCTTGAAAAACCATCTAACTCTCTCTTAAGACTTAGATGAACTCTAAACTCATAAGAACTTAAATAGTAAGATATGGAACCAAAAATCACAAGATTATTATAACAAATTAGGATATAGAAGTTCTAAGCAACTATTTGTATGTAATCCAGGTAGTGGATACTAGACTTTGGAATGGAAGGATTTCCAGGTACGTGTATACTATGTGTGTGCTTGTATTTGTTTAAGGTAGAAATTTAAACTAACTTAACAACTATTCGATAATAATGATATGTGTATTGCTTATGCGTGCCTATTAGTGATGGGTGGAGAGCATCCATACTATTACTGCGACAACCTGATGATCCATGTGTGATGTTGTCCGAGAATAAAGTTGCGCATGAAAATGATATAGGTACATCTAGGATGTATCGGCATCGTGGTTATTAGGGAGTATCCAATAACCAATATATATGCACACATATATAAATACTTATGAGTGTTTCGGATACTGATTTATTTCTTTGACGAATGTTGGACTAAATGTTACAAATAATTAAATGGTTGATTGTTGCATTATATGATGTTAATGCATGTGACCTTGACATTGTTTATACATGATCATGTGTTTGTTGGTATACCATACTAGGCTTCAGCTTACCCTTCTTCTCTCTCAGGTACAAAAGAAATTCCTTTGGCTATTCATTTATCTAGATAGGACGTTATTTTAGACTACAAAGAGCATGTTAGAGGTGTAGATTATCCAACAAATTATTAGTATTAGTTTGATAAACTATATGGAGACAAAGACTCCTAGTATGTTTATGATGTATTTTGTTCCTATGTATTAAGTAGTATGTTAGGGTATGATATGTTGTTGATTTGTAGTTGTATATGTTTAGATGGACTCTATAAGCCATCTTGTATTAATGATGTGTAGGATTTGAAAATGCTTGGTGTAACTACAGGTGGAGTATTCATGGTTTCGGTGCTCTATGGAGTAAATAATGTATGTGTTAATGGCGTTAAATATCTTCGATTGTGGACATTAATAGGATTAAAACTTTTGCGTGTACATATTCCATATGGACACGTCACAAGTTATAATTGCCCTTAAGTATTTTAGAATGAAATATACGTATAGAGCGAGGTTTTAATTTTTTTTTTATATAGTTATGAGAGAACAAAATAATAAAAGATTAAGGAAAATATCAACTTTGGTATCAAAACTTTGCACAAACATTCAATTTGGTACTTAAGCTTTTTGTCTTTTTATTTGGCCATTGGTACTTAAACTTTGAAGTAGCCAATTTAATACAAATTAAACTTTTTGTGGCTATTTTTACTATTAACCTAGCCTAGTTTGTTTTATTTGCTGACTTAGAAAAAATAGTCTAACAGGGCTAGATAGTGTTACCTAGTAGATATTCAATAATAAGTTGTGTCTTTTCTACATTAATAAATGGAATGAACAATGTTAAGGAGATAGTAAAAATATAACAAAAAATTATAATTAGACATTGAATTGATCACTTCAAAATTCAAGTACAAATATCTCAAACACAAAATTTAACATTTACCTAAAAGAATATTATGATTCCATCGTTAGATGCTATCGTAACGTCACTCTCAATGCCAATTCAAAAGTTATATTATTGTACTCGTCACTTGAAACATAAATTCCAAATTAATAAGTAGAAAAAACCGATAAAAGACTACTACATGAAAACACATAAAAATGTATACCACACATAACATGATATTTCAAAATAAATCGACACAGCCAATTAAAATAGTTAGTATTATCCTTGGTGTGTCTAGTTGCACCTAGGGAATCAAATTGCTTTAAATGGTTCGAGGTTCTAAATCGAAATCTCTAACCTCTTTAAGTATACTATTTGATTTGAACCAATTAAAAAGAAAAAAAAAACACTTAGTTGTGTTGACCACATTCTACTATATAGACTTTATATCTATCATTATAACTTTTACTTCAATAACTCCATGTAAGATTTTAATTATGCCTAGGAGAAACAAAAGACCTAGGTCTAGTGTTTGATTTTGAATGGTTGCATCCAGAGTCAATTCTGCCTAGGAGAAAAATACTGATTTGTGTCCTAGTTATGCCTGAGGGTGCATTGAGGGGCCAATGTTTCTGGCATCATGGTCCCTACCCGAGTGAAATAGGCATGCTCATCTACTGCGATGGGCCCGGGATGGTAATTCATGACAATACAGCTATGTATAGACCATAGAGAGCTAGACCAAGCGACTGTCAAGAATAAATATCCTCCACCATGAATAGATGATCTGTTCGATCAACTAGCAGGAGCACAAGTGCTCTCAAAGATTGATCTCAGATTAAGATATCACCAACTGTGGGTTAGAATAGAGGACATATAGAAAGAGCCTACAAGACCAAATACGAGCACTATGAGTTTGTGGTCATGTCGCTTGGTCCTACAAATGTACTAGCTATTTTTATGGACCTTATGAACAGGGTCTTCAGATATTATCTGGATTTATTTGTAGTAGTCTTTATAGATGATGTTTTGGTGTACTCTAAAACCAAGGAAGAACATGAAAAGTATCTAAGGTTAGTTTTTAGTCGATTGCAAGATAAGAAGTTGTATGCTAAGTTCATGAAGTATGAGTTCTAGTTAGAACAAGTATCTTTCTTGGGACATGTTATTGATGGAAATGGCATAGCAGTAGTTCCTGAGAAAGTAAAGACAATGGTAAAATGGCAAACTCCTAAAAGTGTGCTAGAAATTAGAAGTTTTCTAGGAATGGCAGGATACTATAGAAGATTTGTGGAGGATTTTTCTAAGATCGCAAGTCCTATAACCGGATTAACACAGAAAGGGGTAAAGTATAAGTGGGATGAGAACTATGAGAACAGCTTCCAACAATTAAAGGAAAAGCTAGTGTCTACACCAATTCTAGCCTTGCTAGTCAGTGGTGAAGAGTATACCATCTAGTGATGCATCCATACAAAGGTTAGGTTGTGTGTTGATGCAAGGAGGCGGGATGATAGTGTATGCTTCTAGAAAGCTGAAGCCATATGAAAAGAATTACAGTATTTATGATCTGGAACTAACAGAAGTGGTTCATGCCTCGAAGCTATGGAGGCATTAACTGTATGGGGAAAGATGTAAAATATTACGGACCACAAAAGTTTGAAATACATCTTTACCCAGAGGTAGCTGAATATGAGAAAGAGGAGATGATTGGAGCTTATCAAGGATTATGATGTAGATATTTAGTACCATCCTGGAAAGGTGAATGTAGTAGCAGATACTTTGAGTAGAAAGCGAGTTGAGAATTTAGCAACTTTGATCAACTCTGAATGTCATTTGATAGATGATATGAGAAAGTTAGAGTTAGAGATAGTAACCAGAAGAGTAAATGCAAGACTGGCGAACTTGTAGATTCATCCTACTATTATAGAAAGAATCAAGCAGTTCAGACAGATGATCTAAGTATATAGGAGGTAAAGAAGAGAATGGAAGTAGGTAGAGCAACTGAGTTTCACACTAATAGTGAGGGTATCATGAGATATAAAGGGAGGTTATATGTACCAAAGTAAGGAGGACTTAAGGAGTTGTTGAAAGAGGCACATTACTCTGGTTATTCAATTCATCCGGGAGGTAACAAGATGTATCAGGATTTGAAAAAGTTGTATTGGTAGAATAATATGAAGAAGAGATTGTAAAGTATGTATCTAAGTGCTACACTTGTTAGTTAATCAATATTAAGCGCAGAAGACCAGCAGTTGAATTAAAGTCTTTACTATAACTCAGTAGAAGTGGGAGCACATAACCATGGATTTTATTACGATTTTATGTAAAACCAGAGAAAGGTTTGATTAAGTATAGGTAATTATGGATAGGCTTACAAAGATAGCACTCTTTATACTCATTAAAACTGGGTACCAATTAGAGCAATTAACAAAGTTATATATCAAAGAGATAGTGAGGTTACACAAAATACCAGTAACTATTGTATCAGATAGAGATACCAAATTTGTTGGAAGGTTCTGGAAAAGCTTGCATAGAGCTTTAGGTACTAAAGTGGTTTTTAATACTGCTTACCACCCTCCGATAGATGGGCAATTTGAACGGACCATCCAAATCCTTGAGGACATGTTAAGAGCATGTGTATTAGATTTTGAAGGTAGCTGGTATAAGCACTTGCCTTTGGTAGAGTTTACATACAATAACATCTATCAAGCATCGATTGGGATGCTACCTTATGAAGCCTTGTAAGGTAGAAAGTATAGTTCACTAATTCATTGGGATAAAGTAGGTGATAGATAGATTTTGGGACCAAAGCTAGTACAAGATGCTATTTATAAGGTTAAAGTGATCAAACAAAATTTGCAAATAGGTCAAAGCTATTAGAAAAGTTATGTTGACAAGAAGAGGAGATCTTTGGAATTTCAAGTAAAAGAACATAACATACTTAAGATTTCGCAGACCAAGGGGGTTATCAGGTTTGGTTTAAGGGGCAAGTTAAACCCTAAGAATGTGAGACCTTATGAAATTTTGAAAAGGATAAGCGATGTGGTTTATAGATTAGCTTTACTACCATGTTTGGATGGAGTACACAATATGTTTCATGTTTCTATCTTGAGAAAATATGTGAAGGACCCTAAAAAGATAATAGCATTGGAACAGTTGGAAGTATAAATGAATCTCACTACAGTTGAAAAGCCAGTAAGAATTGTTGATACCAAAGAGTAAATTTCGAGAAGGTGAGTGATCAAATATGTGAAGGTGCAATGGACGAATCAATTTGAACGAAAAGCTACTTGGGAGCTAGAGAAGGAGATGAGGACAAAGTCTCTGAGCTTTTCAATGATTCAGGTAACTTTCGAGGATGAAAGTTTCTTTTAGAGCGGAAGAGATGTAATATAAAAATAAATAAATTATAATGAAGGGAAAAAGTGTCATATTGATTAATAAGAGAGTTTTATAGTCCACCTAATATGAATAATGATTTATGGATAAATGGCAATTGTATTTGATCAAGTGGAAGTCATTTAAGAAGACATGAGGAAATAGCACAAGGTCACCTAGTAATTCGCCAGGCTTGGTATATTATGCTGTCAGCCTTGGATCTTATACCGTTGGTGTTAGAGACAGTTTTCTTTGCTTCCGATTTGCCTTTCGAAGTTTCAAGCCGCTAGTGAAATTTTTGGCCACCAACTTATGTTCCTACACCACCAGCCTTCTATGCTAGCATTCATACATGGATTTTTAAGGATTTCCATGTTCTATAAATAGCCTTAGTCTATTTTTTCTTCTCCAAAACCTCTTTTAAGCTTTAGAAAAACCTTAAGATCTCTATCAAAGTTGTGATCTTGCTTCAAGGAGTACCAAGAATCAAGTAATAGGTAAGTTGATCCTTTTCAATCTTTTTGTGATATAAAAGTGTTATCTTTCCTAAGGTATCCATATTGGTATTGACGGGAATCAAGTTCTTGAAGAAATTTTGGAGAAACTGTAATTTTGGTAGTTAGAGATTCTATGATTCTACAATCAAAAAAAGGAAAGTGTGTATGGACCTAGAGTAATTGTAGTAATTTTTAGTTTAGGGTTTAGATGACAATAGATTTATGTTTATCTTGTGAAAACAATTTTTAATGAGTATTTGATGGTATTCAGCTATTTTTGGTGAAGTTAGGTTTTTTTTCAAAAAGTTGTTTCAGGTACGTCCTTACCTTGGTTGTTGTTTGTGATTATATGATTAGCATCTGTAAAAGAACTTAATGTTATATGGCTTTAATTGGTCACTGCTTATGCTTGGCTGGGTCTAGTAGACTAAGAGTACCGCGTTACTAAGATGATACTCTGATGATCTATGTGTGTCATCGTCCCGAGTGTTGTTATGCATAGAGATAATTTTGATAGTTTAGAAGTAGTACGAGTATAGTACCCAAAGTGTGTGGAGAGTAACCAACACTAATATATATATATATATGTATTTTGTATACAAACTTGTTTTTATGGAGTTATGAGTTACTCCAAGTTTGGGACTAGCTACAAATGGTTCTAAACTATGTTAGTTGCCTTGCTAATCAAAGATAATAACCTATGTTTGTTGCATTAGTTATTAAGTTGCATGTGAAATGTGAAATTTGTATGATGCTTATTCATGCATATGTGACTAAGGTTTGGCATAATAGTTCTTTGTGCTCACTCCTTCTATTTTTTAGGAACAGGTGATGATCTAGTAGTCTTTGATCTATCAGGGTATGATGTATATGTGGGCTATGGGAATGATGATAGTGGAGCTGACTTTCGAACTGACATTTAGATGAATATATTTGAGATAACCAGAGTTTTGGAACTATGAAGTTGAAATTCTTATGTTATGGTTTAGTGGAAGTTATGAGATTTTTCGTACATTTTTTTTTTTAAGTTTGATTTGATTTGTTACTTGGTTTATGTAAACAAAGTTGTTTAGAAGTTTTTATTATGATATAAACAATTTTTTAGAATTTTTCCTTTGATATGAGACATTGGAGTATATTTTTTTATAAATTATGGTTTAGTAGAATTTGAGAATGTTCATCTTTAGTGAGAACATATGGCAGGTCGATAACGCTCTCAGTTTAGGACATTACACAACTATTATGACCAAAACACTGTAATAGAGAGTCTAGCAAGATCATACAATATAAGATGCTTATTCTCTTAAAAATAGTTAGATAGGTATAATTTATAAAATGTAAGTTGTTGTATTGGTGTACAAATAGTTAGATCTAGTAATTGCAAAATGAGTCTAAAATAAACAAATAACAACGTTTATATAGAACAATATAAACGTAGAAATTGTGTCTTTGATATTGTAGGAATCAAGGCTTGAATCGTAGAAGCCATTAGAATGAGTTTGTGTTCCTTGCATTCACAAAAATTTACAAACACAATTCAATGGAAACCCTAATCATAGTCAAAGAGAAAGAAAAGTAAATAAAGAGAGAAAAAAGACCAAAAGCATACCTCGAATGCCAAAAGAGAACAATAAGTGCAGAGACTTCCCTTTTATATCTAGGGTGAAGGTGAAATAGTTTTAGATTGGACTTTTAATATCAGGTGTATCAATTTCAGTGCTCTTGTTTTGCAATTCAATGGCACCGGTGACTTGAGTAAATCCTCAAGTAAGTGATATAAACTTCAACATTATTAGTCATTCAAGAATATTTGGCAATTTTAATTCAAGAATAGAAAATTAGAGTTGAATCAAATTCAAGAAACTCATTCTCAAACAAAGTAGTTACCCTTGAATCATCATCTTCAAAATATTCTGTAAATTTAGCATCTTACTAAAAGGGATCAAGCTTGAACTTCTCAAATTTTCTAGCATAGATGCATTGGGTATGATATGCAAGGAGAAAAAAGTTTTTACATCACACCAAATAGAAGAGAAATAGTGCACTACAATTGCACCTTTTGCATTGAATATGATGCATCAAATTGGTTATAAATAGATGTACTAGAATAAGCAATTGAGTTCATGGAAAAAATTTATTGAAGTCATATGTACAAGATTTGACCCTTCATATTATAAAGATGTACAAGATATATATAGGATTGACCTTAACTTGAAACTTACGAGTCTAAGATAGAAGAACTATTCGTTTCGATAGATGTCCCCATGAGTTGGGGCCATAAATTTAGGACCTAAAATTGTCCTAGCTAGAGGCGAGGTGGATCTTGAACTGTAACTCGCCAGGGCTGGTCTGGGTCTCTCGTCCATTTTTTTTAAAAATAAATTAGAAGAGGAAATTTTTTATGTAAAATATACAATAAAAATTTAAACTTAAATGAAATTTAGGTATATGTATATTATAGTCTTTATCATAGTTTCACGTAAAATTTATCAAGAAAGTGCATTTATTTTCACACAAAAACATTCTTTAAGTTGTATATAAGCATTGTGGAAATGAAGTACACTCTAAAAAGTTAAAGAGAGAAAGAAGTTTGACATTGTTTAAAATTGAGATTGTTCTTTTGATGGAACTTCATATAAAGTAAATAGACATATTTTTTAATTGTCTTTTGCTTGTTTTGTTATCGATAGTGTTTATTGTAAATAGATAATAAATAATTTCTTTTCTCATTAAAATATAGTATGAACATTTAATGTTATTTAATTTTCAGAAAGTTTTCATTATTTTTCATTTTATTTATTTTATATCTTATTAAATTTTTATTTTATTTTTGCCTTCCAAATTGGGTCGACTTGATGGGTCCCTTATTGATTTAGACCTAGCCAGACTAGGCCAGGTTTAGGTCTTGGACCAGTCGGTTCTGGTTGGGGGAGGGTCATGGATAAGACTTACAACATAGGAATGTCCACTTTTAGAGAAATTATTTTGATCAAGAAGCAACAATCTAAGTTGACAACAAATAAGTCTAATTTTCTTGGAGATGCTATTCTAACTAAGAATGACTCAATGTTGGAGGAAAAAGTTGTAGCATTAAAAAGGTTTTTATTTTGTGCAACATAAGGATGTTTGGAAGAGTTGTAACCATCTATTTTAGGCGGGGATGCACTAGTGGCTAAGGAAAAATTTTCATTGCAAACTCACAATGATATCTAACACCATCTTATAGAACCTACAACTTTGGTGCTAAAAGGATTTGGTTGATATGAAGGATTTTTTTTTTTCACATATACTACTCAATTTTCAAAATCGGATAGTAATTTATAATTTGGATAAGTTTTTTGAAGAGGACTATTTTCATAAAAAAATAATAATAATAATTACTACCATCAACTTTGCTATCCAACACAAATTGGGCAGCTATCGTTTATTATGTATTGTTCTCTCATTGTTGTGGGATGAATATGCAATTTTTTTCACCATTAGTCTTTGGGACAAGACATGGATATTTAGGCCCACAATTGAATTTTCATGCTACTAAACAATAACAAGCAACATTGATTTTATGGCTCATATACTAGGTATTTTAAACATTTTAGAAATCATACGGCCTACCTATAAATATGGGTAGCTGGTATGAGGAATTATCACAAACACATAGGGCACAACCTTCAAAGGATTTGGTTTTATCATCTCAATATGAATAATTTGTGGACATCATGCCTAGTGGGTTTTTTTTTTTTTTTTTAAACAAAGGACCAGATTTTTTTTTCAACAACTTTGAGGATGGGGTTTTTTTGAAGGAGGGGAGGAAATGGTATAGGCAGAATAAAACAATAGAAAGTCCAGAAACAACACCACAAAACATAGGATGCATATTCTATTAAAAATAGTTAGATATGTATGATTTACAAATTGTAAGTTGTTGTGTTGGTGTACAAATAGTTAAATTTGATAATTCTAAAGTAGATCTAAAATGGACAAAGGAAAAATTTTATTCAAAATAGTATAAATACAAAAAAAAAAAAAAATGGAAAAGAGAAACGAATGGACAGTTCACCCTCTAGAAAATTGGTGTCCTTGATATTATTGGATTCCAACCTTAACAAAAATGCTGTTGGTGTGTGAGTTTATGTTCCTATCATTCATATAAATATACAAACATAATTCAATAGAACCTTAATCATAGTTAGAGAGAAAGAAAAGTAAAAAACAGATAAGAAAGAGAGAAAGAGAACTTGGAATGCCCGAAAGGAATGGAAGGGATGAATTTTATCCGTTGAATCTTTATGAACGATCCAATAGTTATCTTGTCACTAGCAACGTTTCATCTCAGTCATATGGTATAGGCTTGACCTCATGTCAATTTTAGTACCACAATTGATTGATTTAAAAATTAATGCTTATAGATATAATATGATTTATTATATTTCTTATATAAAATTAAAACACCTATCTACATTTAATTTTACTTATACATGTGTAGTTGAAGGTATGATGTGCAACACGCCTTAATAGCATATCAATTACTGATGTTGAATTTTTATTTTTCTTCTAGATAATAATATGTCTTCTTTTTTTTTTTTTTGTAGAGATTTTTAGGTAAATTAGATCATTGTCCCTCCATAGACTAATTTCTTTTGTTAATGAGAGGGTCAAGCAAACTATATCCAATGAGAGATGTTTCCAATAAGATTTTGACTTGATAAGCTCTAAACATGGATTACTGGCCTAGCTTTTCTCAATATTCATCCTTACTGAACCTTACTGAGTTCTCTTATTTGTGATGATAGACTTAGGAAATGTCATTTTGAGCTAGTTTAGGTTTTTTTTTTTTTTTTTTTACTATAAAAGGGCTTATATGAACTAAAATAGGTCTTGAATTCATTTATATTAATGATGGTCTCTTTTATAAAGAATTAAAGCTTATTTTATATATTAAAAGGCCTTGGACTTCTTTAGGCCAATATCCAAAGTTTATGCCCATGAGAGAGAAGGAATAGATGCTAGCAATTAAATCTATAAGATTTATTTAATTGTCATCAGCAACACTTGGTCTCAATTGTCTATCTCGATGCCATCCAATGACTGATATCAACCTTAAAACTCTATGAATAAGTGACTCCTCTTCTCATTTGCTTCATTCTATGAATTCTTAAGATTGAGAGCAATGTAAAAGTTTTGCTAAAACACCTCCTTGAAAGGTCAAAATATCTACTTGATGAAAAAAAAAAAAAGAATGATTGATTCTTTTGGAGTTATTTTTCTTGTGTGCTTGAGAAATCACATTTGTCTATTCCTTCTTTTACATGTCTTCCTACGACATTTGTACATATGTTATCATTTTAAGACTCCTCCTAAGTCAATTGATACACCTATTGCACATAATTGGCTAATTGTAGTAATCCCACCATATAATAACTGGGGATCAAACCTAAAGTCTTTGATAGATCAAATAAATGACTTATTTAAACAAGAATGAGTGTCTTAGGATTTAAGTTTAAGGCCTAATGTCACATCAACATTAGTACCATAACTAATTGATCTAAAATGAATACTTGTATATATAGTGTAAACTATAACTTTTCTTACATAAAATTTAAACATTCATCTACATTTATTTTTACTTATCCATGTATTAACAAAGGTATAGTATGCATAGACACACCTTAATAATGTGTGGATACTTGTATCAAAATTTATTTTTTTCCACATAATAATTTTTTTTCTTTTCATATTAGGCACTTATCCACAAATATGGAGCATGCGACACACTTGGGTAACGTTTGATTTTCAATATAACATAGATAATGAATACAATACAACTAGACACCTTAACCATGGTTGGTATGCTAACTATAATACATTTTTTATATTAATATTTTAATACACTAAAATAGTGATTATGACAATAATACTATCCATGTTACCATATATTTATTTTAGTTGTATTTTCTCATTTTATCATTACCTATCACTATTGTAGCAGCTAATATTACCATCGTCAAAACTATTGATGACAATGATAGCTTAGAAGTGATGTTGCATCGATGGTAATGGTAACTATGGTGAGGACGAAGGTCGTAGCAATGGTCGTGGTAGAGAGGTTTGTAAGATCGAGTGATGATAACGATATGGTGGTGTTTGTGTATATTTAGGTCTTGATTGAAAAAGTTTAATTTTGGTCCTAATCTAAAATTTTTATACTGCTAAATGAAAGGGAGAAAAATTTTAGGATTTTAGGATTTTTGTCCTTTGCCAAATGTATTTTGCAAATTAAATTATGATTAAATGATTTATGTCATATGCAATATGTAACGCCCTAATTTGAAGGCATTACAACCCGCCATGTGTCCTTACAAGAGAAGAACATGCTAAGGCTATGATTCCACTAAACCACAAATAATATAAAACATCTTCCATAACTCACATATAAGGGTACTTTAAAATATTTGTATCATAACAAAACTTCATAGCAACTCGATTGGCTTAAATCAAACGCCAACATACAATTCATCTTAAAAACAAAACTTTAAACATGATGAAACATAAAACAAATATCAAACTCCAATAGATATCATAAGTTCTTCAACTTTTACTATCCTTAATACTTTATTCTAAAAAGTCAGCTGGAAAGTCAAGTCCATTATCATCTCCTCATAATCCACATAAACATCATATCCAAATAGATCAAATACTATGGGATTATCAACTATTCCTGAAAAATTTTAAAAAGTGAGCGCAAGGCCTAGTACGTCAAACCACAATCACATGCTCATGAGCATACAACATACAAATTCACATGTATCATCACATGAAAAAAACACTGGTTATTATCTATATTTAGCTTAGCAAACAACATGGTTTAGAACCATATGCATGTAGTCCTAAACCTAGAGTAACTCATGAATTCGTAAAAACAATTGGTATAAAAATAGTAATATATACATATATTGGTGTTGGGTACTCCCTACATACCTTAGGTATCATACTCGTACTAATACTACTCCTAAACTATCAGAATCATCTATGTGCACAACTCTACTTGGGACAACATCACACATAGATCATTAGGGCGCCATCTTAGTAGCAACGATCCTCTCAATCAACTAGACCCACCTAAAGACAAGAAACAAACTACAATCACAAACAGCAAACAATATAAGGACGTACTTGTATAACTTTAGGAACAGGAACTCTAACTTCACCAAGACATCTTATCACAACCAAATACCCATTCAAAATATATTTTCACAAAATAGTCATAATTCTATCATTATCTAAACCTTAAACTGAAAAGAATCACAAACCCTAGGTTTATACACACCTTCCTCCTTTGATTGTAAAATCATAGAATCTCAAAGAAAAATAAGGTTTCTTCACAAGTTTCTCCAATAACTATGATTCCCTTCAACATCAACAAGAAAATTCAGGAAAAGATTACATTTTTAGATCACTAAAAGGATTAAAACAATCAACTTACCTATTTCTTTATTGTTCTTCCTCCTTGATTGCAAAACATGAAATCTCCAATAAGAAACTTAGGGTTCTCTACAAGCTCCTCCAAGATTAACTCCTTTTGAAACCAATAAGAAGACTTTAGGAATGGATCATTCCTTTAGGTCACTAAAGAATTTAAAATAAAAAACTTACCTAGATCTTGATTCTTGTTTTTCCTTGACGCAAGGTTGCCGACTTGAGAGAGGCTTTTAGGATTTCCTAAGCCTATGAGAGGTTTTGAAGAAGAAGGATAAAGGCTAAGGCTATATAAAACATGGAAAAACCTTAAAAATTCTAAACATGTGTGCTGGCAGCGTAGGAACATAAGCTGTTAGCTTATAATTTACACTTGCGGCTTAGAACTTGACGAACGAATCTAAGGCCATGAAGGCTGGCACCAAGGCTGGCAGCATACAGGACCAAGGTCGATGGCCTAAGGGGCGGCTTTGAGCTGTCTCCTCATATCTTTCTTAAATGACTCCCACTTGATCAAATGTATCTATCATATGTCAACAGATTATTATATATTTTAGGGTGGACCATAAAATTGTCTTATTTACCTACAAATGACACTTTTTCTCTTCAATATGTATTATTTATTTGCATATTACACAATATATATATTGCCATTATGTCCAATGCATTAGTTTAAAAACCATAAGCCAAATGCTACCTTAGTACTATTATAACAAGAACCATTGGTATATCTTAGTCATAAAGAATTGTTTTTCCTTCACTTTTTTGTTACTTTCACCATTTGTTCTATTTTAACAATTTTACGCCCACTGTACCTTTGATCGAAATCCGAACAATTTTCTTATGAGATGCTGATGTGGAAATGGAATCTCTCTTAAACGAAATATTTTCTCTCTCCTCTCTCTCCAAGTTGGCATGTTTTTCTCTTTTGTTTCTACTCTCTCTCTCCCTCTTTCTCTCTCTCACTTCTTCTTCTTCTTCACACAACCCAAACAAAAAAATTTAATCAAAACAAAGTAAAAAAAAAAACATAAAATCCAATATGTATATTAACATTAAGACAAGTAAAAATCCAATCTTTAGCATGTAAACATAATCAAAACAAATAAAAAAATCTATGCAACCTTCAACAACTTCCATCACCACAAATCAAACCTAACCACATAAAACCTCCAAAGCATCAAAGCCAAACAACCATCAAACACCAAGACTCACATCCAGACCTTTAAGACCCCTATTGTAAACTCAAACCAAGTGCAAACAATACTAAAACAAGCCAAAGCCAAATCCCATACAACACTAGCCCCATAAAACCACTAGGCTAAACCAAGAATGCTTAGCTCTATCACACCGATCATAAAGATTCGCCACTAAACTCATCTCCGCAAACCGCATCAAATTACCCTGACCTATTATAGCCAAGACACAAAGTCATTCACACACCATAGTCGAACCAAACCTACGACCCAAACCCATTTGCCAAGACTGGAACTTGAGCTAATATCACCACTGTGGATCATAGTTGACGAAACTAAAGTCCCATACCGGCCACCCTCTCTCACTTGTAAAAGTTTGGCCTTGTGGGAGAAGACAACATCCCTGGAGCTCCAAATATGTGATCTTGCTTCCAAATCTACCCATGTTTTAGGTGTTTTAGAAGTTTAATTTGGCCCTCAATGAGTGTTTTAACATACGAGTTATAGTTCAACCGAGGCCAAGATAGGTTCATGTTTTATGATTGTTGTGTTTTATGAGCTTAGAGTTTAGGCTTGTAGTTATGAGTTGCAATTTGGTTTTGGTTTTGATGGGTGACGCCGCTTGGTGGAGTGGAGTACCAATCCTAGTATGGGTATGCAAACGCTAAAAGGATTTGATCCTTGAGTTCGCTTTTGCCTAAGGGTCGAAATTAAAGAGAGGGAGAGAGGGAGAGAGGAAAGTAAAAAAATTATATAAAGAGGAGAGGAGAAGATACTTTTGCTAACTAGTTGAGAGAAATTACAACATAGGAGAGAGAAATTTTTCATGTCAACATTTCATTAGAGAATTGGCCAGATTCTTGCTAATGGTGTGGAAGAAACTTACCCCTTATGATACATTTAAATAGTAGAATTGGTATCTCCACAAACAAAGTTAATATAAATGACAATTTATACTTGTTAAAGAAAAATCCAATAGCTTCATCTTTCTTTTAAAGAGACTAGTGCCATTTGTCATTAATGACCTAAATTTATGTCCACTCATAATTGTACTAATAAAATACTTAACATACCAAATGCTATATTTATTTTAATGGTTAGATAATTACCTACATCATCTAACGGATGAACTGTGGAAGTTCCATTGTTAAAGATTATAAATCTTAAGTACTATATTTTTGTCATAGTAATTGTCCAAATATGTGACAATGTATCAGTAGTTAGATGAGTCAAATTGAAAAATGACTTAGGTTCATTTTATTTATCTTATTTTTCCCTAATTAATATCTTTTTTTGCATTCACACATGTAAAGGTGTATGTAGAAAAATAGATGCAAAAAAAGATAAAAATAAAAAGTACATGTATACCACTCTTTTAAAAATGATAGTAACAGATGTGCATGTTAATAACATAATTTGAAACATAAAAAAAAATAAAATGAATTATGTGCTTATTTTACTTTATTCTATCCTTTAATTACTTTAATTATTGAGTATGCAGTAGTACTTCTTGTTTTCTTACACTCGTAGAGAAAAACTAAATTAATAAAAAGATGCTTTTAAAATCTTAACACATTTCTTGAAAGCGCGAAAAAATAAAAACAAGAAAGGTTATTTATTAAAAATAATTCATGAAAAGATTAAATAATACAAAAGTTACAAATCAATAGTTTAATACAAGGGGAATACGGGTTATATGAAAAATTAATAAGAAGAAGGATGAACATTATAATTAAAAATATATAATTTAATGAAAATAAAAGTAATTATTATAATAATTAATAACAATGACATGTAAACATAATGATAATTGTAATAGATTAAAAGATACTATATATCTATACATATATATATATATAGAGGGAGAGAGGGGAGATAGATAGATAGATAAAAGGGCCATTTTGAACAAAAATGGACCGATATGTTACTTAATAGCATAACACGATATGTTTTAAAATTATAATAGGTATATGATATGCAATGTTAATATTACAAAAAGCGCAATTCTGGAAAAAGAAAAAAAAAAAGACGCCAAAAATGGGTTGCAGGTTGCTTATGCTTAACAATATGAATAGATACATAATAAATACTTATATAGTTTGATTATTTATCCCTTACTTTTATTCATTTTTTAATCTATATTAGATTTTTTAACGGTTTTCTTAAACACTATGGATAGATACATAATAAATACTTTTATAATTTGATTATTCATAGTCCTTTACTTTAGATTTTCTTTTTTAATCTATAAATTATATTTTTCTTAATGGTTTTTCTTCATCCAAATTCTCACACCCTAATTAATACATTTATCATATTATAAAATAAAACAGATAAAATGAAGAAAATTAAAATTTCCTTTAATATTGAGCAGTGTAAATCCCTTCCAAAAGTTAATTAGGTACCCAAATCGATAATATAAAAGTACATGCAGTTGGGTAAAGGGTCGATAAAGTTCAAGCATACAGGATGACATTATCTTTTTTTTCCCCCCTTTAAGAAACTTTACGTTTTATTTCTAGGTTGTTCGAAAGGGTTTCCTTATAACTTTTAAGCTTTTATGGTTCTCATATAAAACCTTTATAAATAAAGTAAAGCTAAATAATTAAATTCGGAGAACGTCGTATTTTCGGTTCCTTTGTAAAGGCATTTGATTTATTGTTGTCTAGTTTAAAATATTATGTTAAGGCTTAGGGGTAAAACCATTAGTTAAATACCAAAACAAAAGGCTCATCCCACTATGAATATTTAGTTTTAGAGTTAATATCATAAATAATATTTAAACTTTAATAAAATGTATGAATAAGTATTTGAATTTTAAAATTGATTAATTTATTATTAAAAAAAATTATATATATCTTAAAAATATCTTCATCAAATTTTTTTAGATATCAAATTGATTAATTTTAAAAAAAAATAACACTAAATTAATTTATTTATTTTAAAATTTATATATTAAATAAATTAATTTTAAAATCTGATAACCTAATTATATAATTTATTAAAATTCAGATATGAAGCCAGTAAATAGCGTTTTTCTCAGTCGTTGAAAAAGCACCTCCGAGTCCCGACACTCTTTAAACGACCGATGTTGATAGTTGTGGGCCCTGGGGAGTGGGCAGGACTGGGAAGACACTGACTTCTTATGAGATGCGCAAAATTTACCACCACTGGAAAATACTGACATCAGATGGTCAAAACAGAACAGCACCATTCCATTTCCCTTCATTAATTTATCAAGTTAGATCGGACGGCTTATTTTTATTTATAGTCTATTTTATAATTTTACATTGGTTGTTAAAACTGCACTATTTTCCAGACGGGAAGGTCAACACCAAACCCCCACTTTCGAAATCTCTCTCTTCTTTTACCCTTTTGGGCATCTAATGCCATACCAACCTCTTAAGAGTTCAAGAATATTATTGTACAGACACGAAATTTCTGACAAACTCTCCTTTTTCCCGTATAATCAGCTAAATCTATATAAAAGATAAAATAAAATAATAATAATAATAATCTTTTCCTTATAAACTTGTTTTTGTATTTGATTGGTATAATAATAATTTAATAGAATTATTACTACTTTAAAATAAAAAATTATGATTTTTTGACAGATAAAAAAATAACTATTTTCAATCTTTTTCGATGTATTTCCATATCTATTGAACTAGCATTTTTTTATTATTTATTTTATTTTTATCTTATTTTATCTCACAAACCAAACATCTCATAAATAAGCTGTCTCATTTTTATCTGTTAAGATAATAGAAAGTTGAAAACATGCAGTACCGGTAAGCACTAATGATAAGGGGCAAGGAACAAGATTGCTTGTTTTCCAATCAATTTTATAAATAAAAAATTATTGAATTGGCTTCTCGTTTTCCTTTTTCAACTATGAAAAAAAAAAAAAGAGAAAAGGAAAAAAATGATCTGTCCATGGTTAGCGTGAAGTTTGAATAAGAAGCACTTTGGAATTTGGAACAAGGCACCTACGTCGGATTATCACAGAAAAAGTAAACTTACACGGCCGACGAATATACTCCAATTTGTCGCATGTTGCACCCATTCATATCCAAGGATTTCTTTATTTTTCCTTTCCTCCCAACCCACCCAAAAATAAATAAATAAAAAAGAAGCATCTCTATTCTCTAGGACAAATATTAAAAAATTTCCATACGTTAATTGAAACAATACAGATAAGTGATAACTATTACTTTTAACGTCTGGTTTGATGGATCATGTGATCAACTAGACCCAGAACAAAAAAATATATTTAAAGACCAAAAAAAAAAAAAAAAAAAAAGCTCAAGAAGTATAATTTGCAGTTGATATACATGTCCCTAAATGTAATAGAACAAAATAACTTAAAAATGAATGTTAAAAAGAAATTATAATTTAATTGAACAATCTGTTTATAAAACTTGCAAGAATTATTCACAATTATACTCAATTTCCTATCTATTAGAAGTCCAAAAGTATGATTTACATGGGTGTGGAGTTAAATTAGTGATGGCATTAAAATATATATAACTATTCGTTTAAATCTTCAAGATACTTTTGATATATATTTTGTTCCAACCAGAAAAGTCCACAAGTATCCTAGATATGGCCACACCCCCCAATCCACACCACTGCAAAATTTCCCAAGTAAATGGCAGAATGTAATATCAATGGAAATAAACATTTAATGGTGATGATAAATTCAAATTGTGATGCTTTTTGAGTAAAAATTGTTTATTATGAGCCGTAATGAAAATCATTCTTGCAGTCCAATAAGATGAGCACTGATGTTTCCTAGTTTTTTTCCTTATTCAATGGCTATAAGTGCAACTGCATTGAAATAAAAAAAAATTAAAAGAAAAAAAGTTCTTATAGGCTATGTGGATGATATCCATCCACTTCTTCATTCCACTGTCAGCAAATTAGTGGTGTAAAATCAGTCACCAGCAGACAAGGAAGTGGGTGAAGACAAGAGGCTCAAAGAAAAGAAAGTCTAAATTAGAAAACATGACATGACTGAACATGAAGCGAAGGGAGGGGAGGGGACGGGGTCAGAAGCAAAACGTCCATTCCATATAGATTTAGATTACGTTACAAAGGGTAAATGATATGCACTCCTGAAATTGCACTTATTCTGTGCAAATTTATGGATGGCATTCAGGGGCATTATATACTCACAAAGTCCTATGAGAATGAACTACTGGAGAGGAGAGCCGCAGGCGGTCAACCGGAGACATCCAACCTAAATTAGTATTCTATATGGACATCCTTTTTTTGATTCATTTGCAGATCAACAATGGGGATTTAATGTGCTTTTCCTTTCTGTAAGAGAAGCCATAAATCGGATGCTATACCTCGATCATGCACAAGGAAAAGATTCGCAGCTTAATATCTTGGCTGTAATTCAGGTTCGGCCAGGAAAAATTATTGGACAATGATCACCTCACAGTCAGTATCCAACTAACCAACTGTTCTCGAGATTGCTCTGAAAGTGAAACCTCTACTAGGAAATGAAATACTTCGAAATACAACCGATATCGGGCTGATACTGCAAGAGTCTATCGCCGCCCATTTGCCCAATGTCTGTTGTGGTTTCCTGGCCGCATTTGTGGATATTTGTTGACAAGCGCCTGTTTTGGAAGATCATGCAAATCCATGACCTGTATTGTCCGTTGCTTCTTGGCTGCCAAAATAAAAGGAAAGCAAGAATCATATTAACCATCACGTGAAAGCTTCCACATGGCACATGTTGAGATAGAACGAACAAATCCATTATGCATTGAACAAGATCCACAATCTAATGGAATCCGTACCATTCTTAGCTTGTTGATAACTTTCCTGCAGTTTCCTCTTTGTAGCTTCGAGCTTCATCTGCACTGCATCTTCCTCTGAACGCTTTAATTCCTAAAAAGAGGAAATATTGTCAGGCATGCATTTGACCAAGACTTTGATACTAGAACAAATGCAATTTCTACTTACGTCTTGCTGATTGACCACATTCCTTTTAGGCACTGAACTTTTATCGGATCTCTTTGGGTGGATCTGTGCATATTCACGAGTCTTCTGATCAGCATCAGCATCTGTATGTCTACTGCTAACAGAGTTGGTATGCAAAGGCCTGCTGGGCTTCACAACATTTTCTTGCTTCTTCATTTGTTGACTCTTCTTATCATTTGGGGATACATCTACTTCAGGCAGGGATTGCACCTTACGCCGCTCAGGGGCAATTGGTTTGGATACTGATGGTTTTCTCTCATTTCCAGGGTTCTTGACAATATCTCCACCACAATGAGGATCTGAAATACAACCACGCAAGCTTAATACTCAACTACAAGTGAACTATCAAAGCAACAACCATATTTCATGACATGAATTTGTAAAAGGCAGACTCCACTTACTTCCATCATCATCCATGCCATCAAAGAACTTCATTCACAGCAAACACAGGCCACCCAACAAAGCAGCTCTTGTCAGTTAAAGACTTACTTAAAATTACATATGTTCGATTGGAGATTTCTCAAAGAAGAGGGATGCCATTTACCTGAGACAGCTCAATTGTGGTGGTTTGGGCAGTGAAAAAAGCACCTTCATCCAAAGGAGGTGAGGGCAGTCCTTCTTCTTCTTCGTCAACACTTGATGGGTTCATTGATTCAGGAGTGCCCTCTGCAGTGACCATCTCTGATCAGTAATCAAAAGTCAACCCAAAAGAACAATCAGGAAAATAGTGCATATATATTACCAGCTATAGCAGGGGCAGCTTGGAACCATTCATCCACCATAGCCTTCCACGATCTGCAATGAAACATAATCATGAATTGGAACCAATCCCTTTATCATGTCCCCTCATTAGAAACATTGGTTGCAAGGAAATTCTGATGAGTCAATTTATATAAACATATGGAAAACGTTCATGGGTCTCACGGAGCACCTATTAACATGCCAAATAAAGAAAAGTCTTGCATTCCCATATGCTTGCTTTTACGTGTAACTAAGGTTAAATAGCATGAATAGCAAATGCTCAAATGAGCAACTTTATCGCTTAGAGAAAAGGGAAGCAAAAGGCTTCATGCTAATCATTATGTAGTTTACATTTTTAAGGTAATTATCAAAGCTAAACCTGATTAAAGCAATCAAATAATCAATGATGCCATGACAGCCTAGACAACATGCAAATGCATAAAGATTTATGACAGCAGACACTTAGTGCTGTAGAAGGGAAGATCAGACAAAGATTAAGAAAGATATTTAGAATATATATATATATATATATATATTCATGCCAGTGCACATCAATTATCTGCAAGCTTATTGCTTTATAAAAGTTATTCCCCTAGGTGTATCCACTAAAAGCTTGTGCTAATTCCATTTAAGAAAGTTGCAAGAAACATACGCAATGAGAGTTTGGGCAAGCCGACTAATCTCCTTCGATCCATGCTTTCGGAGAGGATTAACGGCTTTTCCAATCCCCGTTGCCTGGCAGAGATGGATAGATACTATATTAATCTCAGTTCACATGATAACAGGAATTTCAGAACCAAAACTCAACTTGATAAAGGAAGAACAAAGTACTCGGAAGGCCAGAGCAACTGTACCTTTAATGTGCTCACGGAGAGACCCATCAACTGAAGCCTCCTAAGTGATTCATACAACACAGATTCCGACTGCCGCAATACAAACAAGAAACCACAAGTGAGAGATAACTAACAAGAAATAAACAAGCCAAAGCAATCAACGAGCTAAAATTGAAATAATAACATCTTTATGTAAAATGCGAAAAAACAAACTATAATACCTCATCTCTACCATTAAGCAGAAAGTCTTTGATTCTCAAAACTTCACCAACAACAAAAGATTCTTCCTCAATCTCATCAGTCAATGCCTCAGCTTCTCCATAACTATAATTGCTGACTTGATTCACAAACACCTCTTCATGCTCATTACCATCATCCCTACTAGTACTATTCACTTTACTCTCTTTACTACCTCCCATTTCGTCATAATCACACTCCTCACCGCCTTTCAATCTATCAGCATCCTCCTCATCAGAATCCTCATCAGGCACCACCAATTCAACTCGATCACAACCCGAACACCGAGTCAATCTACACGTGAATAACCTCTCTGCAATTCGATCTCTCCTTAACTTAAATTCTTTAGGACAATCCGATGCGGCAACCATAATAGCATGATCAATTACATCGAAAATATCACAATTCATTGTACTAAAGTAGTTCCTCCAACGTTCTAGAGAGCTAGACTTCATCGCCATGCTTTGTGGACACGGTCAAAATTTAATTTTCCTAAAAATCCAGTACAGATAAACTACCTCTAATGAATGCCCAGATAGAAAAATCTCAAATTTAGCTAAAACAACTGATTTTCATGCAGCTTTGTGATAACCCAGAAAGTAACCTATCGGAAATTTTCGATCTTTCCGGATTGAACATCGATTTTGAATCAAAAACATGTATCTAGACCATGAAGAAGATCCAAAAAAGCAGCTAAAGTTCTTGGATTTGCGTGAAATGGCAGTAACAAGAGTAATCTGCACAGGTGAACTGAGCTAACTATTGATTAATTATATCAAAAAAGAAAGGATGAGAGTATCCGATAGATGGAGAAGAAGATGAAGATGGGTGAACAATAATCCAATAAAAAAAACAAAAACAATAAGGGATTCTTAGATTCTATTCCTCGAATTTTCAGGAGAAAACCGGAGCTGTAGAAAGAGAGAACAGAATGGGATTCATGGAAAGGGAAAAAAATAAACAAATAAAGAACAGATGTATATTCGAAACAGGGAGAACGGAAATTTTTTGGTGAAAAATAAATGGTAAGTTTTACTTTTTCTTTAAATATTTTGCTATGCGTTTATGCGTCTGTTGGGTATACCAAATACCAGGTGCTGCTCTCAACCAAGAGAAAACAGGTTTTTCATATATTTTATTTTATATCATTTTATTTTTTCATAAAATAAACCTACCTAAATGAGGTTATGTTTTTTTACGTAACATGTCTCTTTTAGCTTCGCTTTCTTTCTCTCTCTCTCTTGTTTTGACTCTAAAGTCCGGTCGCATAAATATTTTTTAATAATTTACACAGAGAGAGAGAGAGAGAGAGAGAGAGAGAGAGAGAACAACAAAAGATTATGACTGAAAAGTTGAGAGAGAGAGAGAGAGAGAACAACAAAAGATTATGACTGAAAAGTTGAGAGAGAAAGAGAGAGAGATACAAGAGGAGAGATAGAAGAGAGAGAGTGTTGAAAGGTGCAATTATCTGGATTCTGCAGAATGTTAAAATCTTTTTAATTTATTGTACGAACAAAAGTATGCACTCTGCCCTGAAAGCTGAAATATAGCAACCGAGTCAGCTCGTTATTTTGATGAGTGGACGGTGGACCGAACTCTGAGTTCATATTTCCACATGTTCCATCCCTCCCATGTAAAACTTTCAAGCAACTTCCCCGAGCATCGCTTTTTAACATGGATTTATAGGCTAAGAACCTTTATTTTTAATTTTTTTTTATATGCATATTGATATAAAGAGGTTTTCTTAATTTTAAGGGTTTTCTGTCAAAACTTAAAAAGTATGTTTTTCATGATTATTTTATTCTTTTATGAAAGTGAAGATGTTATGTAAAATAAAATAAAATAAAATACATAAAATTATAAAAAAAAGTAAAAAGAACTTATATAAAATCTTACCAATAAGTTAAAATATTGATATGATATATTATTAAGGATCTTTAGTGTTTCTTTAAGGACGTGGACACTTTCAAGTCTCATCACTAACATGGTTATAGTTATACCCATATATTAAAAGACCTCCCTTTTTTTATTATTGTCAATTTTTCCTAATCTGGTTGAATCATGATTATCTTTGAAAATCTTTATGTCGTATTTGTGCCTTGAAATTTTTATAAAGGGTTAATGATAAAAATATGACATCTGTTTTTTTAATTTACAAATATATGATATATTTTAATTTTTGACAAATAGATGATCCGGGTTTTACATAAAAATATTAATAAAATTAATTATCATTAAAGAGATATGTGTAAAAGTCTTATTGGACTAAAAATTTAATTTAATAAATAATATTACTAAAAATAAAATAAAATATTAATTTTTTTTTAAATTAGAAATTTAAAAAAATATATAATTAAATTTTTTTGACAAAAAAAATATTGACATATGTCATTCTAAAATTATTAAATAATATTGACACTTTTGTATAAAACTCGAGTTACCTATTTGTTAAAAATATTAATATAGATCATGTGTTTGCGAGTTGACCAAAATACATGTTATGCTTTTTTGTAATTAACCCTTTTATAAAATATCTAATAGAGATTATTTGTAATATTTCCATTCACAAAATTTTCTATTTAAAAAAATGTGTTTCCTTTTTTTTTTTAAATGTATGATCTTTCTAGATGGAATTATTTTACAGCTGATAACGGTGAATTATCCCTCTCCTCTCTTCGTACATCCGAAAGTGTAAGAAGTTCGGATGGAAATCATTTGATTTAATTCTTTGGTACTTCACTCAAAGCATATATTGATTGCTATAAATAAATAAATAAGAATATGTAATTAACGAAACTATCTTTTCTTTTGTCCATCCAAGGTTTAGCTTTTAATTTCCTTTCCTCTTCCATATGGTTCAATTACTGCTAATTCTATGATTCGGTAAATTTATATAAAACGTTCTTTTTCTTTTTCTTACATAAATTAGTCAAACTTATTGATTCAGAGGAAGAAATGATAATTGATGTAATGAAAAAAACGACATAGGATGAAGAAAAGAAGCCTACGCTGCCAGCCTTGCCACATAAGCCGCCAGCCTTGAAGGCAGCATTATTCTTGTTTGTCATTTGAATTTTTTTCATTTTGTAATTTTAAAAATATTTTAGATTTTTTTTAAATCTTTTAATAGTATTTAATAGGATATTTAATAGTTTTCATTAATAGGTTTTAATAAGAGTTTCTCTTTTTAAGTGAAGTTAATGGGATCTTTTTTTTTTTTTTTTTAGTTTTTCTTTTTGTTTTAATATTATTTAATGTCATTTAATATAATGCCTTTTTTAGTCTTCTTTTGGCAACTATCAATCTTGTCTATAAATATACGCCATAGGGCAAAACAAAAAAGAGTTTTTGATATTGAATAGATTTCTTTGAGAGTGTTTTGCTCTTTATCCCAAATCTTGAATTTTTGTATAGGATTTCAATTTTTGATGCTAAGTACCTTGGTATTTTTAGAATCAATATGTATTTAAAGATAACAAACCGGCAATCGTGCGCGATTCAATAGTCTTGTAATAATTAAAGATTACATTTCTAGCATTTCTTGAATCAACGGATTTGTTATAATATATTTGCTTGTACGCTACGTCAGATTGATATCAGAGATGTATTTATTCTTGGAGTATCATGGTACCTCACAAACAAGTTAATTAGTTGTGTGTAGATGAAATATATGATTATGATGATCTAGATCAGAGGATCGAGTAGAAAATCGATTGGTAGTTAAGCATTATGGTGGATCAGGTTACATAAAAAATGGACGCGTTGATGGGTGACCCAGAGAAATGAAAACCCTAGACGTGTTGGAAACCTTAATCCGAGACCTGATGTAGATTTTGAAAAAGCAGATGACGATTCCTCATCTAGTGATGAGGGTTATTGTCATGCCTCAAAAGATACCCTAAACGCGATAGTCCGTCACACTCAATATTAAGTTTAAGTATTACATCCTTAGTCATTTCATAAGCTTTGATACCGGGTGTAAGGCGTACGTTCACGATATAGAGGACCAACTTTGAAACAAGTTGTTTAAGAAGAGGTTCATATAACAATTTAAGAATGAAAATCATAACATGATATCTGAAATATGGAAATATAGAATCCTACAAATATCAAAGGGGTATTCCCGCATTCAAATGATATAATCTACCAAAGTCTATCCAAAATAATTATATAGAGATTTACTTAAAAGTCTAAGTCTACATCTAGTCTTTGACTTCTTCCAAAAACTCCTTAGGCCAAAAAGGTAGTACCTGAGAGAAATAAGCCCGGGGATTCAATCATAGATAAGAGTATTGCAAAAGGTATCTATAAAGGGTAAGCTTCTTGCTTAGTGAGAATTAATTCCACAAGTAAAGTACTCAACAACCAATATTCAATCAAGTTATTTAATCAATCATACGAATGCAATTAATCACGTGAGCAAGCAATACATACGATTTTCCGAGAATCATATGTTTGAATGGATTTATCCCTCCATTCAGTGGTTAGGTGTTCCGGGCAATAAGGCCATAGTTCGCAAATGATGTTTTTGTAGTTTTTATACAGATTCTACTAACCGCTAAATTGTAGTTAATTCAGGCGCCCACTCACCATTTAATTATGGGTAATCAAAGCCATATAATATATTTTCGGGTCTTCGACCTCATTACTATACCCTTATCCCACCAAGGGTGTAGTAATAAATATAATGTGACTCACTACGTGTGTAAACCCCTAAATTTTTGTGATATAATTTAAGTTTAAACCCTAAATAGAAAGTCAACCGGAATCTCAAAGTCAACAAAACTCTAGTCTTTTGCAACCGTTCAAGTCCGGCATTCCCATTTAAGCAACCTTAAGAAAGTTAGTAAGAGTTTAGTATGTAGAAGAATTCGTAATAACCTGAGAAAGCTTAAAAAAATCAGATTAGTCAAACCACGATTCGTTTTGAGCGCAACCGGACACAGTTCTCGAAAAGCATGTCCCGGATCTCGGATTAGTAAAAATTTTACAATATAACGTTAGACTTGTAAAAATATAAGGTTTTCAAAATATCAATTTCATAATTTTTCTGTAAAAAATATCATAATCGCATTTATACGCGTATTTTCTACTACTGGTACTTAAATTGTCATGTCTACTTTACATTACACTATTTACTACTATTCTATAATATTTATCTCTCTACTTTTTCTTACAACCTACTCTTACAACCCATACCTCTATTTCTTACAATTTTCATTTCCAATACAACTTCCACATCTTTTATATCTTACTTTTCATTTACAAAAATATAAAAAGTAAAATTTCTCTTCCTCCCCCCTCTACAATTTCCGCCGGCCCCCTCTCTTACTTTCCAATTTGTTTTTATTTCTATTTATTTTATTAACACAATTAACCTCCCACATTTTCCTATAAAACCTCCTTTTCCTTCCACTTCTTTCACACCTTTCATACACAAAATTACTCTCTCAAATTCTCTACAAGAATTTCCTCCCAAAGCTCTCTCAAGTTTAGTCTTCTTAGGTAACAAATCTTAGTCAACTTTATGTAATTATATTCATCTACTTAGTATGAGCTTAAGTGTGTTTCTAAACCATGAAGGCTAAAGAAAGCAACAATAGGTTCATCCTTTGTTTTTATTCATGATCTAATTTCTTTATGTTGCTTTATATATATATGTTACTAAATATATCTATGTAGCTATATATATAATATATTTTAGAGCATATAAACTTATTTGTTTTGCAATTTATTTACTTTCCTTGCAATTTATTTACTTTCATATTATTTTTAAGACTAGTCTTTCTAGTCTTAGACTGTCTCATTAAAGTCAAAACGTTTTCTTTTTTTTTTTTTTTTTTATGGGACTAGTTCTATTCTTGGTCTCGAGATACCTTGATGAAGCTAAGTTTCCAATACTTGATCTATTTCTTTACTAGCCTATTCTTTAAGTTATTATGTTTCTTTATGTTTTCATAACTTTATGAATTCATAATCATGCATGAACAAATGACTTTGTCAACAAAAATAAATGAGGAAAGGTTTATTTAAAAATTCTTTTCTAGAAATAAAAGTAGAAGTGGATTTTCTTAACAAACTTTTCTAAGAAAACAAAAGGAGCTCATAAACATACAAAAGAGAACTTTTTGAAATAAACAAAGATTTTACAAAAACTTCACTTTTCCATCAAGTGCTAGAAATCCATTTCATCAAAATAGAATGATCTCAAGAAACCAAGAAATTAATTTATCTAAATATAGAATTGTTATTGCTTCAAAAGTATTGGAACTAAGCTTAGAAAATAAAATCATTCATTCGGAATTTAAAGAGATTATGGAAATTAAATTTAGGAAAAGAAAATACTCATTTGAAATAACTTAAGATATTTTCAAAGCAAAATAAAAACGAATATTTCAAAAGTTCTCACTTTCCAAAAATATTTAAAAGACTTTACTTTTCATAGTTGAGACAACTTCATTAACTTCATACATTCGATATGAATCAATAATTATATGTATGCATTTCAAAGGTTTTACAAGCTATTATAATATCTATATCTTCAAAATGAGCTTTGGATAAAAGAAGGAAATCAAGTTTATAAAACTTCGTGGTGAATCTGCTTGCCACTTTTTCGAAACCCAAACGACTTAGTTTGATGAAAATAAGTTTAGAAATAGATAGATATTTTCGAATAGGTAGAAAATGGTATATTATTTGCGAAATTCCGAGTTAAAATGAGCAAGTTATGGCCATTTTAAGTTGGAATTTCCTCCTATACGATTTTACCACGATTTCAAGAAAAGTTTAGAATCTTCAAGAATAGAAATTCTATGAAAAACTCTTTTTTGGGTATTTCATCTTGTTTAGGTGAAGAAAGAACCGAGATCACTTTCTTGGAAGATTACTTCGATTAGGAAGCTACTGACATGGAGTGAGTTAATCCTTTACTAAGTTACATTTCGTTGTTTGTGCTTATAAGTAGTAGCACTAGAAATTAGGGAAAAGATAAAAGTATTGTGTGATTTGAATTTATGATTTGTTGAATATAAGTTAAGAATATCGAAAGAGGAATTTATAATTAAATTGTGATTCTTGCATTGATATAATGAATATCGTTTTTTATGGCCTTTAACTTGAACTCAACATTATCTGGTTACACTTATATTGAAAATAATTCATACATATCATATTGGTGAGTCACATTTGTTTCACTACTATTCTCATGTGGGGAAACGAGAAAGTTGTAGTTGTGGCTACTAGGAGCCGGAAAGTCTACATGGGCCAGTAGGAGCCGGAAAGTCTACAGGGCAAGCAGGAGCCAGCAAATCTGCATGTATTGATGGTCGTATGGGCCTGTAACCTCCCAACCCCCAACATGGAGGGCGTAAATCCATGCTATACATGATTTCAGATTAATCTTGTGTATTTTTTGCTCATGTGTTTGGTGCATTTTCATATGATTGTTTAAGTACTTGTTTGATTTATGGAAATGTCTTGTAGATGGGAATTATCTCACTAAGCTAGATTTGCTTATACCCCTATAGCTTTTTGTTACAGTATGATTATTTTTGGTTGGCACTGAGGAGACCCGTATGCCAGGTATTAGCCAAAGCTACTAGGAGTTTTTGGGAGAAGTTATATGTATTTAGTTTTGAACATAGACTTCTAAGAAAATCTCTATAGTAGGCTTATGTTATAGTATGTTACTTTGTTAATGACCATTTTAAGATGGGGGAATGCCCCTAAAGATGTAAGAGTTTGATATTTAAATGAAGATTTCATGTTTATTTATATAAGTTCTTGCTTGCTTTTATTATCTACTTAAATGTAATACCCTGTGAGTCTCTACTATCTTGGAAGCACGCCTTACATGTGATATCGAAGCTCCTGCATGACTAAGGTTGTCATTCATTAGCTTTAATATTATATGCGGTGGACTGCTACGTTAGGTACCTCTGGGGCGTGACAACGTGTATGCATGAATCATTTTATTTAAGTCATCATGGCATAATATTTATACATTTTATAAGTGATAATAGAATTTGCAGATGAATCATTCTTATACTAAATCATACAAGGATTAGTTAACAATTCCCGTATTGATATACTTATCATAATTTCAATCATATAAGTAAAACACATGTGTTATCATGTTTTATCTTTTCCTAAAGTCTAGTCGCTAAACTACAAGTAAATGCATAAGTACAAAATGTGAGAATTTAAACTCACTCGGTCGTAGTAGCAAAAGCTTCTTAGTCGAAGTAATCTTCTAGGTAAAGTAGTTCGGACTCGCGTCACCTTTACAAAAGAAATACTCGAAATGAGTATTTCTTCGAAGTTCTACTTAAACTTGCAACTCTATTCTACTAGTTTATCAAATTTCATATAAAGTGAAATTCCAAGTTAAAATAGCCATAACTTACTCATTTTAACTTGAATTTCCCATATTATATACTGTTTTTTACTTACTCAGAAAGATCTATCCATTTCTAAGGTTATTTTCTTTATAAAAGGTCATTTGGGTCTCTAAAAGACACAGTACAGAACAACCATGAAATTCCAGCTTTGAAAAATAATTTTCGAAACTCATCTTTTCAAAAATCCTTTAGCAAAAATATAGATATGTATATAGTTGAAAAATCTTTGAGTATGTATATATATATATATATATATATATATATATAGACTCATATTGTATGAAAAAATTCTAATGGTATTGTCTCAACGATGATTTTTCATAAAACAATTTATCTTAAGGTGTTAAACTTGAAACTTAACAATTTCTTTTCTATGTTTTGGAGGAATATTATAATTTCTTAGGTTATTGTAAATAAGTATATTCTTATTTTTTTTTCCCAATTTTTGTTTCAAAACAAATAAATTTTCCTTTAACTTTAAATTTCTACAAATTTTGCTTATAGTGGCAAAAATGAAGTTTCCAAAGTTTTATTAAGTTGTTGATAATATCCATTATTTTTATTCATTATATTTATATTTTTTTTTATTTATTTGAAAATAGGTTTATCATTTAGAAACTTGGAAATCTTTATTTTTCTAAGTGGGTTTATAGATTGTGAGTTAATTTTATCTTAACTTTGAAAGCTAGTCTAGTTTTTTGTTTTCATTATGGAGTTGATAAAAATACTATAAGTAAGCTTTTTAAGAAAAAATTGCTTATAAAAAAACTATTACCACTAGTTTTAATAAACTTCATGTGACTTTTTACAAAAAGAAAATTTTATCTTTGTTAGTAAATTCCTTGATAAATTTATCTTTTATTTGTCTTTTAAGAAAATCTTAATGGATTTGAAAAGAAGTTGTAAAATAACTTTTCTATGTGTTTGGTAATAGAATCTTGATTTAGAGATAAGGTTATATGTATTAAAAGAGTTTAGTTTCATTTTCTTTTATTAAAGAAAATCACATTTTAAATTTTGTTGAGATAATATCATTATGATGATGCGTGTATATGAGCATGTAATATGAAATGATGAAAATATAGGAAAAAGATAAGAAGCAAAGTATTAAGCAAGATAATAAGGTCAAGTATAGGGAACTTAGCTTCATTAAGGTATCCCGATCAAGTATTGGGAGCTTTAGCTTCATCAAGGCGTCCAGAACTAAGAATAGACTAGTTCCAAAAGAAAAAGAAAAGTAATAATAATAAGCTCGTTAAAGAGTTAGTGAGCACTTAGGCTCTAAAATATATAGATATACATATAGATAATATATATATATATATATAAGGTTAAGTTAGAAGCATAATAACAACAATAATAATATAGCATCATAATAATAACAAATAATAAAAATAGAATTCTTGGCATGTGCAAGAATAAAGCATGAACATGTTGTTGCTTCTATAACTTATATGAGTTTTTGAGAGACAACACCATAGCCATGCTAAGTTACATGACATAGAAAATAAATGGAAGAGGTTATAGGTAATAATATTTACCTAAAGTGGGAATGTGGAAGTGGTAGTGTAAAAGAGATTTTGGATAGTGTTTGTATGTAGAAAGTGTGTAGGAAAAATGGGTAGTGAAGAAAAAAAAAAGAGATTTTTGAGAGAGAATTTGGGAATGAATTTGAGAGAGTTTTTGTATGGTAAATGAATATGTGAAGGAAATGGAGGGAGATGGGGTATTTATAGAGTTTTAAGGAGTGAAAATTGTGTGAATTAAATAAATTGAAAAAGAAAAAAATAAATTTGTGTGTATGAGGGAGAGGGGGCCGGTGTGAAGAGAGAGAAAGAGAGAGAGTGTGACTTTTGTTTTGTTTTTTATTTTTGTTAATTAAAAGTAATAAGTTGTAAGGTTTGATGTGAATGAAGATATATGAGAAATGTAAAAGTTAGAAATAGGTATGGTAGAGTATGAGAATATGTGTAGAAAAGTAGAAATAGGTGAATAGTAGTGAATAGTATAGAATAGTATTACGAATAGTAGATAAAACAAATTAATATCAGTAGTAAAGAAAATACGTAATTAAGCTATATTTGATATTTTTTACATACCGAAAAATTATAAAATTGATATTTTTTGAATCCTTATAATTTTACCAGTTTATTGGTATTATCGAAATATTTTTGCCATCTGGTGCACTGAGACATGTTTTTCAAAAACTGATCCCTTTCAAATCCGAAAGACACTAAAAATTATTGAATATGATATTTTTAAGCTTCCTTATATTATTATGAACTATATTCCACATTATTTCAATTCCGTTGTTTAAGCGTTAAGAGTGCAGGATTACCGGATCTAAATCTACTAGGGTTTGATATATATATATATATATATATTTGTTGACTTTAGGGTTTGATTGACTTCCGATTTAAGGTTCGAACATAAACTGTATCATAAAATCTAGGAGATTACAGCTATTATGAGAAATATGATGTTGTGTTTGAAGCTGTAGGTGATAAAGGACTTATCTTCAACATAAATAATGAGGAAGATGACAAGGATGTCTTTGAAGTAGGAGGAAATGGTGAACCGTTTATAATGAGACCATTTTTTAGGCTGATGAAGAGCTAATCCTTGACACTTATGTTGATAATGAAGAGGATGAGATTTTTGAACTTGTTGGTGTTGTGATCTTTTTTTTTTACGATGTTAAACAGGAAATTGTGGTAGGAGACGGTAACGAAACGTTGGAATTGAGGAGGTCATTGAAGATAATTAGTTGAAGAATACTAATTTTCAATCTACCTATACCAACCTAGAGGAGGTTGTATTGGTGCTTAATAAAGATTTGCTGATGCTTCTTATTTGCTATCATTAGCAAGATTTTCAGAAGAAAATACTAGGAACAAAGAAAATATCGAGGTTGGATAAATTTATTTGAAGCTTATGTAGTTAGCTCCAATTGTTCCTACATAACATATTAAAAATTCGAGCACGAATTTTGTCCACCTTGGGGAGGATGATGCAGTAGGAAAAGATGCAATGGGAAAAAACAACATAGGAAGGAGAGAAGGAAGCCTACGCCATCGGCCTTGAAGCCTACGCCGCCTGCTTTGCCACACAAGCCATCGGCCTTGAAGGCGGTGTTCTTCTTATTTGTCATTCAAATTTTTTTAATTTTGTAATTTTATAAATATTCTAGATTTTCATCTTTTTTTTAATATCTTTTAATAGTATTTTATAGGATATTTAATAGTTTTCATTTATAGGTTTTAATAGGAGTGTTTTTTTTTTAAGTCAAGCTAATAGGATTTTTTTTAATAGAATTTCGCTGAGCATGTTTTACTCTTTATCCCAAATCTCGAATTCTTGTGTAGGATTTTCGATTTTTGATGCTAGGTACCTATATATTCTTAGAATCAATAGGTAGTTGAAGATCACAAACCAGATTCAATGGTCTTGTAATAATTGAAGATTATACTTTCGGCATTCCTTGAATTAATGGATTTGTAATAATCCATTCACTTGTACTTGTGTCAGCTTAATATTTTAAGAAAATAAATTAAACTAATAACTACTAAGTGGAGTTTAAGTTTGAAATAATCTAAAAATGTATTGAGTCAAGTTGAAGATTTGTAACACTTAATTCAAGTTATTCATACCAAAGTTAAAGTTTGGCAATTTAAACATGAATTTTATGGTTTTGAATTTGTTTTTAGCTTGAAGTTAAAATTACTATTTAGTAGAGCATAATTTAATTACTAAAAGAATATTTAAGTAAATTTAATTAAATAAATTTAATTAAATTTTTTGGAATATAATTTCAAAAATAAAGCAACTTGAGCACATATTACATCATCTTAATTCTCATTTCAACTCATATTATATCCAATAGGTCCTAGAATCTTGTTTTGACCACTATAAGCTTTTTATGGCAATAGAAATATGAGTATCTATAAAAACTTAAAAACTATTCTTCTTTTATTAGTATAATCAATAACATTGATTTACACATATAACAATAATTAGAGTGATGAATATATATAGCTGTATATCTACATATATTATTATACGATTGTTGTCTATTAAATTCCATCTTTTTCGATATGAAGTTTTTAAGTTTTCTAATAGATAATGGAGATTTTACAGTAGTTATACTATTTGATGGTTTCTGTTTTTATATCTAAAATCTGAATATTTACCGATACACAGTGGATGTTTATTTAATAGTCTAGGGGTGAGCGGGTAATCCTATCGTATATCAACTAGGTAAGTTTTAAGTATAAATTTTTTAGAACCTACTCATAGGCTAGAATACAGGTGTGGGCTTTTCAGACTGTACTCACCATGGAACATGTATTTACTAAATATAGGTACATGTTCTTAAGTACCATGTACTCACCTTATAAAAATTAGATACAATAAATATTAAATTACTAACAATAACATGATATTATTTATTTTTACTAATTTTTTTGTTAACATAATATTATTTAAGGCAGTGATATTTCCTTGTCTTAACTATTTAGTTTTTAATAACACTACATTCCTTTAATTGCCCTTAATGGCTTAACCAAAAAATAATTTATGTGTTGTACGATAATTAACAGACAAATTTGTTAATGAATTTTTGGTAAATATTTATTTTTTATTTTACTGATTTTATTATTTTCCTTTTTGTTTTTCATTTAGTTAAAGAAAGTTACAGTTTTAATTTTCACATATAAATAAAGTACCCATATTACAAAACTTATGATATTAATAATTACTTTTATATTACTTTCCATTAGTTGTTCATTGTAAATATAGGAAAATAAAAAATTACATAAAATTATATATATTACAATAAACTTAAAACTTAAGAAAGGAAAAAAAAATCAAAAGTTTCATAGAAAATTACAATTCCATGGGGAACCTTGTACTCTGTAGGTTTTACAAGTACATGGTACATGGTAGGTACAAGATGCTACTGGTAGGTTCCGAGTAAAAGACTAATATCTTGTACCTTTTTTTTTTTTGCCCATAATACCCTGTACCTTATGGGATAAGGTTCACATAAGGCTTCATATCCTACCTGCCTTGTATCTACTCATCTCTATTTGTACTTTTACCATTTGACAATTTCACGCTTACATTTAAAATCTGAAAACTTTATTAAATTTAATTTTTACATACATGATAGGGTGCGTGTTGACTAAGAGAAATTATATATATATATATATCGCCTCAATTAAATGCTTATTATCCTTATTTGAGTATTTCTTATTAAATCTCTCTAAAATTTTCATTTTCTGAAATAAGAAAATTTTCTTTTTAACAAAAATATGAAATCTATAATTTATGAATGATCAAGATCAAGAATAATTTATAAAATAAAAGACAATAGAGCAAATGACAATGACTAACTAATAGTAAAATAAATTAATATGTTACAAAGATATTCTTACGCCTTTTTATTTTTATTTTTTTGCAAAGATTACATAGGCATATTATGAACACATAGTAGAATCCCAATATCATAATTTGAGAGATAAGATTTGTTATTTATAAATATTCGAATGATCTAGAGGATGATGTAGGTAGTGAGAACTGAGAATTAATTGTCGAATTTTATAATTTGTAATCCTATGCTCTATCTCTTACTCAATATGATAGGTAAGCCTACCTATCGTTCAGTAGTATAGAATAGAGTATAGAGTCGTCTCCACAGGGAATGGATTACAAACACTAGTACTAGTTAATTTTCCTATTATCTAACAATCGAATAATTGAATTGAGTAAATTAAAAATACCAAACAACTAATCTACATTAAGCTAAGTACACTAGATTAACATAATAATAAAAAAATCTCAACAACAATATTATTACACAACAGGTTTTCTCTACCATCTCAACATAAATCATCAAGTGTTTACTCCAATAATCATCATCTGCAAGGAATTATTAGTTGTAGGAGTTCTCCTAAAAAATTCATACTTCTAATCTTAATTGTGTCAACTAAAATATCTCCTAAATTAACAGCCAATTAAGATTACATTACAACATGACACTCTATCGATACCTATAGAAATGTAGTGACTTTCCCCATAGTATCTCTATTATCAAGAGCAAGTCATTTTTGCAAATTAGATCTATTCAATAAAATTGTCTCTTGACATGTTCTATTGAAATATGTCCTAAATCGGTGTCGTGCACTACACCAGCCCTAGATGCGTTAATTATACTCACTAAAACTAATAATTATTAAGAGAATTGCACTTTCAAGTACATGTTCATGCTAATATGGTGTTGTACCTAATTCACTGCTCACACATGATGGAAAATGAACACAAACTCGGAAAAGACATAATTACAGAATAAAGAAAAGAAGAAATCCCTTTTTGTATTACACGATATGATGTCTGAATACACAACTTTTGCAATCCATCTTCGTGTCTCTCGAGTCTTGAAGATGATTACAACACAAACCTGCATAATTTACATATACTCCTTACAATCTTCAACAGATTCCTCATGGGTACTACTATGAACAGGTTTAATTGTATGGAATAATGAAATAAAATCTAATCTAATGATGTTTGATGAATGTGTGCGATACTTTTATACTTGGGGCACTTTCCCAAGAAGTTACAAATGAATATAGGCAACCATTCATTTGTAATATTTAAGTATCACACTATTTGAGAAATGTTGGAAAAATGTGTCATCTTACACACTACTTAGTACGGGCGTACAAGAGCACATGCTGGCATCTGGAGTCGAGTTTTTCATCCTTTAACTAGCTAGTACGATCATACACGTGACCTTACTGGTGTCTCGAGCAAACTTGCTCCCATTGTACTGGAACAATGGGCATAGAGACGCCCTTACAGGCCTTTGATGTCGACATCTCTCCACTTGTACGCCCGTAGTAGGAACCTTACTAGGATCTAGAGTCAATTTGTTTTCTTCACTTGTACTAGGTCTACGGCCGTAGTTGAGAACATGCTAGCTATGGTTCGATTTTTTCAGTCTTCCCAAGAGATCTATAGGTGTACAAAGGCCCATATTGGCCTTTGACTCTGAGTTTTTTATGTTTTTGTTAGGAAGTATGGCCATAGATTTCTTTGTCCTTATGCCTTTTTGCTCCTTTGCTTGAATTTGATTGGCTTCTCCTCAAATTTCTTCCTCATATTTCCAATGTGCTTAAATTTGACCTAAAATATATATGTATACTAATTAAGTATCTATTATACTATAAATCCCATCAATAAACCATACAGTAGACTTAATTTGCCATTTTAGAATGATAATAAATCATGCCTATCAAGAACCATGTTTGAGTTTTGTCCTTTTGTTAGAGAAAGAGGGAGAGATAAAGGGGATAGTATTTCAAATTTATTGTAAGTACTCTTTTTATTTTCACTTCATACTTTTATATTGTATTTCAAATATAATTAAGAAATAAAAAGTATAGAAAAAATAAGAGAAAAGTTCAAATAAAAAGAAAATGAAGGAAAAAAAAAACTTATTTGGATTAAAGAAGAGAAATGGAAAGGCGTCGTAGGAAAAAAAAAGTTGATTCCATAGTTTTTAATATTTACATAATTTCCAAAATACTTTTGAAATATGAAACTATTTTTCAGTTGAAAGATTTTACTTAGACATGGCAAATAGGCCGTGGTACACATGGGTTGGCACGTAGGTCGTGGGCCTGACACGGCATGTACGGCACGGGAAGGAAAAAAACAAAAGCACAAGCACGTAAGGGCCGGCACTCGAAATAAGTGGGCCAGCACAGCATGGCACCAAGGCACATGAACCAACAAGTAAGCCTTTTTTTTATAAAGTAATATAAAAATAGTGATTTATTTTTTAATTTACTTTAAATTGTATTTAAATAAATTATTTCTATTATTTTAATTAAATATATTTATCTTCTTAAAAAAGATAATATATTTAGTATTTTTTTTGTTTAAAATGATTTACATTGTATTACCATTAACATATTAATTTCAATATTGTTTAGGAAATAAAAGAAGATGAAATTATAAAATTATATTGTAATAGTAATTGACTTATATGCCTTTTTTAAAAATAATAATATAAAAATAGGGATTTACTTTTTTAATTTACTTTAAATTGTATTTAAATAAATTATTTTTATTATTTTAATTAAATATATTTGTCTTCTTAAAAAATATAATATATTTAGTATATTTTATCTATTTAAAATGATTTCAATTGTATTACTATTAATATATTAACTTTAATGTTTTTGAAGAAATAAAAGAAAATGAAATTATCAAATAATATTGTAATGGTAATTAATTTATATGCCTTTTTAAATAATAATATAAAAATAGTTATTTATTTTAAATTGTGTCTAAATAAATTATTTTTCTTATTTTAGTTAAATATATTTATCTTATTAAAAAATATAATATATTTCATATATTTTATTTTTTTAAATGATTTCAATTGTATTACTATTAACATCTTAAATGCGTTAACTTCAAATATTTATAGGAAATAAGAAAATAAAATTATCAAATAATATTGTAATAATAATTAATTATATTAAAAGTTAAACTTGCTTAATTAATTTATTTAGAATAATTGTAATTGTTAAATAAAGAAAATTAATAAATGTTGAGATGATAAAAATAAATTTTATTAGAAACATTTTTAACTAAAAGAATACAAAATTATTGAAAAAAAAAAGAAGATTATCAACCATATACCCTTCCTCCTAGGAACCTTCTCTAGCCCCACCCCACTCTTTTGTCCGTATCTGATGTTGCAAATCCGATGGAGATAATGAATCCCCTGATCCCAAGTCGCTGTCCTTGGGCCACCAAAAGTGTGGGCCCGTCTGTTTCCTACTAACAATATCAAACCAATCTTTTAAGCACACACATGCTTCAACAGTGGTCGTTTTTAGCCTATGGCAGTGCGGTTCGAAGACTCGTCCACCTGAACTGAAAGCTGACTCTGATGAAACTATTGAAGCCGGAGAAGCCAAGACATCCCGTGTTAATATGGAAAGCACCAACATCATGTGTATCCTTTTCTTTCACCAACTGAGGACATTGAAATCATCCCCCTCGTTCCCCCCTCCCTATTGCTGTTGGAGTTCCTCCTCATTAAGTTGCTGGACTCGTACACCAACATGTCACTAAAGATTTCTTAGAAAGCTGCATGATTGCTCCCAATATCCTATGCAATTTGCTCACTTCTCTTTGAAAAACCAAGGATGAGTGATTATTGGATCATTGTGGTTTGGGTGGCAATGCATTCGTTTGATCACAACACCAATACAAGTCTTTGAGCAATTTTTTTGCTGTAGTATGAAGACTTGCAACCTCTGATTTAGGATCGACCACACCAATATTCTTATAAAATTCTTTGAGAAGTGTTTCAGTCGCAGAACTTATACCATTAATCTAGCATTGTTGCAACACGAGGGGAGTGGAAGGCGTGTGGGGAAGAGGGACAAAATAATTTCGTAGCTTATTGGCCATTGAAAACACAGTGGCGGCCATATTAGAATCGAATCATAGTTACTCAGCACGTTTGATATGTTAACCAAGTGGGGAAATACCTAGTTGCTACTGGGGTAGTAGCAACCATATAAATGATGTGTTAAGCTAAGAAATGCCTTCAAGACCTCTTTAAGTGTATGCGTTATCTTGCAATCCTGACTCTCTATTAAACCAATGGTAGGATTAGAGGGATTGAGTAGAGTATTATACAAATAAGTTAGAGCCCTTCTACACTTCAATGCCTAGTTAAGCATTTTGAAAGTAGAATTCCACCTAGTTTCACAATCAATTGTAGGCATCTTTACTTCTAAATGGTATGCCTTGACAAACTCCACGTATATCTATTTAAATCTCTGCAAAACATGAACATAATTGATTGCATATCATATCTTCTTAATATGTAAGTCAAGGCCACAAGCTGCAAGGCCTGCTTGTAGTGCCAAATTGAAAATATGGCAAATACATCGGACGTAAAAGAACTTTCCATCGCGTATCGGCTTCAGCCGCTGCTTCAGATTACGAATGACAGCAGTGATGTTTGATGCATTATTGAACGATATACTAAATAGTCTGTATACCATATGATCGGATGGCTTTCAATATGTTATTTGCTATTGCTTGGCTGGTATGTCTCTCCCAAAATGGCTTGAAAGCAATAATCTGCTTCTAGATTAACCATTATTCATTATCTAATGAGCGATTACGCATTTATAGCTAGCTTATACATTATTGATGGAAGATTTCCACACATTTGATGTGAGGGAGATACTGCATAAGAAAAATCAAGTTCATTATTTAAACTGAAAGTAAACATTGTAAATCAGTGTATGATCTAAAAATTACATGAACAACAAATCATTTTGGAGGATTATAACTAGAAGGGAGGTTTGACAAAAGCTCCTTTAGAGCTTCACGCCTTTGCTCAAATAGGCTCATCATATCATTTTTTAACGTTTATCGGCCGACATGTTGGTATAGGGGTTGCATGGCTCCTGTACTCTAACTGTTGAATTTCTCATGATCAATAGCATGGAATGATATACTTGTAGCTACCATCTATTCCACTAGCTAGTCTCATGCATCTTGTTGATTGAATTGCCACGTTGCGGGATCAACACGCTTAGTATGGGAGTTGTTGTCATTGGTGGCGTCATCACCACAACATGCCTTTTGGATATGTGTGCTTCTACATGTCGTTTTAAGTGTCTCGTGCCATTATAAGACCCAGATGACAACTTGTTGCCGTAAGTTTGACAAATGACATATTTAATAGGTTCACCACTTGATGTGGATTCATCAATTTCTGTAAAATATTTCCACACGGTTGCTGTCTTCTTCCCAGGATGTCTCAAAGCATTACTGGTCATGGTAGAGTCGTTATTACTCTACTTAGGTTTGATTGTCTAGTTGTTGAGAAAATTGTTGCGTAAAAATAGAAAATAATTACAGATAATTATCTAGTAATAATAAAAAAAAAATTTAAACCGAACGAAAGGTTACCCCTCCATCGTTCCCACTGGCCATGGAAGGCGGTGGTGCGACTATTGATGGAGCTTGAAAATACCCAGCTCCAACTACTTCTTGTCCGGGAATATACATTAGCATCGATGCTGAGGACATAAGTATCATATATTCAGGGTTCCCTATCTGATTCATCAAGATGGGTGGAGGTATAATCTGGAGCTTAGACTTAATATATAATGTCGGCCGCCGGTGTGGGCATGTTGGTTGACAGCATGCCTACATCTGTAATTTTTTTTTTTTTTTTTTGCTTGCGTGGGTACGTTGGCTGGCGGCATGCCCATGTCGGCAATTTATTTTTTGCCGACTTGGGATGCTGTCAGGTAATGTGCCCACGTCAGCCTTAATTTTTTTTTTTTTAACCTTGATGTGCCCATGTTAGTTATATATATAAATTCAATCGACGTGGGTACGTTGATTCTAACCCATGTCACTTTTACACCATCATAGTTCACACTTCCACCGCACGTACTTGTAATTTCTCATTTGCTATTAGAAGTTCCTTTTCTTCTACTATAAATAATGGAACATCCGTAAGGTCCACACTGTCATACTAAAGTGACCGCAAGACACTACTACCGAAAAAGAATACCTACCTCATCCCCATCCCGTCTCCAGCACCATCCCCGTCTCCAGCATCATCCCCATCTTCTTCACCCAGTTGTCACCCACGTGGTGATAATAATTATATTCATTTGTCTCCTTCGGCTATGAAAGTACGATACGAAACTAACTTTCTCTCACCCCATCCTTCTAGGTAAAGATTTTGATATGGACGAGCTAAACCAGTAGTACAATTTCACTAACACCTTAAATCCAACTAGTTTAGTTGCATACATGGAGCTTCCAAACGAGGCATATATCAATCTCGTTTGTATGTTTTATTCAAAAGCCACTACAAATGATGTCATAGAAGATGATAATGTGGTTCCTTGGGTGGATAGTGAATGCCAAAGTCGGGCATCTATGACAACTTATATGTTTGGTTTTGTTCTTCATATCACCCCAAACTATCTAAACGGTCTATTCCATCAAACCAATGGGGGTGATAAGTTGTGTAAAAATTCGGATATGACCAATGCATTCCACCAGGTATTTAATCAAGCTGTCGCTCCAATATGAGCTGATGAGAGTCAATCTAACCACTTGAAGCACCTTAAGCAAAAGGATCTCTTACAAATTTGTAGACTAATCTATTATACAATTGGCTACAATATATGTCCACGGATAAATTCAAATAATGTCTCTATGGAAGACGTCTACCTGATGGATGTAATGATGAATCCCTGAGCATTAGATGTCGCCTATTTGGTGATACCATGCATGTGTTAGGTGCTTGAGAGAAATGATACCCATCTTGCATATGGTTGCCACATCACAGTCATTTTAAGATCGTGGGGATTTGACCTTTTGTAAGGACCCCAACTCACCCCTAGAGTTAAAATAGTTAAATCTAGATCTCCTACCATATAAAACCTGTAGTGTTATATATAAGGTTGATTACTAGGATCAGTTTGGATATTTGTTTACCTAAATCTCTTATAAGAAAAAATTTTAAAAACTATCAACTCTTAGAAATTAAAAAAAAAAACATGACATTTACATATAAGATGTAGATCTACTACAGACATATATACATATAGATATTACAGACAAGGCTTATAAACAAGCCATTTACAAAATACATAAGTTTAGCAAAAACTATCATAACTATTACATATGTCTTCCAAACTATGCTATTACAAAGTTCCATCAAGGTCATGGTCATCTCTAATCCTCCCAATCATCTAGGTAATCCTCAAAATCCATCCCATGCCCCATACTAGTGTAGAACCCATTCACTAGCATCAACATTTGAAATATGAAATAATAAGCCAAAGGCCCAGTATGTAAATAACGAATATAAAGGCGAGTGGCATATAAGCTTAAACTATATGCAAATGTAACAACCATCAAGTTATTAGAAAATCTTTAGTTAAACAAACAATACTGGAGTATTCAAACTCTGGATAATAAGGATTTCTAGGGATCTTGAGTAATGATCTCGACGCTCAGAGGGTTGATATAAGTTGTTTAGGGACTTATATCTCCTAGATGATATATCCATAAAAGAAAAAGTAGCTTCCTCTAGGGTTTTCATCCATTTCACAACTTTACTTAACTTAATCCATAATATCACTTAATTCAAATATTCCCATAACATTGAATTAAATCATATTATTTCTCTTTAAGAATAAGCAAATGTTATACCAATACCAATAACCCTATCAACTACCCGCCTTGCCACTTATAAAAGTCTTCCTAAAGACAGGGGTGGCCTAAGCACCTAAACTACCGTGCCTCCAATCTAAGCAAGGTGTCACTCCCTAAATCAGATTTAACGGCATAATGGTCAATTAATTCAAACAACTTAAGTTTTTCTTAAATTAAGGTAAATTTAATCATGCCTATTCTAGGCAAGGAATCAAACACATTACTGTGTACCTGAGTCAAATCAAGAATCAAAGGTGGTGATCAACTGAGGATCTATCACTATTACAAGAAATTTCAACTCATATCAACACTACTAATCCTAAACTAAATATAAAACACAAATAACTTTAGGTTTTGGGATCAAGAAACTCAAATACATTCCATACAAGATCATAACATAATATTTATATATCAAACAAACTCATACAAACTCATAGAATCATCACAAGACAAATTAACAAGCCAAAGGAATGGTTTGAAAAAGTTTTCAAATAGAAAACTACAGGGGATACACTAGCCTCGAACGCCGGTAGCATTAAGGCGGTGTTGTTTGCACGAAAATTTCTACATCTGCCAACGCTGATAGCGCTAAGCCTAATGCCGACAGTATTGTGGTCTACGCCAACGGCGTTGAGTCGGTATACACTGTAAAACAAATTTATCCAAAAGTCCGAGAGTTATATCAGGTCAGTTCACGCTCGTGAATACCTCCAACACTAGTAGTGTTGTTGTGTACATCGGCAGTGCTGATCTCTATGCCAGTAGCGTTGAGGCGGCGTACACTACAGCACAGATTTTCGAAAAATTATAGGCCTCCTTGTTTGAAAACACAAACTTTTGCCATATTTTTCACTTCCAAACTTCCTTTAAACACATTTCCAACATCAAACTTCAACTATATGTATTCTAACTTCTTTTAACATACACAATCTTCACTTCAAAGTCATCAAACACCCATATATACCATTTCAAACATAATTCCACATTCAACTCTTATTTAGCCAATTTATTCTTTCATAAACTATCTCAATCCTACTCATTCCCAACTCATTCACTTCATTACTTCTTGTCACTTACTAAGCATAAACAAAAATTTTTAATCATCAATACGTATTCTAACATGTAAACCATTAAACTCATTTTAACATGCAAACTTATATTCTAGTAAAACCTTAAACTAACAAATACATACTTAACATAACAAATACATACCTTAAGAAACTTAGGCTTAGTTCTATAGTCTTGCCACGAGATAATGATGGTTTTACATGAGAAAAATATAGGCAATATTTGGGCTGGTCAAATGTAAGTTTTGAAGGATGAAAATGGTGTCTTTGGCTTCTCTATTAGGTTACTTTGGATAGTCTGCTTTTTCACATGAATATTTGTAAAAATTAGACTTGATATTTATCTAAATTATTGACTTTTGAGGCTGTTAAAGTAAGGGCTTTAATTTTGCATGGGTTTGGCTTTTTTTTGGCCTAAAATAAATGAGTTTGGGCTTATTTTTGTCCAAAATTTTCTCTTATGTTTGGTTATTGTATCAAACATTGTTTAACAAATTTTTAATCACGTCAAAGCATATATATCAATATAAGTACAACATTAACATTAATAATTCACACATTAATATCCAATTAAACAATCACAAACACATATACCACTCACTAACACAACTTATATGCTAAACTTTAAATGTTATTCTAACATGCAAAAATATGCATTAATACACATGTGAAGAATATAAATTTGGAAATCATGTGTAAAGACCCAACCCGCTAAATCCCAAGATTTAGTGTATCGAGTCCCCAACCACATATAACATTTTCATATTATATGTAAGGTTGTTCTAAAACTAACAGTTTATGAAAATTGTTTAATTAAATCTACTAACACTTTATAAAAAAATTTTAAACAAAAGAAGATTGCTAATAAAAGCAATCTATATCTATATACATTATATGCACAAAGATTAGTGTCAATATAAGATACTACAAAATTACAAGTTGTTCTTGGTACAAAAAATAACTAAAGAGACTTTAAAGTCCTTTACAACTTAGGCCTATTTAACAAGCCTCATATACAGAGAAATATGTTTTAAACAAAAGCTTATCCCAAAAACTAAGGGCATTCGAGTCCTACTCGTCCCATTCATCATGAACCTCTCAATTTTTGACCCGTATCCCAAATCATCATACAATTCATCTTCAATACTTGGAATGCAGCAAAAGTGAGCCAAAGGCATAGTATGCAATAACAAATATGAAAATGAATTGTCAAGCGAACTTAGTTCTAATAAAGTGCATCAACAATTAAGTCATTACCTTGCTAAGTTTTCTTTTAACAAAACAACAATAGGGTATTCAAACCCCGAAATCATGCTCTGGGAATTTAAGGGTCCTGAGTAACAGCAGCTGCTCAAGGGGTTGACATAAGCAGTCCGAATACTTATATCTCTTATATCTATTCCATAAAGAAATAGCTTCATTTAGGGATCCAAAGCCGTTGCCTGGCTTACTTAAACTCAGTCCACAACATGAATCTAGTTCACAAGTTCCCATAAACTTTGAACTAAACCATAACATTTCCCCTAAGTTTAAGCAAACGTTACTCAGATACTAATCTCCCCATCAGCTATTCGCTTAATCATAAACAAATCGATATTGTATCATAGCGTATCATTACATCATGGTAAAATCATTGCATCATATCATGGTAAAGTCATTGCATCATGACTTAGGTTAAAGCGCCTAACTAACATGTCATTACATCATGACAGATTTGCTGCTCCTCGGACTACATTAAACAGCGTAATAGACATCCAGTTCATCGAAGTAATAAATCGAATTGAATTAAGTCAAATTTAGTAATGTCTATTCCTAGCATACAACAAGCAAGCTACTGCGTACCTGCACCCAGTAGGGTATCACTATATCCACTCGGAGGGAAATCAACTGAAGAATCTTTAACTGGAATAACAAATATCAAAACAAATCAATAATCGAACGTAGAACATACATACAACATACAATTCTAAATTAACTATACAAAGAGATTCAATGAACTTAATACATAGCTGTAGCACTTGATTCATAAATAAAACATATTTATATAAGTTATAGATTCATTAGAAGACCATATATGAAGTAAAGAATGACAAATGAATAAGGTTGAAATTGTAAAAACTCAGGAGATACATGGGCAATTTACACCTGCAAATTTGAGCTAAACGTCGGCAGCATTGGAATCGTACGCCGGCAGCATTAAGAAAATTAGTTCTATTGGCATCAAACACTGATAAAATGCCGACGGCGTTGAAGCCAATGGCCGGCATAGGATTTGAAAAATTGAATGCTAGCCAATTTCTTCACAAATGCTGGCGGTTTAAGAAGCTTTAAAAAAATCTGTTTGATCACATTCAAAACGCCTCTACACGTCGTTGAAGTACCAGATGACGGCATATAAAAGCAAAACAAATCGGTTCTAAAAGTTTATGTCTGTTTTGCATTTTGCAAAATTGTAGTCTAAGGCACTTTTAATCCATCTTCAAACACATAGCTAGCTTCATATACTATCTTCTATCTATATTAACTACTCCTAGCAACATTGAACATAATTTTGACACATCAAACTACTTCATTTATCTCAAACCCTCTCCTACTCTTCACCTTAAACTTAACTACTCAAAATCTACTTCAATCTTCACCAACACTTCTCACTACTTTCATAACACATATAACAAGTTTACATAATATCAAAACACAACCCAACATTTATTAGTACATAAAACCATTCAAACTCATATGACATTAAAACTCATACTAATATGGATTTTATATCTATATCACAAGAAAGAACAAACAAAGAGTTTATAACTTGCATCAACTTCATGAAAAAGCTTTGGCTTGGAGAAAATAGTTGAATCTAAGAGCTTGTTCTTGCTAAGGGTTTAGAGTTTATGGTTTGAAGAAAGAAGAACAAAAGAAAGAAAACGAAATTTCTAATGGATTTTTTTTTTTTTTTTTGTACCAAAAGAGAGTCTTTTTGATCAATTTATGGCTCATATTTATCCTAAACTTTGACTTTTGGGGTACATAATGGTTAAGCTTTGTTTAGCTTAATTTGGACTTAATTTGAGCTTGAAAATGGGCTTAACTTATTGAAAAATTATGCTAACAAATTTTTAGACATTTCAAAAGTTGTTTTGATAATTTTAAAATAACACATACATATTAATTCATATAAGACACAAACATTAAACTATACATACATATATACATAAAACAATAGCATTAATCTCTTCACACATATACAAATACATCAATAATTTACATTAATAAACATGTATTAATTCATAACATGCTACTAACACACTTTTTATACTAACAAGAATTTACACTCATTGTATATCAAATCTATTTCTACACATTCATTTTCATATATCAAATTCACTTCAAACTTAATATTTAGAATTAATATTATATTTACATGAAAATTAAATTATTAAGTAAATTAGATTATTTCATCATAGCTATTTCACCTTTCAAATTACACGAAAGCAAATTAAGGTCCAAATTCACAAAGAGCGACATAAAAAAAATGTTAGGTTTCAGGTATGATCCTAAAACCAACCAATATATTAGAGGTCAAGGGTGTGTAGCACAACCGAGAGATGAAAATCAATCAAATGAACAAAGCTTTGATCTCAACTTGGATGATCTATCCCCCTCATGACATGATGAAAGAACGGGAGACAAATAGGGACACAGACATGGCAGGATTAAGCTCAAACACAGCAACAATCCAGATCTAGTGCATATAATATGGATGACATAATGAATACTCTAATATAGATAACCAAGGTCTAAAAAGAACATGGGGACTTGATCAACTCCATAAGTATCCATTTGCACAATTTCTTCAAATGGGCAGATTATTGACCCATGCATCCTCCACCACCACTCCCACAAGGCCACAACCATCATATCACTATTAGTCCCGAAGCGATGCTGATGATCAATGCAGTCAATCATCACATTCGCATCATTTTTTTAAATGTAAATCAATTACTTTCATTTACTATCAATGTGAATAATAATATAATACTTATTATTATTATAGAGTTAAAACTATTAATTGTTTAAATTATATTTATGTTAAATATTAATTAATAATTTATTTGTAACTAATTTGAATAATTAGTTTACAAAATTTGGTAAACCATAAAAAAAAAACAATGAGTTGAAAATAATAGAAAAACCAAATAAACTATGAAATTGGACCCGAATGAAAGCACACAAATTGGCATGTAGAGACATGCAACATAGCATGAATAAATAGGTTTGGTACGAAAAAAAAAAAAAAAAAAGGTACGCAAAGCACGACAAGTGAGCACGAATAAGCCAGCATGTAAAAGTATGCAGCATGCAAAGCACACAAAATTTGGGTGTGAAAAACGACACAACATTTACCTTGCCTAATTTTAGTTAATTCATAGATTTCCTCCGCATCCTCCTTGTGTATATGGAAATTTTCTCCATGGATTTAAAAACTCTTTATATATTTTTTTTAATTTTCAACAACTCTCCATTTAAATCATGTTACATATAATCAGTGAATGAAATTATAAAATAGAAAAGGATCACATCATAATTATATGATAAAATAGTTAAGAGATTTACATAATTTCAACCATTCATTTAATATTGGACTGAAATTTAAATGTTAAAAATGGAGATGATTTATTTTTTTACTCGTTAATGATATGTTTGGTTAGCTGAATAAAATAAGATAGAAATAAGATTGCAATTCTTTTTAGGAATGTAATAAAAAGGCAGTAGTCAGTCCTTATAGTTTATTTGGATTCTTATAGGCAGCTGTAGAAAACTGATAAATAAAATTAAAAAATAACTATTCATTTAATCTTATAAAAAATTTATAATTTCTTATTCTATAGCAATACTCATTTATGGAACAGCTATTCTACCAACTAAACAAAGGAATAAACCTAAAAAAAAAAGAGATAACCACTCTACACCGCCATAAAAAGTTGATCAAATATGCATATTCATTTTTCACCTTTTCTATACATTTTCAAGCAAGAAAAGGTATTTTTCTTTTCCTTCCTTATTCGATTCTTTTCTTCCCAATCCCTTTTCTTTTTCCATTCCAAACACAATAGCAATCAACTAATAAAAAGTGTAAATTACAAATATAACCCTATAGTTAATTCGCGTCTTAACCTTTTTGTCTTTTAAAAGTCATTGTTTTTATTCATGGCTAAAATAGGGCAATAAACATTTATAAAAACACCGGTTTAAGTGTATAATTTTAAAAATAAGAAACAATATCGTACCTACACTAAAATAGAAGTATATATTTGCTGATTCAAGTCTGCATAACCTTTTTGTCTTTTAAAAGTATTGTTTTTATTCGTGGGTAATAAACATTTGTAAAAACACAGTTTAAATATAATTTTAAAAATAAGAAACAATATCATACCTAAAATAAAATAGAAGTATACATTTGCAATTCACAGGAAATAAGCTCTATATGTGAAATTAAGGACAGAGGCAAGAGGAAAAAATTGAAAGGGATGGACATGTAATTAAGAAGATTTATTTCTTTTCAATTGTTTCAATAGGAAGGGAATTTGACAAAGATTTTAAATGGCGAGGAAACAAATCTATAGTTTCACCAAAATTTGTTCCCTCCCATTCAGCAGAAGGCAAAAGGAGGTCTGCAAAGATGAATAATTTTCTATTTTGTTCGTTATAATAAATTAAATCATTAACTATTACGGATATTTTAACATTTTAATACAATATCAATTTTTATCTTGATTTATAATTAGTTTCCTCCCAAATTCAAACACTCCCCTAAATGCAATTAAATACTTATTCATTTTTCTCTTCTCATTTTTTTACTTATATATTTTTTATTATTCTTTAAATTCCTCTCCCTTTCCTCTTTTTAAATTTTTTTCCTCTGTCTCTCTCTTCCTGTTTGATTGATTTTATTTTATTGATTTGTATCATTTTGACATCCTTTTAAATATATATAAAATGCATATTTACGTCTATTTTACAATTATATATCTAATAAATCTTTAAAAATTGGATTTGTTTATCTTTTCCTTTATACATTTTACAAAAATATCAATTAATTTTTCTTAATATAGAATATAGTTTTAAAATTTTTTTTCATAATTCTCATATTCAAATATTCACGTTTTAATTACCAACTTAATAGTTTTCAGACACTACTCCTTAAATAGGTACATATTATACAAAAAATAGATTTAAATGTGATATAGGCAGGACGTGAAACATTTTAGCACAACTATAATTAAAATATAAATAAATAAATACATAAAACTTAATTGAGCTTAAGGTTGGTCTAGCACTTGCAAAAAATAAAACTTAATTGAGCTGAAATTAATTATCAAAATGCTTTAAAAAGTCATATTTTAAAAATGTTGATTTATGTTTGAGAAGAAACATGCGAGTCATGATTAAATAGTATGAACAAAAATTACGTATTAAACATGCGAGTTATGAAACTCATAAGTTGAAGATATGAGTTATATATTATATTTTCAATAGAATTGGTATGTTTATTTAAAATGAATTTGCGTCTCAAGATGTGATTTCGAAAAGCTATGTTTATAATTATTTTTTGTGAAAGCTTATTTTAGTAAAAAGTGTAAATGAAGGCAAATGGAAAAAAAAAAAAAAAAAAGGGAGGGGGGGGGGAAGAAAAGAAAGGTTAAAACTCAATCTACAATGTTCCAACTTCGAATTCTGAGGCTGTCCAGGTAAAAAAGGCAAAAAAGATCCTTTTATTTTGAAAATCGCTTTCTCAGCACAAGTTTTGAGGTTGGACGTCATCGCTGTCGACCATATTAATCATGATGCTTTAATAGATTAGTGGAGGAAAAAAGATTATAAGATTTGAAAGTAGGAAGGAGTGATATGGTGAAATTCATGCCTGAGTTTGGACAAGCAGTAAATCAATTAATTTATTTTAATCTTATTTTTTTTTTATTTCCGCCAACAATCACTGATGGAACGGTTGATGGCTACACTTGCACGATATTAAAATCCTAATCAGCCATTAATTATGATTACTAGTTAAGAAAATTTTATAGGTTATAGATGATTTTCTATCACATCATTAAACTGTCAAAAATTTTTTTTTAACTACGAATGGACTTCTCTATTTTTTATATTTATTTATTTCACAATTAATTTAATTTCAATACTAATAGGTATGGTCCGTGGTAGGTAGAAGGATGACCCGAGTGGATGGGTCATGGGACGACATCGTTGAATCCTGTGGGTCAATACCGCATGAGTTAAGATAGACAAACTTACATTACTGTGACCCAATGATGGACTGCGGTGCTACGACGTGTGCAGATTATTTGGTAAGGTTGAAGGTTTGGATGTGGCCACATGGAGGATCATCAGAAGCATATTCCAAGTTCCAAAGTCTTTCCGATATTGTTCTGATCAGAATCAGAATTTTGGAGGATAAAGTTAAAGAAAGCAAGTGGTCACTACTGGTACTGGCTAGGGTGAATATGAATAGATACTGCGTTATCAGAATCGTATGAAGATTGTAAGTATATTTATTTTAGTCATCGAAATTTCGTTTTCGTCAATTGAGAATTATGTGATAGTCATTCCTCGAAATATTTTAGTAAAAGTCTAAATAAATTATTTCATGTTTTTAATATTGATTATATATAAAAAAAAAGTTAGTATTATTAAAATTTTCTATAATTGATATAACTTTATACGGTGGAATTCTTTAGAGGTATTATTTTTACTTAGAGATTAATAAGTGACACTTGAGACGATTAAAACAAAATTTATCAAAATTACACCTTAGTTACTAAAATTGTATATGAAAAGAAATACATAAACTTTTAAAAATCATCCATAAAATACACCTGATATTCATATAAGAGCTTAATCGGCTTAATAATTGCAAAGTTTGAGCTTGGAGGATGTGGTGATCCATCATGTATTCTTATTCATGAGAATGACCATATAACGCATTAAAGACTCAATTGCTTAAACTTTTAATTTTTTTAAGTCAGATATACATCAAAATAATAACTTAGCGTATAATATAATTACAGATAATATAAGCATATCATGTTCATTCCGCATTCATCAACATACATAATTAAATATACAAAAAAATACGTTCACAAGCAAATTCCGATTTATATCTTTCATTTCCGTTTAAGGGTCAACATTTTTCAGTAAGTAATAACTGATTCTTTGGTTTCTCAACTTGATTTTCGTTAGCACATATGAGGAAACAAGTGCTTGGAATTATCATTTCGTCCTGTGCTCCGCCAATCTGTGGTAGTCATTAGAAGCTAGACCTAGATCATAACTTGCCTATCCTATTTGCATTCGTCAGTACCAAAATATCCACCTACATCTACAGTTGCTTCTCGCCTTCTCTTGACCTATTTGAGTATAGCCACCGTTGTAGCTGGTCCATAATGAACATACTCTGTCCCATGTTAGGCAAGAAATGTTTTGCTAACTATCTTCTAATTTAATGCAGTTATTTCCTGCCTCCCGACTTTCAGATACACTTTATGGTGATTGTAGATTGGTTTACGGCTCATAATTTTGTCTTTTTCTTTTACCAAACAAGGAGGATTTTATTTATGTCAATCATCCTCCTCCGGATTACAACTATCAGGATACTCATTATTATAAGGTTGAAGAGCTAGTAGCTTCAGAGAGAGAATGGTGGGTTCAACTTCAACCATCAATCAAATTGACACATTCTCTTCCTTATGTGAGAAGCTATTTCAATCAACTACAACATTTGTAGATCTATGAACATAACATACAACAAAGAACAGTTTGTGAAGGATTTACACACATCCCAAAAAAAAAAAAAAAGCTGAGAAGTCTAATGGAGCACATCGCTGGATTTTAAAGCCTTCACACAATTAGACAATTAGTTGCAATATAAAATTACTTTAGCCAATGTCCTTAGCCAACTACACGCCCAGCCCTATTACTTGACACTTAACAGCTTTGGGTCCAAGTATAATGACTAGGCTTGTGGTTAAAACATGGCCATTCCTTCCTCTTGCCAGAGCCGAATGTCTAGCTTCCTCCATTGATGCAGCCTATGATCGATCATAGAAAAAACATCTCATTGCCTCCAGCTAGTTGTTAAGGATGCAATTGGATCATATTTCGAACAAATCATGTATACTCAAAAATCGACTTACTATCTTATAGGGTCTACCAAACCGACTCTATAATCCTATAAGGTTTCATGCTATATCTAAGCTGCCCTATGGATTTGATTTAGAACCCGAAACCCAATCCTATAACCTATAAACCTATTTTTTTTCAACTTATTTTCAAGTTTTAATAATAAATTTAAGAGAAGTCGGTGCTTCTTATATACGTTTTTCTATACATTAAAAAATAAAAAGATATATATGGAATAGATAAAATATGTGGCATGCTATAGTCATGATTAAATATTTAAACACACAGATATATTACTTTTATCACCATGTTATCTAAGAGACTTATATTGAATATGGTTAAATTAAATCTATTGGGGCTAAAATAAACACATGAGACAATATTAAAGCAAATATAACTTGAACAAATTTTAATGAAAAGTTTTAAAATCATTAACTAGTCTAGTAAATATAAAAGAAAAAACATTTATAGGAGGTAAAAAAGATAATAGCTCTTCCAAGTTTCCTTTCCTCTCCTTGCTCCTTTAGTAATATTTTTATTTATTTATTTATTTGTTTTTTTTTAGCTATGGTACAGAGTTGTCGGGTATCCATCGGGTTTATTATATGATACAAACCCGACCCTATAATGCAATAGGGTTACTATATATTCAAACCTGATCCTAAAATCCTATAGGTTTTTTTAAAGGTTCAGCAGGTCGGAAGCCTTGTTACAGCTTACCCGGTTACATCCATACTAATTGTAGTCTTAAATACCTGCAGCATGTGATTGGAAACTCGAACTTTGACAGCAATAGATAACATGGATACGTAAGATTTAATCTTACATCCTAAACCATGCTCCACATGATACGTATTATATGTAGAGCTATGTAAACGGGTTAGGCAAGCTAATCCCCCTTGACCCGCTTCAGCCCATGGGTTATGTGGGCCAAAATTTTTAGCCCAACCCATCCCGCGTGGGTTGGTGGGTTACGCAAGCTGGCCCAAGAAATCCACTAGTATTTTTTTTGTTGAAAAATTTATAAGAATTCTAATTTAAATTTAGAATATATTTCTTTGCATCTCACAAATTACCTACATACTAATCTTAGATGATAATCTTGTATGGAAAAATTGTAGACTTCTATTTAAATTTTTTTTATCTCAGTGTAAAAGGATTTATTTTAACTAACAGAAATTAGAATCCATTCCATTTTTTTCTTTGGCATGGCAAGAAAAAATACATCATGAAAATTATCAATTGATATTATATTGCTTATTTTAAATAGAAGCATATAAATATCTAATAAATATAAATAACAAAGTATTGATAAAAGGACTATTTTAAAACATAACAGTAAAAAGTTTAAAACATAACACCCATAAAAATTACATAATCAACATTCAACAACTAAATAATAGAAAAATGAAGTGAAGAGGAAATAAAGAGGGTAATGTACTAAATTTTTTTTTTTTTTAAGATTTATATTTATTTCTTTTTTTTTAAAGTTTTTTAAGTTTGGGTTTGAGGGCCAATCCGACCGGCAGCGGGTTGGCTTGCTTCAACCTGTGGGTTATGTAGGCGGGTCATTTTGGTTTATACATTAAACAGGCTAAAATTTTTAGCTCAATCCGTATTTTTTTGCGATTTATATGGATTGGCCCACATAACCCGCCCCGCATGCACAGCTCTAATTATATGTGTCATGCCCCATACGGTAGTCTAAACGTAACAGTCCGTTGTATGCTATAGAAGACTTAAGAATTTTTACCACAACTGTTCCAAAGTCTCATACAGATACAAGGCGTACCTTTACGATAATAGAATACATGAATCAATGGAGATAAATAGTTTAATTGGACATACTATAAGCATCAGAATATAAACTATGAGTCCATATATTTAATTACAAAAGTTCTAGGGGCATTCCCCGCAAAAGAATATTAAGTTTAAAAATGGTCTTTTACAGTCACCTAATAAATATTAGGGTTTCCTATAGAAGTCTATATAAAATCGAACACAAACTTCTAATGGAAACTCTTAATTCCTATAACTGCTTGGTAGGATGCCTCGACCTTATCCATACATATGAAAACTGTAATAAGAAAAAGTTATGGGGGTGTAAGCTACACTAGCTTAGTGAGTGAATACTTCCATAAAGACATTTATGACAAATCATTCAATCAAGTTATTTATTCAACCATATGGAATACATCAACCACATGAACAAACAGGACATATGATCAGACGAAAATCAGATGTGAATGGATTTACGCCCTCCATTCGGAGTTAGCAGATTAATGAATACTGCTGTACTACCGTTGAATTTTTGTGCCGTTTATGGATCTCGGGCAACCAACTTATGTTGTTTACGGATCACAATCAACCAACTTTTAGCCGTTTACGGATCATGGGTAACTAACATATGCTAATGCTCCATCCCCATCGTGAAGTGATTATGTCCATTTTATTTATCAATCAAATAATTATTAATGCCAATTTTTAGGTGATTAACCAATCTCCCAGACAATCAATCCTATAATATCTTAAACAAGCATAAGTTAATCACTCGGTTCTGATATTCTTAACACAATTTCTCAACTTATCAACAAGCATACATAATCCCCCATAATTCCCATCATGAAAATCCATTTTTATCTTTTGCCTCATATTTAGTATAACTAATCACTACAAACACAATCAAGGAATGAAATTAAGAAGTAATACTTACTCGGCCATTGGTCACGGTCTCTTAGTAATAATAGTTCGGTGGTAACGAATCCTCAAGATCTAAGTCACCTAAACAAAAGAAGTACCTAAATGAGTATTTCAACTCATATCTAATCCATTTTATTTCATAAAAACTATTAAGTTCATAACTCTTGTCATTAATGGAAATTCCAACTTCGAATGGCTATAACTTGGCCATTTTAACTCGGAATTTCACAAATTATATACCTATTCTTATCTACTTCGAAAGATCTATTAATTCTAATATGATATCTCAATTTTGAAAAATTTTAAGTCTCGAAAAGTTCGGATCAGTTCTGTTCGGTAGCCAAACATCCATTTTCGAAATTGTTTTTGTAAAGAGTTATGATGTTTCTACTATCCATGCCAAATATGTATGCAATATTAACAATTTACTATCATGAATGGTATGTTATGAGCTTCCTATATGTATGTTCTTGATGATATTCTATTAGAGAACATTTTTAAAAACTTCTACTTTACTAGATGTCATGAATACTTAACTTAGTAAGACTAGTTTTGTGTTCTTAACAAATTACACTTGTTTTAGAGATTTTTCTTAATAAAATTTATTTATTCTTTCTAAAATTAACTCTTTATCATATCTATTCCTTAAGGTCTTCATTTTTCAACAAAAAGCCTCATTTTGCACTTTGTAAACAAGTGTTTAAATATGGACTATTCCTAGATCCGAATTCTGTAAAAATGATTTTTAAGTGATTTATTTAAAAAAAAAACTCATTTGATACTTTAAAATTTAAGGCTCTACTATTCTTATCCCTAAGAACTTCATTTCCTTAATAAAACTTCCATTTTGAGTTTAAAAAATAGGTGTTTACGTACCCTCTTTTCCTAGTTACGAATTTCATGTAACTATCATAAGATCCAAATTTTTTACTTTGTAAATATTTCTTGTTTGAAAAATTTCTCTTAGTAGATCTACTATTAACTTATCAAAATGATCTCCTATTGATACCTATTCCATAAGCCCTTCATTTTTCACATAAAACTCATGTTTTGGAGTTGAAAAATAGGTTTTCAAAACATAACTCTTTTTCCATCCGAATTTACAAAAGTTTATTTTGATAAAACAAAATTTGTTCTTGATCTTTTTGGCTCATCTTCATAAATATCCTAACTTTTAGAAATGACAAAACGTTCATTTACATAAGACAAAAATCTTTATGACCATTTATTTATTTTAAACACAATAAATGCATGAGATCTCAAATAACATGTTAAAGATTGATGTTTAGAAGCTAGATCTAAGTGTGATGATTATGTTAGATGCACGAAATGAAATATACTACGATGATAACAATGTAGTAGCGAGATTTCTACATAAATTCATCACTACATGAACCTATATTATGATGATGACAAATATAGGAGCTTAAAACATAAGATCCAAAACTTGTGATGGCTTGATCATCATGTTCTAGTGGTTTCACATCTCTAGCATGAAACTCATGGGGATTTTTGTGAATCCACATATGAATAATCTTGCCATTACATGTTTTTGTAGTGATAGTGTTTAGATCTATACCTATTGAGCTTTGTAAAGTAAGAGGAGTTGGAGAAAAAAAAAGTGTGTGAGTGTGTATGGGGAAGGGGAGGGTGGGTGGGGTGTCATGTTGACCATTGGGGGGGGCGTGGAAGAGGGAGAGAATTGAGTGTTGTACAAATTTTCAAATTTAATTTGTGTAATAAAATGTGTTGGAAAGGTAAATGTAAGGAATATGATGTAATGAGGTAAGGTTAGATTGTAAGATGTAAAAGTGGGGGTATGGCTTATGAGTGTGAATAGGGTATGGGCTTGTACTTGTGAACAGTCATGAATAGTAGATTAGACAATTAAATTACCGATTAGTAAAGAAAATACGATAAAAGGCTATAATTGTAATTTTTATAAAATGAAAAATTATAACAAATATATTTTTGAATTCCTTATTAAATTCCGCTATTAAAGAGTATTCCAGAATATTTTTCTAATTTCGAGTCTCGGGCCTGGTTTTTCGGAACGGATCTTGGTAGAGTTCGAAACAAATAATTTCCCGAAAAATGATTTTTTATGTTTCGATATATTCTTTAGAACTATAATCTAGATCAACTTGCTCTCAAAAGTTCTATGGTTTTATTCTCGGTGAAGCCCGACTTAGGGTTTTTGGGTTTCTTTGTAGCCCTAGCTATTCCAGTTTAGGGTTTTGGTTTCCGACTCAGCTCTCAAAGTCAAGCTTGGTTTACAAAGTAAGTCGAGGCTTACAATATGCACTAACATACTCTTTCTTGACCGTACTAAAGTAGAAAGGAGCCATCCCATCAGAGACAGCATTAACGTTTGACCCTGTTGGCTCATTTATATCTCTCATACCTAGAGTGATTTTCTTTAGCGTTTCCTATTGATTGAGAAAGACTTTCCTCAACGTTTCTCTCTCACAAATGTAAATATGAATACGTCTAATGGTCTCAAGAGGATTTGGTAAGTGATGATTATACAAAGCATCGCATCTCGCTTTCCATATATGCGATAGAGACACAGCTAACAAGCTCTGAAACTCCATTCATGTAGCTAAAGAACCTGTTCTATAATCATCCCACCATTTGAAAAAGATCTAATTTTACTCCTTGCAACACACCAACCAAACATATTATGCTACACATAAGAAGTCCATGGGCTACATAATGGCATATGTTCAACTTATTCTTCATCCTTGCAAAAAGGACATATGATATTGGCTGCTACTCTTCGCTTAACAAGGTTAGACATTGTTGGCAAAGAATTAGACATGGCTCTCCAAATGAAATGTTCAACATTAGGAAGAGTATTAAGGTGTTAAATAGACTTCGAAGTTGCCTTCATACACTTTATCAAAGAAGAAGCTTTGTCGTAGTTTATAATAGACTTTGCAACATGTAAGAAATGATATCTTGTTTTAATAGTGAACTCTCCATTGTGTGAGAAAGGCCAAGTCAAATCATCCTCAGATTCCAAATTCAAAGGTATACTCTGTATTGCTCTCCTCTCCTCAACACTCAAAAACTTGATGATCCCATCTAAACACCAGCGACCAACTTCTTTATCTATCGAATCTACCACTTTCAAATTCTCATCCATCTCCATTCCCCTTTTGAGAGCAAAATTTTGTAAATTAGGAATCTCCCGATCTCATCCAATAGAGACTTTCAAACCATTTCTGATCCTCCAAACAGCTCCATCAAATAAAACTGTTTTCCTTCTAAAATGCTACTCCAGAACCAGGAGCTTCTACCACCCTTTCTAGCATTACGAAAACCATCAAAAGAAAATAGATTCCCTTAAGGAACCTTACCTACAAGACATTAGGATTTTGCTGTATATGCCAAGCTAGCTTGGCTAGGAGACTCAAATTAAAATAGTATAAGTCCTTGAAACCCATACCTCATATTTCCTTAGCTTTACACAACTTCTCTCGGTTAAATATAATTTCCTTTCTTAAAAACATTAGCCCCACCAAAATTCTACAATAGCTGCATTCACTTGGTTACACCATTTATTTGGAAATTTGAGAATTCCAATCGAATAGGTCGATGTAGCACTAGCCACAACTTTAATCAGCACCTCACGTCCTGCTTTAGATAGTAAGAATAGGTCTGAACTAAGAGACATTAGTGGGATTCGATACCTTTGGTATAAGCACAATATTAGTACAATTAAAAGAATAGGGAAGCTTACCTGAAGCAAAGAAATCTCTGACTGCTGAGATCAAAGAAGGCCTTAAAAACTTCCAATAGGATTGGTAGAAAATTCCAGGAAAACCATCCGGACTCGAAGCCTTCAATGCCTCTATTGAAATACAACATCCTAGACTTCTTCCTTAGTTATAGGTGCACATAAAACACTGTTTAATCCATTTGAAATTACTTCATCAACATACTCCAACATATCATGCCATTACCGTAATCCATTAAATGTGAAAAGTTGGCTAAAATGCGAGACAAAAGCTTTCCTTATTTCTTCTTCTGAGCTCAACTTCCTTCCATCCTTCTCCTTTAAATAAAGACTTTATTCCTTTGCCTTTAGTTAACCGTAGTATGATGAAAGAAAGCAGTGTTTTTGTCTTCATAGTTCAACCAATTAATCCGAGACCTCTGATGCCAAGACATTTCTTCCCAACACCACAAGCCCTCAATCTAATTTTGGATGTTAGTCACCTCATCTTCCATGCCCCTCTTAAAATTTGAATTTAGCTCAAAGATCCTTGATTTCAATCCATCAATACATTTCGTAAAGTTAACTTACTCCATTTTACAAGGGCATAACTACATTCCTTAAGCTTCATCATAATATCTTCTAAATTTGCTCCCAATCCACTTCCATGCCACACTCTCTCTACAATATTATTACATTTAGTTAACAACCTCCATGAATTTTCAAACTCAAATTGTGGTTTGCAGCTCAAACATCTTGCCATACATTAGACAATAGAGTTACGTCATGTACAACTAATAAACCACAAAATATTTCACACATGATTTTTTAAAACAAAAACTTATTTTTGTTTTCGTACATACAAACACATAGAATAGAATTAACTAAAAATACAAACAACGATCATCTGAAGAATGTTATTGAGCACTAATGTAATATTCAATCATCTGGACATTTAGCTCAAACATAAAGGGTTCAGTGTACCTCTCATTGAATTTAGTTATTAAAACTTAGCTTATTGTTAATTTATATTGATTTTCCAAGATCAACGAACCAAAGAAATGTGATTAATTGATATTTCTAGGTATTTTAGATGGTTTAAAGTTGATAAGTCCTTGGTCTTAAGCTTTTCTTTTAATTCAACCTTCCATATTTAACCATGTTAATCTTTCTAAACCTATTTATATCCAATTTATTTAATGAATGTGAATAACATAAAATAAAATAATTATAGTGGGGGTGCAAAATCATGGTTTTATTTTATAAAAGAGGGGCAAGTTTGTGAAACCACAAATGTTAAAAGATATTGGTTTGGAACTACATATTTGAATATTGCAATTAATTGCCTCCTTCCTCATACGCTTTACAATTTTTCTCTTTATTCTAACAAAGGATTTCCAATTCCTTGATGAATCACAACAAGACTTTGTGGTAAGTAATAGCTATTTTTTCTTTTCTTATTGTTTTTGACATTATAAATGCATGGATGACAATATCTTGCCATTGTGGTGTTGATAACAACATTCTATAGAGAAAACAATGAATTTTGGAGAGATTCAGTGAGAAATCTCAGTGGGTAATTAAGGGATAGAGAGGTCATAGAAGAAGGAAAAATATTTAAGAATTATGAGTAAGCAACGTGATTTTGATATGATTTTAAACTTTTGAGGGTTGATTTTGCTATAGATGTGTAAAATTATGTTAAAGATAGTGTTGGGGTGTGGAATGCTCACAAAAGGAGGTTTAAAAATGATTTAGGTTAAAAACAAAAGAAATTTTATGAAAAGTAATAATTTTGGGAGTGCATAACTATTGCACGTCCATTCATGAGGTAGTATACCCTTCTATGATTCCTAAAATAATGAATCTAGAGGTGCACAACCAAGTCATGAGCCTATGCATAAAATCTTGTACCTGGAGATGCACAGTGGTTCAAATCGACTTGGAACTGTCGACTCATGGGTCAATCATAGCTTGAATCGAAAATGACCCATGGCTATCAAAGGCCATGTTGGGCCGATTTGAACCAGCGTTTCAACGGCCAATTCATAGCCCTTTGATCTGTGAGAAATTTATTTATTTAATAATTATTAATTTTCCATCATCTACTAGGATCATTCATTTTGTCTTGTCTGGAAAATGCATTTCTTGTCTAATTGAACATGCACCCATCTCTATCAACATGTTATAGGATTTATAATGCAGATTAGATGCATGTTTGTGCATTTGATATTTTATTCATCAATATTGCTTCGTTCTCGTTCTCCATAACTTCGTAGTTTAGTTTTTAATTATGACACAACACCATAGTGGAATTTAGGAGAAACCAAGACATGCATGTTATTCAACATAGTTAGCTCTGACTAGATTGTCTAATTTTTATCTATATCTATATTTATGTTTTGTATTTATTTGATCTACATGGCTCATTTGTGTAACATGCAACAAACGAACTGAGGGGTTCCACTTGAATCATTATGTCCCATCAAGGAAAGAAAATGAATTATATGTGTCGCATGTGCAATTTTACTTTAGTGCTATGGCTTTGTTTTTTTCTTTTTTAATATGTTGAACCAGTTTAACCCAGCAAGTTGAACTAGTTCTACCATATTGACCCGCCTATGACCCATCCAATTGGCGAGTCCACATGGTTCATGACCCATATAGCCAGGTTAGGCCATCGGGCATGACTTGGTGGTGGTTCAGTCCGAGTCAATAGTCCAACCTAGATCGTGCCTAAGTCTACTTGTACCATTTCGAGGCTTGTAATAATATTCCTAGAAGTGCATGATCCATATGAGCCCGTGTATGCTAACCAATATCATATAGTTACTGTTGGCATATATGAAAAACTATTTTAGGTATTAAATTAATCGATTTTAAAGTTTAGGTAATAAATTATTCAATTTTAAAGTATAGATATCTAATTACATATCTTGCAAAAGTTCAAATATAATTCACGATATTTTTGCTTATATTTATGTAGGGCCCATGACCCTAGGTACTATTCATTTTTTTTTTATTTAACATTGTTCATTTGCAACTTAATATTATCTATGTATTTCACATATTTTAGTAGCATCCCTTGATTGATAGTATGCCTTGTACATAACATATATTAGAAGCCTTTGGGTAATATGGTTGCAAGTCTTAGGCTTTGGTACCGGGCATGATTAGGGATGCAACCGGGGCGGGTTTGGGACGGGTCGTATGAGACTCGAACCTGCCCCGCTTCCTAATAGGCTTTCTCAAACCCGCCTCGCAACCCTACAGGGTTTTCTATTCAATACCCAAACCCGCCCTTGTAGGGTTTTGACCCTGACCCGCCCCGCCCCACCCACCCGCGACCCGTTTAATTTTTTTTTCCTCTTCTCAACACTTAGTTAAATTATAAAATTTAACGATAATTTTATCCTATAGGAGCATAATAGTTAGTTACAACTATGCTTGAATAAATTTTACAAGATATGCCATAACTTTATTAAAAAATATAAAGGTTTAAAACTATCATAAGAAGATTTTCAAATGTAGATGAAAAGATATTACTTCACTTACATAAATATACATAATACATATGTAGGAACCGTGCCTTGTGAAGACTCAAGAATAGAAAAACATGTTTTCAAAAATGTCGATAGTGAGAGGGAAAGCGAAGAAGCAACAATGTCAGTGTGTAATGTGTTTACTGTGTTAGCTCAACGAGAAAATTCGTAAGGGCTTTTATATCTTAAATACAATGGAGGTGCAGATCAAGATGTTAAAAGTCAAGAAATAATAAAAATATATTACATAATTGTGAATTTAAAATTTTAGATTTAATTTTTTAAATTATTTATATTATGACGGGTTCGGGTTACCCATCGAGTTTTTTTAATGACCCGAACCAGCCCTGAAACCCTATAGGGTCAGCAAGTAATTTTTCAAACCCGTCCCGCGACCCTATAAGGTCAGACCCTATAGGGTTTTTAATGATTCGAGCGGGCTGGGTACCCTATAATGACCCGTCCGGTTGCATCCCTAGGCATGATAAGACCATCACGTATAAGTTGCTCTTGGTGCGTGACAAAGTCATTTAAGAGTTTGTGGATATTCTTAATATTTTAACATGTTTTAGAGCTTTATATGATGGTACTTTGTGCGAGTGTAAAACAAAATATACTGAGTTTTTAGCTCTAGGCATAACATATATAGACACCTGAAAGAATACAAATAAAAATTAACCCGTACTACCAACTTTTTAATTGCTTGTATTTTAGTTTAAAATTCTCTCTCTCTCACTCTCACTCATGGGAAACAAAGGCAATAAAAATTAATTAAATAGAATGTATAGATTGCCAACATTTTAACAACCCATTCACTTTATCTGAATAGCTATTCATTCTCTTTTTGTTTAACGTAAAGTTGCTGTGACGATGTTTACTTAAAGGAAATGATAATTCATAATGAACGTTAAATGATGAATATAAATTCATGTTCGTACCCGATGAATTGCCATATAATATTTTATTTTTTACCTTTCTCATAAATACTAATGTCTTAAAAAGATCACCTATACAATTATTTTTTTCTATAATAAATATAGAGGATGTTATAGATATTTTACCTTTGACTTTAATAATTATTTGTTTTATTTTTTATACCAAGTGAATATAGTAATAGTCATTATAACTTTATTATATTTTCTTTGAATTGGAATTCCATTCATCCCTTAATCTATACAGCGAAATAAACGAGCCGTAAGAGTCTTAATTAAAATAGGTGCAACAATTGTGTTGAAAGTTGGCCATGTTCATGTTTTACTTAAGTTGTATTCATGCCAATTTAAAAAAATAATGAAGAACTACGCATAGAATATAAATAATTAGTGTACATTATAATCGTATCGGTCATATTATAATCATTTTTTGTCGCACCTTTTGTGCCATTTTGGTTTCCCATTTGCCTTTGTAAATTTATCTTTGATTATGTCGTGTTTATGTTCATGTTTAAACTAAATTTGTCGTTTAACATCTGAGTTGGTATCTTGATTAACGGACAACTAATGTTATGCTTGAGCTAAAATGACCCATAAGGTATCATAATTTCATCTTTTATTTCTTATAAATGGTCGAATGCAATTTTAAAAGTCTAAAGCGTGATTATATTAGAATATTCATTTAGAATTTGAAAGAAATTTTGATATCTCCAAGTGGTTATAGGTACAATAATCTAGCTTCCTATAAATAATGGTATATACATGGCCCAATGTTTTGAACCATGAATTCATGGACAAGTGACAATTTGCTATGATCCATAATAATAACAATGGCGTATATAATACCCTTTTCGTCCGTTTATTGCCTTTTTTTTTTTTTTTTTTACAGAGGTAGGTCGCACAAGAATAATAATAATTCCTTGGGTAATATAGTGGTATCTCCAAATTTCGAATACGTATTTTACTGGCATATATAATTCATTTATGTTAATTTTGAGACAAATGACATATATATACCTATACATATATGCATCCATAAAATATTATATCTGATCTAGCATTTCATGACATAATTATAACTCTAACACATATCACTAATTTCACTTATCTATAAAATATTAATGTTATTCAAACATAACTACACACACATCACTTATAGCAATATCCATAATGTATTGTGAATTTATAAATTAAATATTTGGGCAAATTTTATTTAGGGGACGTGTGTTTTTCTTTTTTTTTTTTTCAATTTGAGTACCTGCATGTTTTTTTTTTTTTGTCACATCAGGAATTGGGTTTTATGTAATTGAGAAAAATAAAAATTCAATTAGCATCATTAACAATACTGTTGAAAAAAAAAAAAAACAAAGAATATGCATAAGTTTCGCAACTTAAAAAGCCCAAATAAGAAAATCTTTAAAAAAAGAGGAGGAACAAATCATCCATCCCTTAAGTTCTAGACATCTTAATCACAAGTCCCAGAATGAATATGATGCAGCGCAATAGCGTTGAAATAATAGAAATCAATAACGATTCATTTCAAGAATAATTCTTACAAAAGATTCCAATTTTATTGAGAAATCTCTCAAATTAGGGTTTCAATGTGTGTAAAATGTTCTAAAAATATAAGATAGGGTTTTTGGACTATATATATCAATACATTAAAACCCTATAAAATAAAATAACAAAACAAAGCGTCAAAATAAAGGCTGGACAAAAACTGGTGGCCTTAGAGCGTCATCATCGAGCAGCTTAAAATTCACAAGTGCAGAACCCTATATGCTAGCTCAAAGGCTGGTGGCTTTTCTAGGTACGCCGGTGGCGTACATTGTCAGCGTAATTTCTTGCTGCAATTCCACACCGGTGACTGAGGCCATTGTAGAAGCTGTAGATCACTTTCATTTCAACGCCAGCTTTAAGCCAGCAACCTTCTTTCCTGCACTGGTGGCCTAAGTCAAAAAATAGACAACGTTCATAATTTTGAGCATGCTTCCTTGCTCATTTGTTCTTTAACATATCTTGTTTGTCCAAATAACCCATAGCCAGGTCTTCAACCACATTAGCATCTTGTATGCCGGTTCAAAGGGCAACAGCTTTTTTAGGTACGCTGACGGCTTTAGGGTATACGTCGGCGGCGTACATTGCCAGCATAGCTTCTTGCTGCAATTCCACATCCATGATTAAGGCCGTTGTAGAAGCTGTGGATCACTTTTATTTCAACAGCGGCTTTAAGGCCGGCGGCCTTCTTTCCTGCACTGGCGGCCTAAGTCTAAAAATAGACGGTTTTTACAATTTTGAGCTGCTTCCTTGCTCATTCGTTCTTCGACATGTCCCGCTTATCCAAATAACCTATAACCATGTCTTCAACCGCATTAGAATAGGAGCAACATAACAACACTAACTTCCCTCTCGGCTCTCTATGTTGACAAAAGTGGGCATGCCGGATTCCAAAAATTGGCTAAAGTTTGACCAATTTGGATTTGCTAGTGACTGCAAAGTTATCAAGTAAAGCTAAGGGAGTACTCAACGATTCCCCACAAAATCTTTGCGTCATACGTAGTTACATATGTAATGGTAGACGCTATCTCAGATTTGATAATAAGGAGGTTTTCTTTTTTTTTTTTTCAATTATTTGTTTCTCTCTCTCTCTTATATATATTATAGATATATTGGGAATAATGTAAAAAAAAAAAAGATTTGAGTAATTTATCATTTGTTAAATATATATATATATATATATATTTTATGGTTATTGAACACTGTTATTGCTGTAACTTCATCTTTCAATTCAAAGTCAGGAAACACAAAAAGAACAAGGTACCATTGTTTTGATAAAATTTTTCAAAATTTTCAATTCAAAGTTGAGATCCAAGTGGCTTATGCTTAAAGGCTACTTGGTCAATATCCATTTAAAGTTGTCTTTATTTTTTTGGTCCATTGATGTCCTTAAAGGGGGAAAAAAAAGGAAGACTATAGAGAAGAAGATTCAGATTCAAATTGTTAAATTTTTTGAGGTTCTAGTAAAAGTTAAAGATCTCAAAAAATTATGCTTCTAATACTGTTGCCCAACTTATCACAACTTAGTTGATTAGCTAATGCACTCGTCAAAACAAATCTTTATTGCATTGGGCATAATTTTATCTAGGTCTGTGTTAATAAAGTAGTTTTATAGAAAATCTCTTCAATTTCTTATTTTTAGCTAACAATGATTCCGCGGGTCTTTGGTGATCCAAATCTACCACAATTCCAGTCAATTCTCTGGACATGGTGTTAAGCCCACACTGAGGCCCGGTCCACTAAAATAGAATTAAACTCTACTCTAGGGTTTCTGATCACAAAGATTTCGTATCCTCTCATTGGTAACTCTCCTTCTTGCTTACGAATATCCACTCTCTGTTAGGGTTTGATGTTTATTCGACTGTTCTCACTATTTTCCTTTTATGTGTACTGTTAAATCTACTAGCCCTATACTGTGTTTTCTGTCGCGAGGAAGAAGATAACAATGGAATGCTGGATTCGAGTTCCAGAAGACTCCTTAAAGCTTTGTGCTTGTTTGGGGTAAAGATGCTCCCCTTACTGTTATTCTTTCCATTTATACTGTCCTCTCTACACTTGAGCATTCTGTTGTACAGTTAAGCATTCTGTTACAATTGTTTTCGGTTACAACTACCGAACTGATATGCCTATAGATCTAGTTACGAATATTAAAGTTCTATTGTATTTATTCATGCATGTTATTTCCCTCTTTAAGTAATGTAATCCTTCAAATAAGAAGGCTTCTTATATGTTCTGGAACTTTGGTTCATAACACGTTGCTCCGTGGTTGGGAAAAACACCTTCCTCAAGGTGATAAACTGGGAAATCTCTCTTAAACTGTCAATCGACCCAAGTAGCTTCTTGGGTGGTAGAGATTCCCATTGAACTAAGAGTTGTAAAAACTCTTTGCCCTGTCGTATAACCCTTCTTGAATCTAAAATAGCCAAAGGATGAACAATAGGAAAATTATCCCATGAATGTAAGGGAAGAGGCACCTCAGTACTGGTTCGTCCTTCGCTTTTTTTAGAACAGAAACATGAAAGACAGGTGTATACGAGAAGTACTAGGAAGATCCAATTTATAAGCCACGGTTCGTAACTTCTGTAGTACTTGATAGGGCCTAAAATAACGTCCAGAAAGCTTATAAGACAACCTATTGGCAAGAGATGTTTGCCGATATGGTTGAAGCTTGACATACACCCAATCACCCACTTCGAAGCTTTATCAATCCTCTGCTTATCAGCTTGAGATTTCATTTGCTGTTGAGCTTTCAATAAATGAGATCAAAGCTGTTGTAAAATCTCATCTCTAGTCCTCAATTCATGATCCACAGCTTCATTAAAACTTGTCCCCAAAATATAAGAAGCACGTAGGGGGTTCCCTGCCATATAATGCCTTAAATGGTGTCATCTGGCACTTGTGTGAAAGCTGGTATTAAAAGAAAATTCAGCCCATGGTAAAAACTTGGGCCATTGTTTTGGGGAATCCATAACAAACGATCGGAGGTATTGTTCAAGGCATCTGTTAAATACCTCGTTTGACCATCTGTTTGGGGATGATATGCTGAGCTCATCTTCAAAGTGGTACCACTGAGCTTGAATAATTCTCCCCAAAATCTACTCATAAAAACTTTGTCTCTGTCAGATACAATGTTTTAGGAATGCCATGCAATTTAACCACCATATCAACAAATAATCTGGCCATGTAAAGGCAGAAAATTGAGCAACAAACACCCAAAATGACGTACTTAGTTAAACGATCAACCACATTAGTACAACGAAATAGCCATTGGAAATTGGTAGTCCAATTATAAAATCCATGGAAATGTCTTCAAAAATTCTGTGGAATAGGCAACGGTTGAAGCAACCCCGCAGGCATGTGGTCAAATACTTAACTTGTTGACACACATGATAAAGCTTCACAAAGTTTTCCACATCCTTCTTCATTCCTTCCAATAAAAAGAGGCACCCAATCTCTTGACTGTCTTTTGAACTTCTTGCTTTATTAAAGGTTTAAGACCTGAAATAAAACAACTTGTAAAAATTGTTCGGAAAGGCCAGTAACTCTATTAGAAAGAGTTTCAAATTCATGTTGATATTGAGAAACAGATCCTGTTGCATTAATTTGCTCAATTACCCTTGGAAATCCTCAAAGAGAGAAGTCCAAAGAGCAATTCTAAAGCTTTAATAAAAGCAGGCCAAGAGGTAAGCAAATTATTTCTACACAACCATTCGTACCATTCATCTACTTCTCCCTCCAATGCAAATGCAGCCAATTCTAACCCTCATTTTCAGGTTTTTATGGAAATTAAAGAAACGAGTGGCTTTAAAAATCCAAGGTAATGGATTCTGACCTGAAAACTTCGAAAGCTCCAATTTGATGTTGGCAAGGAAATTAATACGAGACTCCTGTGTATTCGAATTTGAAGATGATGATTCAATCCCTCCTGAAGCAGGCAGAGGATTGGACTGATTCACCATTTGTGCCTTTACAAATTTCAATACTTGATCCATATCCTCCATTAACTTCTCCTAGTTTTTCAGCTCAGCAATCTTGTTGTCATGAGATTGGAGTTCTTCCAATATTCGAGTAGTGCGAGTACCATCTGCCATGATCACCTCAACTCAACGATAGAGCACCAATTGTTAAGCCCACACTGAGGCCCGGTCCACTAAAATAGAATTGAACTCTACTCTAGGGTTTCTGATCACAAAGATTTCGTATCCTCTCACTGGTAACTCTCCTCCTTGCTTACGAATATCCACTCTCTGTTAGGGTTTGATGTTTATTCGACTGTTCTCACTATTTTCCTTTTATGTGTACTGTTAAATCTACTAACCCTATACTGTGTTTTCTGTCGCGAGGAAGAAGATAACAATGGAATGCTGGATTCGAGTTCCAGATGTCTCCTTAAAGCTTTGTGCTTGTTTGGGGTAAAGATGCTCCCTTTACTGTTATTCTTTCCATTTATACTGTCCTCTCTACACTTGAGCATTCTGTTGTACAGTTAAGCATTCTGTTACAATTGTTTTTGGTTACAACTACCGAACTGATATGCCTACTGGATTAGTTACGAATATTAAAGTTCTATTGTATTCTATTACATGCATGTTATTTCCTCTTTAAGTAATGTAATCCTTCAAATAAGAAGGCTTCTTATATGTTCTGGAACTTCGGTTCATAACACATGGTATGCCTAATTCTATCGAGATGAAGAGAGAAGCTAACTTTTTTTTCCCCTACTCTTTTTGAGATTATTTATGAATAAGATGTTTGGAATTTGAGAATGGATGATTTGTTCCCCTCTTTTGGGTTTTTGATTTGGAATTTTTCTTTTTTTTTTTTTGGCTCAGGAATATATTTATATATATATATATTTTTAAACTAACAGCACCAGCACCCCTCTCCCACCAAAACACACCACCCCCCACCCAAAACAAAAAAAAAAAAAAAAAAAGAAAGAAGAAAAGAAAAGGCTAATAGTGTTGTTAACGCGTTAATTGAACTATTACTCTTCTTAATTTTATAAAACACAGGTCCCTTATGTGACAAAACTAAAAATACGGGTAGCAAAAGTGAAAAGAGGAAACCCGCAAGTCGCCCAAATGAAATTTACCCTGAATATTTACACATTGCACAATAGTCAAGTAAATATAATTTATTTCTTTCTAAAAGTGAGCGAATTCATGCACGTATGTACAATACTCTATGAATACAAGTTTGAAAATTCGGAACCCAAACCTAGTTTGTGAGTTGTGACCCCATAAAACCTATACTTTATATAATTTACTATACTATATATATATATATATGTGTGTGTGCATATCAACTAAATACTCACTTTAGTTAGAGAAATGGTGCAAGTTTACATGTTTAATTAGAGATTTCATGTTGGCTTACTTGTTTGGTCAAGTGTTTGATTAAAGAGTATGTCATAAATGTTATAAGTGAAGGCGCTTAGTTGGACTTTTTCAATATTTGTGAAATTTGGCTATATAGCTCACACAAAATTATATAGCACCCTCTGAGAGTGACGGGAAAACTTGTTGTAGAGGGAATCAATCTACCAATTTGACTAAATAGACTGTGGGTATTTATTATTAAGGTAGGAAAGTAGATTCCAGTTACAAATTTTTTAGAATCTACTCTCTTAGAGTGGGTATGATATAAGAACTTCACAATCTATACCTGTCTTCCTAGACACATACTTTCACATATACAGGGTATAGTATTTAGGGTACTTAGTATTTGTCCTGTATAAAATTATTAAGTAATATTTATAAATAAAAACAAATAACAATTTTATATTCTTTGACCACAAAAAGTTTCAAGGGAAAAAAAAAAAAATAAAAAGTCCAAACCTATAGGATAAAAATTCTTCACATCTAAATCTAAAGTCTAATTCTCATATTTTCCTTTTCTTTTCCATTTTCCCTCCCGATTTCATAAGTTGTAGTTGCATGTTTAGTATATGAGAATAGATCCACAATGCAATTGCAATTCTTAGTTCCATTTTCTTTCCAATGATTAGAAAGCTTTTTCCTTCTGCCTCCTTAAAAAAAGAAAAAAAAAAAAAAAGAATTGCAATCATATTCCGGCTGCGCTAACATGTTTTACTTCAATTACATACTAATCACAAAATAAATATTATATATTACTAAGAGTACTTACTAATGAATTCTACTATATACATATTCAATTCCGTTTTGTGACGTATCTAAATATATATTAATGTTTTTGTATTTTGTTACTCCATCCATTCTATTTTATTTCATTCTAATTAAACTCATTTGAAATAATTTTGCATATCAAACTTAGCATAAGTGTTAACCTTAGTTTACTAAAGCATTTCCTCTCTTATACTTTAAGTGTCCTTTTTTTTTTTTCCTTATTTTCTTTTTTACTTTACAAGTTCCATAGGATTATTGTTGTTGTTGTTTATACTTACATAAAAATTATATGAAAAGGCCTTTTCAATATCATATGATTCACCATCTGTTCCACAGGTCTCTTATTATGGGTTTCCCACGTTTTACGGGATAAACATAGGTTAAGCGCTTGCACTTTCAAGTTTTTGTACTTTAGTATCTTATTTTTACAAATTTAATTTTACATGTCTATGCGAGCTGGATGATAAATATTTGCAAGTTTTTGTACTTTAGTATCTTATTTTTACAAATTTAATTTTACATGTCCACACGAGCTGGATGATAAATATGGGTAGTGCATGTAACCGCCTATATAAATATATTTTATTCTGTCCTACCAATAATCATTTTTTGTTATTCTTAGTTTTACACAGACACTGTGGGTATAGAGTTTTCTAGTATTGTGTAACATATAGATAATAAATCATATCACCTTACATCATATATTACATTTAGTACCATGTCATATTATTATATAATGATACAATGCATATTAAACGTATTTATACATCCTTAAGAGGTAATGATAATTTTATAAATACAATTATGTACCCATTCTCTCCGGTTCCGTATGTACTCAAACTAAAGTCATATAATTGGAACGGAGTTATTCATTACTGCCAAAAAATAAATGATTTTATTTCTTTTTCTTTTTGACAATCAGCAAATGAAAATGATTAGAATAATCATTTGTTAATAACTTTAATCCATTCCGGATCATTCTTATTCTTAATAAGGGTTATGAATGATACCTGAACTTCAATAAAATATAATTAAATAGTTAAAGTTTAAAATTGATTAACTTAATATCTTAAAATACTTTTCATGCATGTTTATAGTACCTCCATCGAATTAGCAGACACTGCCACCCTTTATAATGTTATTAACTAATATTATAGAGATACTATCGATGCACACAAAAAGTTATTTTACATACTAAATTGAACAATTTCAAAATCCAAATGATCAATTATAAAGTTTAGGTATTTAATTAGATATTTTGTTAAAGTTTATGTACCATTCATGCTATTCCTTTTTAACAATTTCTGCATGCCAAACAAGGGAAAAATATATTTAGATGAGATTCCGTTCATTTTAAACATAACTAGTAATATATGCTATTATAAATGAAATGATTGCTAAAAAATTCTTAGAAGTTAAATCCCATGTAGATATTTATGAAGATATATTTAATGGACAACCTAATTAAGATTTTTCATGAACATTTTTATAGGATAAGGTGACAAAGCAAGAATGACCAATATATCTAGCACGAGGAGGGAAAAATAAAGAAACCTTGATGTGGTAATACTAATACTGCACCCGGCTATTTTCCATTGCACTTAAGCATACAGAATACTTCGTACAAAAAAAAAAAAAAAATGTAAAAGCATATCAAATGCTCGACTTTACAAAGGGTCGCATGTTGCAACACTGTTGAAAGATGAATGTGCACCTTTGATGGCGCACAGTGTTTCGAGTGCACCGATTACTTGTCTTTGCTCCTGGACTATTCCAATAAACAAACTTTGGCTGCTGCTGCTTTTTCAGTTTTTACCCCCCTTCCTCTCTCTCCAAATGGCATCTTATATGAAAACATCCCCTTGTACTATTCATCAACATTAAAATGTAAAAACATTCAATTAGCCACATTCAACTCTTCAAAAATTGCATTTCAATCCTAATTCACTCTCTTTTAAGACAATATAATGGTGATAAACCAATATATATATGTATGTATACATCCAACTAAAAAATGAAAAAGAAAACCCAAGCAAGAACGCCTTTGAATTGAGGTCGATGGCCACCAAAGCGACGGCAAGCAACGCCCTCATTAATGTTACATTTTTGAATAAATGTCACGAAAGATTGATAAAATTTATAATTAGTATTTAAATTTTAAAATCGATCAATTTAATACTTAAAAGAATTTTGGTGCACGCCTTCAATACCTTCATTATATTGGTTAATAAAGTAATGTAGATGATGGTGTTAATTAATTTGAGATATTATGATGTAAAAAAAAGTTTTTTTTTAAATACTAAATTGATCAATTTTAAAACTTAGATACTAAATTGCATATTTTATCACATTTTAAATACCATTCATGACATTAATACTACTTTTTTTCTTTTTTCTTTTTTTTTTTGGGAGTGAAGAATTTATTTCCTTCAAATGACGCTAACAACATTTGGACAAAATAGGTGTTATGCCTAGCAGTGTTCTGTGAAGGAAACATTTTGTTTGAATTGAATCCATCCATGTGCGAATAGAGTGTGATCGAGGCGTGCCCATTGACGTCCTACCAAAAACCCACTTCATTTCGATGAAACTGATGGTCACTGAAGGTGTTGCGCTTTGGGCTTATTGCCTTACTCGTTGGGCATGCCAACTTATTAGACATCTGTGGAAGTTTTGTCATATGATTATAAAGATGGGGGCTTGAACTTATTCCATGATTAAGGCATTAAATTAGATTCCAAGAGAGCTAAAGAAAGGAGATTACAATTACACGTGTGAGCTTGATGACTTTACATTAGCAAAACGTGAGAATACAAAAATCTTTAAAAGAGAGACTGTTTGGATTGTCAGATTTTTATCTGTATTTGATCAGTATCTATAACTTATTTGAATCATATCTGTATCGCATCTATTTGGTCAATTTTTTAGTAAAACTGTCAGTTTTTTATTGATATATGTTTATTGACAAACATCTATTTGGAAATAATAAAAAATATGATGCCAAATGACCATAATATGATGAAACAAATAGACCCTAAAAGGCATTAGACATGCAAGAAGTTGAGGGCTTAAGATAGAGAAACATATTTGTTATGAATAGACCCAAACGAGCTATAAGTGGACCATAGTGGCTTAACGATTACATTTAGGATTCAACATAACATACATACTCTACTTTACACATGATTTGATTTGTATTGTAGTTAGTGATTGTAAGCATTTCAACAATACTATAAAAATATATTAACACAAAATAGAGGAAAAATTGTTACAAACATTTGAAAGTAACGAATTATTGCTAATATCATGATATAAAAAGAAAATAAGTAAAATAAAAAGGGATCACACTCTTCCCTAGAAATAGTGAGCGTTTTTAGATCTCCACATATGCTCGAAGTGATCTAATATATGCATGAAAACAACAGAAAGGTGTTAAAGTAGTTTGAGATAACAAGAAGAAACCCTAATTAGAAACAATATAGAGAAAGATACTTACCAGGTGTATTCGTTAGTTAGTGTTAGGGTTTGAAACATATACATGTGGGTTAATAGCAAAGTGAGCTTGAATAGTTGATATCAACCCAACAATTTGGTGCTCTCATTGATTGTCATGGCACTGATAGTAGAAGTTCTTAACAACAAATAGATATGGAAGCAATTAAAGCTATGTTCTTGACAATGTAGCAAAATCATCAGCCATTTGATCATTATTTACCAAATATCAATGCTTAGAATCCTTGTAATAATGGTGATCATGTAAATAAAACTCTAAGGATACATCATCTTCAGATTAAGATTCCAAAGCCATGATGTAAGATAATCTATTGAAAGGGATTAAACTAGAAATCCCAAAAATTATAGGCATTGATCCACATGGCTGGATCTTCAAGGTCTAACAATTCTTTGATTTTCATAAATTACCTTAAGATAAGAGGATTACTATTTCTTCTTCTACAATGGTTGAGGATGAACATAGTTAGTTTCAACGGATGTTCAAGAATAAATTGATTTTTACATGGCTCAATGTGAACATGTACGGGGATCCCTATCGAAGTTAACACAAAAAAGATCAGTAGTTGAATATCAAGCTCAATTTGAGTGTTTATCAAATTGAGTAGTGAGATTTGGTCCTTCGCAAACCAGGTATTACCATCTTCTTCTAATACATCCAATTTTCATGCTAAATCATTGCCTATTCAGAGGTTAAGTGTCGAAGAAATGCAATAAAGAAGATAAAAAGGATTATGATTTAACTGTGATGAAAAATTTCACATGAACCATAAGTGCAAATCATAATTTTTGATGTTGTTATGTGATGACCAAGGAGTTTATGAGGATTCTACAGATCATAATTTTCATGCTTTCAATTATGTGATGATAATGTATAAGATCGTGAAGAATATGCAGATGATGCAATGGCCATGGTTATCATGCATTATTAAGAACTTTAGCTCCTTGTACTATTAGATTCGTGGCATTATAAATAATCATGAAATAGCTGTGTTTGTAGATTCTAGTAGACTTACAATTTCATCCAATAGAGGCTAGTTAGCATTTAAATCTTAGTGTTGCCTCTCTAACATTCCATGTCTTAATAGGTGATCGAAGTAAGTTGACATGTGATGGCAGTGTGTTAATATGACTTTGCCCATCTAGGGATTGGACATTTGTGATACATTCTATGTGTTACCTATTTGGGGGCTGAATTTGTGTTGGTGTATAGTGTTTTCAAGGTTGACTCTTCTTTAGTAGCTAGTGAAATATCTCATAATCAATACGAAGATTGGTCAAGACAGTGCAGTGACTTCTTTGTTCCATCTTGTGGCTTAGGAGGCTAATATATTTGGTCACAACTAGAATACTCAGATTGCTCAAGTATTGGGTAGATTTTCACACCTTTTTAAAGAACTAAAATCATTGCCACCTTATAAAGATATTCAACATCATATACATTTGTAGGAAGGCACTTCTCTAATTAACGTGAAATTGTATCATTATCCACATTTTCAAAAGGCAGAAATTGAAAATCAAGTAAGAGATATGCTTGAGTGGGGCATCATTCAACAAAGTTCAAGTCCTTTTTCTTCTCCTATTTTACCTACAAGAAAAGGATTAAAGTTAGAGATTTTGCATTGATTATCGAGCTTTGAACTAAGTTACTGCGAAGGATGAATTTCCAAGTAACTACCATTGATGAATTATATGATGGTGCGAAATACTTTTTAAGTTGGATTTGAGGGCTAGTTACCGTCAAACTAGAATATCTAAAGAGGATGTATGTAAAACTACATTTAGAACCCATTGGGGCCATTATGAATTTCTTGTCATGCTATTTGGGTTATGTAAAGCCCTTCCTATTTTCTAACTACAATGAACATAAATTTTTAGCCATTTTTGAGGAAGTTCGTCATTGTATTTTTTGATGACATCCTTGTACATAATAAATCAACGACTATGCATTTGGAGCATTTGTCTCAAGTGTTAAAGATTTTGAGTAACAACACTATTGACTTAAAAGAAAGTAAACGCTCTTTTAGGAAGGAATCTATTGATTATTTGGGTCACATTATGGATCAAAAAGGTGTTCATCAAGATCCATCAAAAGTTGCAACTATTAAAGCATGGTGATGGCTAAAACACACCAATACCAAAATAGAATAAACTTAGGAAGACAATCTCTAGGTCTTCTATTGATAAGCATGCTATCAATTTAATATTCCTAGGAAATTAATCACTAAGGTAAATATAGATTAATAATAATTAATCTTAGAGAACTTGACAAAAGAATTAGGGTTTTTTTTGGATAACAAAAATAGAAAAAGATATGGACGGCATTCTCTATGGATATGACTTACCGCAACGGACCCGAACTGCATTAACCCTAGATCAATATGACTCATGATCTAGTTTCGGCTGCGTATTTGCCATAATCCATCATCAATTGATAAGAATAAGATGATCTCTCCATAATCAATAAAGATTGATAAGAGAAAGGGTTTAAGAGTAAGATCTCTCAAAGAAAAAGAATTATATTCAAGGATAATTGATAAAACTTGTCATTATAAAGAAAGAAAGTCTCTTTTATACCCTCAAATTAGGTTAATGGTGAAATAGTAAATTAATAGTAAATCATAATTAAATCTAATTAAAAGATATCTAATAAAATAAAAGAAAATGTCAACTAAATCCAATCTTCAGAGTAGTCATCGTGCAAGGGATATGGGACACAAACTCCACTGCCTAATAATCCTTATACTCATCTTAAGCACAATTAGGAACATAATCTATATGATTGCGGAGCAACATTACGTGCGTCTTTAAGGGATTGATCATCACTAGCCTTCACTTCAATGTAGATCATTGAATGTATCACAGGCACGACAACCATAAATGCATTATCACTATCAACAATGGCATGATGTGCAACTAGAAATTCTCTGTCTTCTCTAAGTGTTGTCATGACCTAGATCATGGGTGCGACATGGATATTTTCTTCACTTTCTTTATCAATTGTAAATTGATCCTCATCACATGGGATATTCCATCCAACATTCGCCAATTACGTGTGTTTTTTGGGACTTTCAAGGTATTACCAAAGATTTATTGGGGTTATGCCACAATTGCAGCACCTTTTACTGATCTTTTGAAGAAAGATCGTTTTTTGAATAGATCAGCAACTTTGGTATTTCAGCAACTTAAGGAAGCATTAGTATCAACACCTATTTTAGCACTTTTAGATTTTCCTAAACAATTTATCATGGAGAAAAATGCATTAGGGGCGAGTGTGGGAGCTATGCTTTTACAAGACAATCATCTCATTGCATTTTTTAGTAAAAAGCTCCTCTATGTTTATGTAAAGTCTCCACTTATGTTAGAGAGCTACATGCTATTGTAGAATCTATTCAAAAGTGGAGGCAATATTTATTGAGGAGTCATTTTGTGATCAAAACGGATCATTGAAGCATTAAAGAACTCAAACTCTTATCACAAGTCATTCGGACTCCTAAACAGCAGAGATATTTAGCCAAACTATTTAGTTTTGACTATACAGTAGTTTATAAGGCAGGTAGAGAAAGTCAAGGAGTTGATGCCTTATCCAGGCAATACTCTTTTCATGGCTTGTTATTGATAACAATTCCACTTATGGATCGGTTGAAGTATTAGATTCTAGATGCTTTTAAATCTATTATTTCAGAGTTGCGATCTAATTAGATTCTCATCTAGGTTTATCTTGGAACAATGATATCTTTTACTTTCAGCAAAAACTATTTTTGGTATCAATCTTCTCTTATTCCTAATCTTTTGAAGGAATTTCATTTCACACCTACACTAGGACAATGGTCTTTTAAAGACTTATAAATGTCTAGCTGCAGATTTTTATTGGGTTGGCATGAAGAAGTGTATTTCTAATTTTATCAAACAATGTAAGGAGCATCGGTAAGTGAAGTATGTTGCTAAAGCATCTGTTGGGTTATTAAGTCCATTGCCTAGTCCTAAAAAGGTATGGGAGGATATTAGCAAGGATTTTATTACTTCATTGCTCATTTCTAAAGGTTTATTAGATACTCACTTTATTGCTTCTAAAGTAGTGGCTTTGTTTTTTTAATACGGTGGATAAGCTACACATATTTCCTATATCTATTGTATCAACTAGCGATCTGATTTTTGTAAGTAATTTTTGAAAGGAGCTATTCAAACCCAATTAAAATATATTGCACTTTTCAGGTGCTTACCGCCCACAATTAGATGGGTATCTAGAAGCATTGAATAGGGTTGCTCGGTAATATCTTTGATGTTATGTTATGGAGCAACCTAGAGATTGGTTTCATTATTTGTTGTGGGCTGAATATTCTTATCAAAGTTCATATCTTGAAGGAGCACAAATGACACCATTTCAAGCACTCTATGGAAGATGACCTCCTAGAATTTCTCATTATGTTAAAGGTGCTTCTAAATTGAAGGTTGCTGACCAAGAATTACTCAATTCTTAAGTTGCTTCATGAAAAATTGAAGAGAGCACAGCAAAGAATGAAGTATTTTGTTGATCAACATGAACTAATGTGGAATTATTTCTAGGACAAATGGCTTTTGTGAAACTTCAGCTTTATCAAGAAACCTCTTTATCACAATAACCATTTCATAAATTGGCAAAGAGATATTATGGTCTTTTCAAATTTTGAAAAAAGAGGTTAAGTGTGCATATGAAGTGGATTTACCACAGTATAGTCCAATTCACAATGTTGTTTCACATTTCTATGTAGAAGAGCATTTGGTTCACCCTCTTTCATTGGATTTAACCTCCCCCTCCTCCCCACCGGTTCTTTTTAGCTATAGATTGGCATCCTATTTTGGTTCCTTTGCCTATTTTAGGTTCTTGTTATATTATGAGGAGCAATCGATGAATCCTTCAGATTTTAATTCGATAGTAGGGATTGCAACCTGAAGAGATGATGCGATAGGAACCACACCAACCTGTGAATGAGACTCGCAATCGAGATTTGGGAACAAAATCCTTGAATCGTCTAAGAAAACTAATGAAAAAACAGCAACCCGTTGCCTATATTGAGGCAAGAACCTTGGTATAGTCGAAGACGCCACAACTAATGATGGCAAACTGATCGATAAGTCAAAGAAATTGAATGCCACGGGAAACTCCCGATAAGTTCATAAGCAAGTTCTTTCCAAAACTCAAAGAGCAGAAACTCTCATGTTTTCATTATCAAAAAGGTATGTGATATATGTTACATCCCATAAGTTTATATAAGCTTTTAATTAGCCTAAAAACCAAGCTACATTAAATAAGGAAAAATAACCTATTAATGACTCCGAAGGATATGTAAAGACAAACTTGACAATAAACAACCTATTAATAACTCCTAGGAATATGTAAAGACAAACTTTACAATTAAACAAGAAAATATGAAGAACATAAAAAGAAATCTAAAAAGACATAAAAACTTAAATATCCCTAAGAAAATAATAAATATCCCAAAAAGACATAAACTTAAATATGATATGTATATATATTATATATATATATTATATTGTGTTGACGCCATCCGATCCCTCATCATTCCCCCCTTCTCTAAAAAGATTCATTATCGAATCTCCAAACTGATGCGAACCATAAGCAGCTTACCTTGAGACCCGACACCAATATGCTTAGAAACTTCTATCCCAAAAATTTAACTAAATTGATAAGCAACAAACCTCAATTTTTTTTTCTTTCCTCTTTTCTTCTTCTTTTTTTTTTTAAAACAAAGATACAAGCAGGATATGAATAACTCGAGTTACCTCTCATCGAATTGTGTATGGATTCTTAGAAATCCTATGCTCTAATACCAAATGATCCAATAAGAATCACACTAACCTGTGAATGAGACCCATTATCAAGATCTTGAAACAAAATCCCTGGATCGTCTATGAAAACTAATGCAAAAACCGCAACCCGTTGCTTATATTGAGGCAAGAACCTTGGTATAATCGAAGATGCCACAACCAATGATGGTAAATCGATTGATAAGTCAAAGGGGTTGAACGCCATGAGAAACTCTCAATAAGTTCACCAAGTTCTTTCCCGAACTTAAGAGTAGAAACTCTCATGTTTTCATTATAAAAAAGATATGTGATATATGTTAAATCCCATAGGTTTACATAGGCTTTTAATTAGCCTAAAAACTAAGCTACAAATATTAAGGGAAAATAACCTATTAATGACCCATAAGGATATGTAAAGACAAACTTGATAATAAACAACCTATTAATAACTCTTAGGAATATGTAAAGACAAACTTTGATAATTAAACAAGGAAATATGAAGAGACATAAAAAGAAATCTGAAAAGACACAAAAACTTAAATTTCCCTAATAAATACAATAAATATCCCAAAAAGATATAAACTTAAATATGATATTATATAATATTTATATATATTTTGTGTGATGTCATCCGATCCTCATCAAGAGATTACTTAAGAAGATCTTACTGTGCTTCAAGAACTATATCCAACTTATAACCTTGTGGACAAGGTTAAATTTTAGATAGGAGGAATTCTTATGGATAAACCCAAATGACCTACAAGAAGACCATAGTTGTCACACCCTAGAGGGTACCCTAAACATAGCAGTCCGCAGTACATAATATTAAAGTTAATGAATGATAATCTTAGTCACGCAGGAGCTTCGATATTACGTGCAAGGCGTGCTTCCAAGATAGTAGGAGACTTAAAGGGGTATTACATTTAAGCAGATAGTAAAAGCATGCAAGAACTTATAAAGGTAAAAATGTAATAATCATTAAGATAAAAAATTCTTACAACCTTCTTAGGGGCATTCCCTCGTACTAAAGGCCTTGCTAAACTGAGCCATCTTAAAACATATATGAATATAACGAAAGCCTACTATAGAGATTTTTCTCAGAAGTGAACACTAAAAAACTAAATATGTAAACTTCTTCCAAAAACTTCTAGTAACTTTGGCTCATACCTGATAAAAGGGGCTCCTCGGTGCCAATCACAAGTAATCAAACTGTAACAAAAAGCTATAGGGATATAAACAAAACTAGTTTAGTGAGATAACTCCCTTCTTCAATGCATTTCCATAAAACATACAAGTACTTTAGACAATCATATGTGAATAAGACAATCACATGAGGAATCAAGATACATACGATTAACTGGAAACCATGTGTAGCATGGATTTTATGCCCTCCATGTCAGGGGTTGGGTGGTTACCGGCCCATACGACCATCAATATTTGCAGACTTACTAGCTCCTACTTGCCTATGTAGACTTTCCGGCTACTACTAGCTACCACTACAACTCCTTATTTCCCCACACAAAGAATAGTAGCGAAAAATAAATGTGACTCAGAATATGTCATGCATGAACTATTTTTAATATTGGTCTATCCAGTTATTGTTGATTTTAAGTTAAAGGTGACCAAACAATATTCATCATACCATTGCAAGAGAATATAAATTATTCATCAAACCTTCTTTCGATATACTTAGATTCTTATTTAACAACCACTTCATTCAATCATTCACGATTCTTTATTCATTTATCTTTCCTTAATCTTTAGTGTCACTACTTACAAGCACATTCAAAGAAATGAAATTAGTAAGGGATTAACTCACTCCATGACGATCGCTCCTAGTCGAAGTAATCTTCGAGGAAGGCGATATCGGTTCCTTCTTCACTTAAACAAGATGAAATACCCAAAATGATTTTTTCATAAAATTTCTACTTTAAAGATTCTAAGTCTATCTCTAAATTGCGGTAGAAATCGGATTGGAGGAAGTTCCAACTTAAAATGGTCATAACTAACTCATTTTAACTCGAAATTTCGCATATTATATGTCATTTTCTACCTACTCAAAAATATCTATCCATTTCTAAGGTTATTTTTACTATAACAAGTCATTTGGGTCTTGGATCAGAAGGGTATAGATCTACTACGAAAATTCCCCTCTTTTAAAAACAACATTTTCTAATCCTTTCTTCACTCAAAGCTTGTTAAGCAAAACTTAAATATGTATATATTTGAAAAGAATTCCTTTGGTACATAATAGAATCATAATTTATGCATGATGCTATAGGTGTTGTCTCATTTAATTAATTTCCATAAAACAATATTTCCTAAGTTTTGAAAAATTGGTTTTGTTAATCTTTTCTTTATGTGGTTGAAATAACTTATAAATTATTGGGTGATCATAATTTAGTGTTCTATATTTTTATTCTTTAGTTTATCAAAAGTAAGTTGGAATAAAGTTTGGTCTTTTAAAGTTATCCACCAATTTTATTTCTAGAAATTGAAAAATAGAGTTTCCAAAAGTTTTCTTTAGTAGTACTTAATGAGTTTATTTCTTGATAATTTATTGTCTTAGATTGTTGACAAATTTCATTTTTCTAAGTGGGTTTCTTGAGACTTGTAAGTTGATTCTCTTGAAAACTTGTTTAGCCCTTAATTTAGAAAGTTTTTAAAAATAGTATCAAGTTATTATCTATATATCAAGATTTCTCATGTTGTTATTTGAAAAGAAAGTATCTTTAGACTTTGAAGAAACTTCTTTATCAATAGTTTGAAATCCATGATGAGCTTATATAAACTTTTAAAAGGAATTTATTTGAAAACATTTTTCTAAGTTTTGGTGAAAAACATTTTTTTAGTGATAAAATTTTATTCTTTCATTAAAAAGATCTCTTTTTATTTGGACGACAACTCATTAGCCATGCATGAATATGATCATGTAGTTTATAAAAAGATAAAAATATCACAAGATAAGATAATAAAGAATATAAGAAATAAATAAGCATATTAATAATAATTGTCAAGTCTTAAGAGCCTTAGCTTCTTGAAGACTTCGCAAGACTAAGAATAGACTAGTCCCAAAAGAAAAAAAAAATTATTTTGACTTGATGAGGATAAGTCTAAGACTAAAAAGACTAGTCTTAAAATAACTTGAAAGTAAATAAATTGCAAAAACAAATGAGCTTAAATACTTTAAAAGATATATATATATATATATATAGCTACATAGATATATTCAGTTAGATATAGATATGAACAACATAAAGGAAAATAGATTTATAAACAAGAACAAAGTATAAATATTGTTACTTTTTTAACCTCCATGGGGGGGGGTGGGGGGGGGGGTGGGGGTGGAGGGGAGGTGTTTGGGGGAAAGTGGGGTGTGGGTGGGGGGTGAAGCAAATATGGATGAGAGAGATGAGAAATATTTATTTTTTTTGTATTTTTGCTAATGAAAAATGAGATGCGAAATTGTATTGGACATGAAAATTGTAAGAAAATAGGTGTATAGGTTGTAAGGAAAAAGAGATGAATAGTGTAGAATAGTAATGAATAGTAAACAAGACAATTAAATTACTATTAGTAATAAAAATACGTGTTAAAAGGCTATATCTGATATTTTTAGTTACCGAAAAATTAGAAAACTAATATTTTTGAAAACCTTATATTTTTATGAGTCTAATAGTATATCCGAAATATTTTTACTATTCTGAACCCGAGGGCACGTTTTTTGAAAATTGTATCCAATCGGTTTCAAAATGAATCACGGTTTGACTAATATGATATTTTTAAGTTTTCTTATGTTATTACGAACTATTTTACATACTAATCTCTTACTTACTCACTTAAGATTACGAACATAGGATTGCCGGACTTACACTATTGTCTAACTAGGATTTTGTTGACTTTAGTGTTTCTAGTTGACCTTTTAATTACGTTTTAAGCTTAACCGATCGTAAAACTTTGAGGGTTTATAATAGTAGCTTAACAATTACATTGAGGGTTTAGAATAAGATACATACTCTATGTTACATGTGATTTGATTTGTATTGTAGTTAGTGATTGTAAATCATATTAATAGAAAATATAGGAAAAATTGTTACATGCAGCTAAAAGTAACAAACTGCTGATAATATTGTGACATAAAAAGAAACGAAGTAAAATAAAAAGGGATTAGCCCCTTCCTTAAAAATAGCGAAGGTTTTTAGAGCTCTAGATCCACTCAAAGTGGTCTACTACCTGCATGAAAACAAAAGAGAGGCGTAAGGAGATAACAAGAAGAAATCATAATTAGGAACAATATAGTGAAAGATACTTACAGTATGTTTGTGAGTTGGTGTTAGGGTTTCAAACATTTATACATGGGTTAATAGCAGAGTGGGCTTAAATAGTTAATATCGACCCAATAGGATCTTATTTTAAAATTTCATGCCTACTGGTGAAAGGTGCTGCCTTTGGGGTAGGCAAAAGCCTTAGGTCTGGGGTTCGAATCCTAGAGTCTGCAGACTGGATTCAACTCTGCCTAAGGGTAACAGTACCTATAGTGCCCGTGGTACCCTGAGGGGCATGCATTGGTTGGGGTCACCATGATGCAATGGTGGTGTCGGCCATTACCACTAGGGGGCCAGTGGTGGGTTTGCCTGCCCTGGCATCGCATCACCGTCGCCTGCGGGGGCGGGGTGTGACATTTTCTTTCTAAGAGTTTAGTCAAGATGGACTATTCTGTCATCACCGTCGTTTATTTATGAGGTGTTGTTGACATCCATTAGAGAAGAGATGAGAACATCTAAAAGTTAATGGATAATGCCTAAACTATTATTGTACAGTAGATATGGTACCCAAAGCTCATGCATTCTTGTTAATAAATGGAATAAGGGGTCAAGCTAGAGAGATCTTAAATAAAACTTAAACATGCCCATGCTTTACTTTAGTATTGTCTACTTTGGATTTTATGCATTTAGTTTTAGTACACTTTTCATGTTGGTTTTGTCTTATTTTGTTTAATCAAAGAAGATTGGACCCATTACGAGTTATAATTTTAATGTTGAATCGAAGGGTATTTAGAAGTTAGAGGAGTCAAAACATCAGGGGATTGAGAGCTCTCTCTCTTTCTCTCTCTCTTCCCTTAGTCGCCAAAATAATTACTCATTTATTGCTTGGGTATGATTTTATTTCACTACTTTTCAGGTAAGAGCTCAATAAAGTGAAAGAAATTGCATATCTAATATATGATTTACAAAATTGCCTACTGAATATGTGATTTTAGTTTGCATAAATGTCACATGTTAGGTATACGATTTATAACCTATATAACACATTCAACTGTACCATCTCTTACACTCAGCAATCCTATTACAACACATCTATGAAAGAACATTTAAATTAATATACATCTAACAACACCAACTAAATCACTTCAAGTGCAATAGATTGCCCTACCAATTCTTGAAATACATCACCTTCTTGACTTTGGAACAATTCTCAGAAATTCAGAAACTCCTCAACAACTAAAATCCATGAAGATTCTCCACTTTATAGCGGTTCAACACCATGCATAGTTCTTAACTTATCTCAATATCTAACATGTCATAGTTTGATTTACTTACAAGTAACATATAAAGAAAGGTGAGAAATAAATTGGATGAATCAATTATTTTAAACCACAAAAGTATGTTTATATGTAACTATACAAAAGAATAGCAAATACATTGAGAAATGGTGAATTAGTATCTATAATCATATACAAAAGAATAAAAACCTACATTCGACATCACTTGTGGTAGTGTATTTGCCCATATCAGATTGAAGTATCTCTAACTCCAAAAGTGTTGTTGGGACTCTCTATATCAAGATAGGGCTTAGCATGAAGCGATGGCTTATACTAAGTAATATGCCAGGTACCAATTTATATAATGTCCTCCCTCATGTCTAATGATATCAAATGGCTATATCTTGTAGGAATGGGCAAAGTACTCGAGGCAGCTCAAATTTAAGGTCATTTTAGATCTTCAATCTTTGATTAGAGCTTGAAAACTCCCAAACTATTACGCTGAGCTATCTTTTTCCAAATAGACCATGTTACTTTTACTATCTTCACATTTGTCTCCTTTGTCACCATACTTACCCTCCACTACAATGTGGGCAAGAACTTCTAGTCCACGTACCCCATGCAAATTAGTGGGTTCATTGCCAACTTATAAAGATTTTCTTTCTTTTGTTTTGCAAAAAATTAATATTATAATACAATGATATCATGCTTTTTTAATTAAAAATAAACGAAATTTCTTATTCACATATAGTAAAAAAACTCTTATTTTTCACAATTTTTTGCAAGTATCTATCTTAATTTCATTTAAATAATTGATTAGTTAAACATATAATTTAGACGATAAAAATTAAAATTCACATCATCACCTTTATAACGAAAGTATTGATACCTAATCATCATCAATGACCGTCCAAATAATAGCTAAATTTAAATTTAAATTGAAAACTTGAAACATGATATTCACCAATATCATGTAATAAACAACTAAATAACAACCTAATAACATTGAAACATCATTATTCATCATAATTGGCAATTAAAGTAAGATAAATATTAGGCTTTCCATTTTCAAAATTTGCTTTTACTTCCTTTTTGTTTTTGTTTTTTCTTTTTACGTTATATTTGTAATTGTAATTTATACACACGGACATATATATATATATATATATATATTCCCAATGCGAGTTCGATGGCTAACTTTACTTGCAGGGGGTTGGCTCGATTTAACAAGTCATACAAGGTGGGTTGAAGTTGCCCGCGTATTAATATTTTTATGCATTATTTAAATTTTTGGTGATTCATGTTTTGTTTAATTTTTTTTTTTTCCTTTAGGTGTCATAAGGCTATCATTTTTTTTTTTTTGCAGTATATTGAAATTTTTAATTTTGTTAGTGTTTGTAATTTTGGTTTATTATATTGTGCTTTTCATATTGTACTAGACTAGTAGTTTAAGGTTTTTCTTTTTTAAATTGTGAGCTTAGTAAATAATGTAGTAATTATAAAACAATATAATTATTAAAACTTATATATTTTTTTAGAGAATATTAAGTATATTGTGTAGATATGAGAATTTTTATTTTGAAGAATAAAGTGTCGTGGAAAATGACACTCAATAATGTGAAGAAAAATTGGGATATTTTACTTCGATTGAGAAGATGTTTCAACGATTTAAAGGAAAAAGAAAAGAAGAAAAGGATGGATAAAGGAGAGAGATGATGCCAGCCAAACAGATGACAACGAGAAAGTTGTGGTATTGCAACTACACGAGTGACATACTGATATTCGACAGAATTATGATGCTAGATTTCTGATGGAAGAGGAAAAAAAAAAAAAAAAAGAAAAGAAAAGATATATTGATCAATTGTTTTCGATTTTAAATTTTTGCATCTTTCAGTTTTCCTACATATTTCACATATATCAATATACAGTTATGAGTAATTGAATTATTTTTTCCTTGTCTTTTCTATAAACTTTTGAAATCGATTATGTTTTCAGGTGCTAATAATTAGTTAATATTTTTTTAACAACAATCATGGTTAACAGATATAATAAAGAAAATTTTATTTTATTTTAATAAGTTTGTTATGATTATTGGAGGTTGTATTGGTATTGAATAGAAATATTCTACACATGTAAAAGGGCTTTTGTCTTTTCAATGAAATAAAAACAACCAATGTCATTTGAGAAGAGATAAAATAAGAGGATTCCAATACTAATACTTAAATTGATGCTTCGAAATCATATTTTAAGTTTCCTTTTTTATCTTTACTGAAGAAAAATTCTCTTTCAAGTTTAATTATAATATATGATATTTGTGCGTGTTCAGAGTTCAGAACGTTACAGTGACATGCACCTTCCCATGGACGGGCCCGCCCGAGAAGAAGGGGTTGTGGGGCCAGCCCAAAAACTGTACTAGGCTTGTATACCACAGCAAAAGAAATTAAAAAAAAAAAAATGATTAGTGTGAAAAGCCATTAACTAGAGTCTACATGACACTGGCGCCGGGTTTACTCGGCTTGGAAAGCCGGTTCATGGGATGGAGTTATATTAGGGATGCAAGCGGGACAAGTCGTTATAGGGTACCCGACCACCTAATCCACTAAAAACCGTATAGGGTCAAACCCTATAGGATTTTGGGGCGGGTTTTGGGATTAAAAAAAAAAACCGATAAGTTATCGAATCGGGTTTTGGGTTTATTATATAACCCGTTGAGAAAACCAGACCCGATATAAATTCAAAATATTAAAAGATTAAAAATATTAAGTTATTGAAGCAAGGATCCCATTTGTATTATATGTATGTGAAAGTAAGTGAAAATCAAGTGTTTGCATCATTTTATATCATATTACTGTCTAAAATTCATTCTTTTAATATAAGTGTTTGTATCATTAATAACTTAAAACAAAATTCTTTCTTTTGCTTTTTTTTTTTTAAAGAAAAAAATTAAAAATCTTGGAATCGGGGTCGGGTCGGGTCGAGTAATGGGTTCCTTAAATCCTAACTGGTCAGGTTTTGGAAATGACAAAAAAAAACCTGATATGGTTTTTCTCGAGTTCTGGGACACCCATTAAGAACTCGGGTCGGGTTCGGATTTCAAAAAACCCGTCCCGAACCCGTCCCGGTTGCATCCCTAGGTTATATTGATTCGAACTCGGCCTAGCTTCACTTGGGATGTGCCAAATCAGGTCACAGCCCGTAATGCATGAAATTTTTTATTTTTTATTTTTAAATCTGAGTTAATTTTTTTTTTCATAAAATAGTTTTGACCTGCTTTGTAAACCCCGAGAATTTTTTTCACATTAGTACCCGACTTTATAATAGATTGTATAAACTAGATAATAGATTTAGATTCTGATTGAAGTCTGATAATAGAATAATATTTAGATTTTGGATAAATGAAAGATTTAGGAACCGAATAAAGAAATTCTTTAACCCTAGTTAATACCAAAAAAATGAGATTTTGTATCTTGAATAACTAATTCAAGATATGATCTAAAATTTAAACCCGAAAACCTAGTATACAAATAGATTTAAATAGAAAACATGAATATAAAGATTAAATGATTGTTTTTTTATCTCGATAATGATTCGAGACTAGAATAACGAGTAGTAATGAGTTTATATTTAGACTTAAACCCTAATTTAGAGATCCCTAGTTAAATTTAAAAGCTACTAATAAGAATTTATGTCTAGTATCAAAACTAAAGATATATATATAGTTTAATTTATGTATTAAGTCCAATACTGCATAAATGATTATTTATGCTCTTAAATAGAAAACGATGATCCAAAAATGAACCGTTAAGATTTTAAATACACAACGAAAATACAAACTGACGAATAACTCAAAATCTAAACTTCAAACAAATAATCGAATCACGCTATTGTTCTAAACTGAGTTTTCTTAAGCTATCGGAGCCTGAAACAAAAATTGACTTAACAAGCTTAAGAAATCCAAATCGCGGGAGATAAAATTATACGAATAATTAACTACGTATATATATAATCTAAATTTGTATTATTTGAAATCTAAGTATTTTGAATAAATTTATACACCTATTTTTATGCAAAAACTTTCAAATATTAGCCGATTTATACCCGTATAACTCGTATAATTAACTCAAAATTTCATTAGAATAATAAACTAATGTATATATGTATGTTTTTCGGCTAAGTTCGGTGGAAAGGGGAGAAGAAAGAGGAGCCGGATTTTTGCTTAAATCATGCACCAAATTAGTCAACAAATTTAACCTCCACACCAACCAAACAATGCCAACACACACTAGCATTTATGAGAATGACAATAACAGATTAAATGAAGAGGAATTCGGAGGAAAACGAAGGAGAATAAGCAGCCACAACCTCTCCTTCTCTCATCTATATATATATATATATATGTGTGTGTGTGTTTAAAGCCATTAATGAAGAACAAACAAACTCCATAATTCCTCAACATCTTCCAGTCCGAAAACACTCCCAAACAACCACCAAATCGAACTGAAAACAAAGAACAAACAGATGATAAAACATAAACTCGGATCAAAGGAAAAACAAGGCTAAAAACCCTCAAAAACGAGTTCAAAGGTAAGTTGACATGATTTAAAGGATTTTCGTTCAAATATATGGTTTGTAACTGACTTAAAATCATCTTAGGAACATAATAAACACAAACACAAGCTTCGGATTTCATCAAACGAGCTCCAACAAGGTAAAACTTCAAAACCCTAGCTTTAAGTTCCAAGAGTCAAAAGCTATATATTTATGTTTTTAAACGTGTTGAAAGTTGTTGTTTATCCTTATATATGATATATAAACACTTAGAAGTAGTTTAAATAAGTTTCTAACATGTAAAAATCAAAGAAAAAGAATCGAACCGAGGAGAAAGATGATGAACAGTGCAACACCGCCTCAAGGCTGGCAGTGTAAACGCTGTACGCCGGCGGCTTACATGGATAGACCGGCGGCTTATAGGCGGCTTATAGGCGGTTTACACTCAAACAGAGGCTACGTAAAATAATTTTCACGTAAAGATTCAACGTAAGCCGGCTACCTGGAGATCTACGCCGGCGGCGTAGGGCCGGCGTACATTGAAAGCTAGCAGCTTTCAACACCGGTGCACTCGATATGCATTTTTTTGTTCAAAATGATTTACACAAGCACCTGGAGATATAGGCCGGCGGCCTTGAGCCGGATTACAGTTAAAATTTTCCAACAAAAGTTTTTCAAGTCCAAACAGAAACTATATATATATATATATATATATCTCTCTTAAAGCCTATTTAGTATTATATATATATATATATATATGTGTGTGTGTGTGTACAACAATATAAAATTTATTACCAGAGATTAGAATAAATAGATTAATATCTATTAACTTTTGAAACCCTAGAATTAAGAAAATATTTAGTATTAATTAAAGTAATATTAGTCTAATATTTGTTTTAACAAGATAAAGTATATAAGAATGGAAATTGAAATAAGTTAATTTCTTGAGTAATGTGACTTCTAAAAATAACCAAACAATTATATGAGATCACATAGGAGAAACACGGCGATATTAAGTATTAATATCAAGTCTATGACACTAATCACCTATAAGAATTTAGTTAATTTGTATTAATGAATACTTTGTCTTAAATAGATGACTTTGACTCATTAGAGGATCTACCAGTGGATTACTACGACTGAGTCGGTATGAGCAGGTGAGTAATTCAGTCATATTGTACTGGTTGTGATTGTAAATAGTCAAATATGTAATGCAAGATAATCAAATGAGTGTTTGTTGAAAGTATGATATGATCTGATTGTATGATTGTTAAAATATCTTTATACAAGCGATAACACAATGGTTGGTGTTGTGCAGTAGTATAATGATGATTGTGTGTAATGCATGGTCACCTCGAAATTGATTAAAACTTTTTTACTTAACAAAATAATATGAACATGCATTGCACGAATTGCATCATTGCATATACGGTTGTGACAGCCTACTACGTATTAATATTTCGGATCTCTGTTTTTGCTTGGTTGACCTAATGTGTGAGTCTTCCAAGGTTCTTTTTGGTCTGGCGGTCCTATGAGGAACTAAAAGGCACCGAAGAACGTCGCCCATAGAATCGCTTTGAAATGATTAATACTTAGGGAGTTTCTAAGGGGATTGCAGGAGATGGTTTGTTCAATCAACTATATTCAAAGTGATAACATTAAAACGAGAAATCGTTGATTCTCCTGTGTACTTAGTCTCTCCTGGGCAGGTGGGTCATTGAGTACTGGTTCTTCAACCCATTAAAAAGAGAGCGTAAATCTTTTTCCTGTTTAGATTCTAGATCATCCAAACTTGTATCTGTGCATATGGTTGAGTGCTTGCATTGCATATGATTTGTTAATGACTTGTGTGATGTATGGTATGTCTGGTTATTCACTGAGCTGTGGTTTCGCTCATACTCCTACAGTCTTTTCAGGTTCACTTTACGACCCTGGTTAGTTACATCCAGGAATATGGCTCCAGTAAGAGCTTTGAAGCTAGAAGTCTACGGATGTATTTTAGTTTGATGGTTATGTACTATTAGAGTAGATTATTTAGTTGTATATTTCAAAGGAGCTATATGGTTTGTAATAGTTTGTAATGGTTATTCACTAAATCATTTCTCTCATATATTGTTATTTCTTATCAAGCAACTTAAAAGATCCTGTTGTTTTGAAAACCTGTCATTCTCTGAAGGTAATCTAGTGATAATATTCAAGTGTAACTTGTTTGTTACTACTAGGGTACCCTCGGGGCGTGGCATGCTTGATCTAACGAGTTGATGGATCGGCAAGAATGATGCATGCATCTATGATCCGACTACCCACCGATAATAGTTCAAGGTGGATCACAAGTCAGACTCGAGCCGCACTAGCATCTGCTGCAACCTAATATAAGTTTTCTATTTTGAATCCACAACTCACTAGTAACATGCAACAGACGTGAAAATTTCTTTTTTCCAAAAAAGGATAGGCATTAGTAAATGATTGTATCACACATGTTTCTCCCTCATGTTTGCAAGGGAAATATACTATATGAAATTGGCAATTGTAGGTGTACCTTCCAGATGTTATTGAAAATAGTTACATTGCTACGTGCATATCAAAACAATTTTTTTTCAATTTTAATTTGCTATTTTTGTCTTTTTATTGATCCAATAATATTGTACTTTAACAACATTTAAGGAAATAAGTATTTTATTAGCTTGGCTAAAAAAAAAGTATTTTTTTTAGATTTAAAAATTTTAAATATATTAGTTGTAGTAAATAAATTTAAGATTGGTTGGTGCATTCCAATCCTCCTTTTCTATTAATAATAATAAAAAAAACTTATTTATATAGATATATATGAATATTGGAAAATTCTATCATCTTGTTATTTTTTAACAAGACTATTTTGTCAAATATTTAATGATTCTGAGGGATGCAGGGCTACTGGAGAGCCAATCTTTCCTTTCCATAAGTTGGTGAAAACCAAATCATTTTCTCATGATTATAGTACATATTATGAGTTATTTATTTATTTTTAGAGATATAACATAAATATTATAAAAAATAATTATAAATTTTAATAATATGTAAGATGATCCTTTGTAGGTGCTCAAATACCTACTAATGTACCGTACACAAAAAAGCTATTTCAAAGCTACCATAAGATGCTGCTTTTTACGATGAACTATCTATATTTACAAGATATTTCTTTATTAAGAATCTAAAAGTAGAATATTTAAATATAGAAAAAAAAAACTTGAGAAATATAAGATGTAATCATTGAATGACTTATAAATATAATGGAATCTCTTCATAAAAGTAAAAATTGCTTTTATATATAATATATAATATTTTATGATAACAGTTTGAAAGTTTAGAGTAATTTTACTAAATAAGTTTTGGTAATTAATTTCTAAAAATATTGCAGGAAATTAATTGGTCCACTATATCTAATAATACCTAGTAAAATTATTAGTGATATATAATATGAGATTTCCTATAGCCCTTAAAATTTTCCATTTTTAATTTTAAGCAGTAGATTTAAATTTAATAAAATTTTAGCATATAATTTTGAATGAATATTTTAATTATTGGGTTTAAGTGTAATAACATGCATAGGATGAGATAAATAAGTATAAAGGTTCAAAATTTCATTTAATTCTTTTAAAAGTTGCTTACTAATTTAATTATTTCCAAATTTCTCATTAACTGAGTCGTTAGAGGTTTAAAACTTTATCTCATTTTATGTTGTTTATCAATTATTTTACTTTCAAATTCCTTTTGAAATTTAGATTTAAGAAATTTAACCGTTAAATTATAAGGAATATTATTATAGATTTCATGATAAAATTTCTACTTAAATAGAATTTACAAACTAATTTAATTAAATTTTGAAATGATTTCAAGTTATTGAATTGTGATGCATGACAATTGTAGAAGCTGATTTGTGCATTACAAACAAGCCTAACTCATGTATAGCAAACCCAAACCCAAAGCCCATACACCCACCCTAATATCATGCACATATGCACACACACACGATCTCTTTTTGTTAATGCCTTGAAAGTCAAATTACTTTACCTAATAATGAGAGATAAACGTTACCTTCAATTAGACAAAATCTCTCCCTTTTTCCTTCTTATAGCAGGTGCAATATTTCCCCTTCCCCAATCCATAATTTACTCATCAATTTCTCCTTTAAAACTCTCAAAATTCCATTTCAAGTACAAATCAACAAGTAAACACTCGTTTAGGAAAGTACTATATGCTTTGGCTTTGTTAATTTTGTAAATTTAAGAAAGTGTAATTTAGAGTTCATGCTAGTTAATGTTGGGTTTGATGTTTTTGATGATGTTGAAGTTAGATAAATGAAGTTGAGGGATGGTATTGATGGTATGAGTCATAAATCATTGATATCATAGGCTTTAGTTGGTTTGTTGGAGTGGACGTTGTATATAGTTGGTGCAGTATATGTGAATTAGTGTAATACTAATTTGAAATTGTTTGAAAGACTTATGGATCATATAAGTGAGTGTGGAAGTGTATTTGATGAAGTTGAGATCAAAACTTGTGTTCAAACAGTGTGATTTTCAAAGTGGGAAAAATAGAGTAGAGTTTTGTTGAATCATGGGCGTGAAAATGGGTGTAGAAGTGTTTGGTATCAAGTCTTTGGTTAGTTACGTCCGTGAACATAACCTTAGTAGTGTCCGATCTCGAGTTTTTGTGGAGTCATGGGCATTATTTTGCCTTTTGTAGCCTCTAACCTTGATGTTTTGATGAATCATGGGCATGATTCTAGCTTTCGTAGCCTTTGACCTTCGTTCCTGTTATATTTGTCCACGCCATAGGCATATGAGCTGTATAATGATCATGTACCTTTCTGAAGGCCTCAGTTGGTCACATGATACATAATTGCATCTAAGGTACCCCTGTGGAGGTGTGACAGAAGTTGGTATCAGAACTGGTTGTAAGATTAAGAAAGAAATTAAATATGTATAAGACTCTAATAAGATGCTTTTGTTTAAATTGGTGGAATCTAAGTTAATATATGGATTTAGGTGGATGAATGAATCTTGACTTGGTGGCTTAGAAACTAAAGTATGTTTATGGTGTGTGGTTATAAAATATATGATGTATGTTATGTATTAGTGTTGTTTGAATGTTTCTATATACAAGAAGGGTTTTTAACGATGTAATGTTAAAGTTAATTGTTTGAAAATTGACTTTAATGTACGTGGAAGAAGAGCAAGGAATGCTCAAGCTCCTGCCCTAGAGGTTTAATTTGAAGCTTCTGGACCAGTTGAGTAGAGACAGCCTAAACCACAGCATATACCTCTACCACCTCTAGATAGGATATAACATATCTTACAAGCTATCTAACAACAAAATGATTTGATTAGATAAGCTTTGCAAGGGGGATAGTAATATGGAGTAGAACCACCAGTTACATCAGTTGAGGCACTTGATGTACCTCCTATGGCACCATAAAGATCTAGGGATGCAACCAAATCGGCCATTAATAGGTTTCGACCCATCCAACCTAATAAAAACCTTATAGGGTTGAACCCTATAAGATAATAGAGTTGGGTTTGGGCATAGGTAAAAAACCCTGTAGGTTATTAGGGTCGGGATTGGATATCACTAAAACCTGATGGATACCCATTCAACCCGTTAGTCCTAGTAAATTTTTTTTTTAAATGTAATTACATTACTAAATGTAAACATAGTAATAAACTAAATTTAAAAACCGGTTAGCAAAGAAAAGGTGAATTGCCATATTATTAGATTATTATTTTATTGACGTAAGACTGCTGAATCTATTGAAAAAAAAAACAATAGGCAAGGTGAGTTCGGGTTGATAATTGGACGAGTGTTCGGGTGAGTAATCAAGTTAATAGTAAGGCAGATAACCGGGCGGGTGGCAGGTTTTAGAATAAACCCTGTAGGGCGGGTTTGGATATAGAAGGAAAACCCTATAGAGTTATAGCTCCGGGTTTGGTATGCTCTATAGTGTAGCGGGTTCAAGTTTAGATTCATATGACCCACCTGAAACCTAATCCGATTGCATCCCTAGGAGATCTAAAACTCCTACACCACCAATTCCTCCACCAAATGTTATACCTCAAGAAGTGGAACAATCTGTGAGTTGGTTGCTGTAAGCCAAGCACCATTTTTGGGTAACATGAATTGCATTTGCCTCCACCACCTATATATAGACCTCAAGGAAATCTACTTCCATAATTTATTAAGTGCAATAGATACTTTGAGGGCCTTTTAGGGAAACTTGAAGAGGGAGGGGATTAGCTAGCCCAGATGGAGAGATCATTCAATGTTTTTCAAGTGCTGGATGATCTTAAGGTACCATATGGATCTTATTTGTTAAGATTAAGAGTTAGGCTATGGTGGGATTCAAAGGAAAGATCTTTGCATCGCCTATTGTATGGGAAGTGCTCAGAAGAGAATTCCTAAAAGTATATTTTCCAAGTAGTCTGAGAGCTAAGTATAGTACAAATATAATGAATTTAGCTCAAGGGAACGAAGCATTGATGAATATGAGAATGAGTTTAACAAACTGCTTTAATTTACTCCGACAGTTGATAGAGATAATGATGAATTAAAAAGATAAGTGTTTATGGTGGTTTGGAACCGCATTGCCTAAGAAGATATGTAGAATTTGAGATTGAGGATTTCTCCATGCTAGTGGAAAAGGCTCGGGTCATCGAACGACCTAAAAAGTATGAGATAGAAAGATACAAAAAGCGAGGCCAAGCCTTTGGAAAAGGATCTTATGATAATTTTGGTGCGGGTTCCTCTCTGAAAAGGCCAAATTTTCCAAATCTTTTGGAACAACAAAGTGAAGTATATCAGGAAAAGGTAATGTTGTTTATTGGAAATGTAAGAAATCTCATTATCCTAGGGATTGTCCTTTACTTGAAATCGATGTTATTATTGCGAAGATTCCAAGCATATGATCAGAAATTGTCCTAAGAAATCTGGGGCCACATGTTTTATTTTTAACAAAGTAGGACATGTGTCGACTAATTGCCCTCAAACAACTCATAATGAGGGAGATTTGCAATCCAAGAACCTAGTGGGACTAAAGAGAAGAAAGGAGGAAATAATCAAGGAAATAAGCCCCTTAGATCTGGTATAATTTTCGCAATGCACAGAGCTCCCATGATTGAAGAGTTGATGAGGAGTATGATGTGGACAAGATGGAGAATCCCAATTTGATTGCAAGTATGCAATAATCTTACCTATAAGTTTTGTTATGCATGTTCTGTTAGATGAGTTGTGTAGAATTTTAAAGAATAGGAAGTAATTAGAGTTAACTGCTAAATAGGAACAATCCAAGTGAAGGACACACCTGCTTGTGCACTATTTAACATTATGCTACACCTTCTTTTGTTAGCACCGATTTGGTTAAAAGAGTTGGATTTTATACTAAGACAATGAGAAAGATTGGAAATTTCAACTCCTACGGGTGGAATGATTATCATTCGTCAAATTATAAAGAAGTTTCCATTAAGGATTAGAAACCACTATTGATCTTATAGTAGTGGATATGCAAAGATATGATATTATTTTGGGGATGACATGGATGTCACAGCAAAGGTGAAAGTGGATTGTCAACTTAAATTGATTTTGTTTGTTAATGACAAAAAGAAAAGAGTTATATTTAATGGCAGAAGTGATTGGACATGATCAAGCAGAAATAAAGTTATTGAAATGTTGGAGGAAACAGTTGATGAGTTAGAGAAAAGCATATTATACTCTATGAAGGAATGCAAGAAGAGCTAAATGTTCAAAATATTCAAACTATATATGAATTTGCTGATTTTTTCAGATGATTTATCGTGTTTGCCTCCTTATAGGGAAGTGGAGTTTACAATAGATTTAATGCCTGGAACTAAACTTATATCAAAGTCTCCTTATAGGATGACACCGATGGAATTAAGAGAATCATAAACACAGTCACAAGAATTAATGGATAAAGGAGTCATTGCCCCAGTGCATCACCTTAGGGAGCACCTATGTTATTTGTCAAGAAGAAAGATGGAACAATGTGACTTTGCATAGATTATAGATAATTGAACAAGGTTACATCAAGAATAAGTATCTATTGCCGAGAATTGACAATTTTTTTGATCAATTAAAGGGAGCAAAAGTGTTCTCTTAGATTGATTTGAAGTTGGGATATCATCATATTAGAATTAAAGCAGCAGATATATCTAAAACGACATTTGGACCTGTTATGGCCATTATGAATTTTTAGTAATGCCTTTTGGATTAACCAATGCTCCAACAATCTTCATGGATTTAATGTATATAATTTTTTGACATTTCTTGGTATTTGCGTTATGGTTTCTATTGATGATATAATGATATATTTTACATCCAAAGCATAAGATGATGAACATTTAAAAATGGTGTTGCAAGTTCTAATAGAAAACAATTGTATGCTAAGCTATCAAATGTGAGTTTTGGTTAAGCCATATATCTTTTCTTGGACATGTTATATTGAGTGAAGGAATCTTAGTTGACTTTGGAAAAGTTAAGGCCATTTTTGAGTGGAAGAGGCCAAAACAGTAACAGAAGTAAGAAGTTTTATAAGATTGGCTAGGTATTATAGAAAATTTGTTTAAAACTTCTCCAAGATGGCTTTACCCTAACTCAATTAACACGAAAGAATAAAAAGTTTGAGTGGAATGAGAAGAGGTAACAAAGTTTTCAAGAATTAAAGTGAAGATTGGCATCTACTTCAATATTGGTTTTACCTAATGATCAAGATTTGTCATATATAGTGATACATCTAAAAGTAGATTAGGTAGTGGGTTGATACAAGGAGGAAAAGTCATTACATATACCTAAGCAACTAAAGCCCCATGAGACGAATTATCTAACACATGATTTGGAATTGGTAGCAGCTGTCTTTACTTTGAAAAGCTAAAGGCATTATTTGTATGGACAAAAGTGTGAAGTATACACAGATTAAAAAGTTTGAAATACTTGTTTACTTAGAAAGAATTAGACATGAGACAGTGAAGATGGTTAGAATTGATAAAGGATTATGACTTGAGCATTAATTAATATCCAGAAAGATTAATGCAGTAATTGATGCTCGAAGTCATTAGAGTTATGGAGAGATTGCTTTTATGGTCACCAAACAAAGAGATCTCATTAAGGAATTTGAAAGATTGAATTTGGAAGTTACACTTCAAGATCCAAAACTTGAAATTGCAAACTCGATTGTAGAGCCTACCTTACTTCAAAGGCTCAAAAGGGCACAAAAGCAAGATGAGGATTTACAAAAAATTATTCAAGGACTTCAACAAGAACAATATAAAGTGTTTCACTTAGGTGAAGAGGGAGTTCATTTAATATTATCAATGATGTTTTCCACTTAGATAGGAAGTAGTCTAAACAGTAAATTTTCTATTATTTTTTATTCGATACTTATTATTATTTCTTATTTTTTAGTTTGATAATAACAACATCATATTAAATTTCTTTATTATTTTGAACTTATTTTTATTTTTTTATTGAGGGACCTTTAAGGACCAGTCAGGTCATGGGTTCGAGCGAACCCGACCTGCACCTGTGGACCATGATGAGTCCACTAGCGAGTCCAAGGGAGGACTCGGTATGGCTAAGCTAGGCCGAGTCCTAGTTTCGACCCAACCTGAGGAGACGTTACTTTCTGTGAAGAAAATTCAACACTCTCCATATGATTTTTCTACTCAAAGATTATACAAGAAAAGGTTTGAAAGGAATGAAGTCTAGTAAATTAATGGAAGTCGTAAGTATAGGTAATAAATTATAGAACTTTACTCATTTACCCTATGAAATACAATGTACTAAATCTTGTACCAGTTTATTTCGTCTTTTTTCATGGTTATAGCTAGGGTGTAAGTGAGTATAAGGTCAGTAAAGTATAAAACTTTATCCTGCTCTACCTTATGAAATACATGGTATTAAATCTTGTACCTAGAATCTATTCAGTACCAATTTATACATACCCTATTCCCTATTCTTTGTAAAACTTATAGGGTACATGGTACCTTAGAGCTTGTAATTTTTTTTTTTTAAATTTTACGATTGTTGCAAATGTAGTTTTATGTAACATGAAAAATCAACTTATTTTCAAATATTTACTATAACAAAATTACCCATGGTGTGCAGAAAGAAATTTAAAAGTAAGTTTTCAATATCACAAATTTTATGATATCGAAAATTTGCTTATGTGATAGTAGAAAAGGCAATATGAAGTAAAAAAAATACAAGCTATAATAAAAAAATATATTATAATGTAAAACGACATAAGTTGGAGACAATTCGATACTAACTAGCTTGAAAATATAATCGACACTGTTCTAATACTAACTTGTTTTTATAATTAATATCTAAAATGTAAAGCATTCTACAGTTAATATTTAAAATGTTCGGTTTTTATGATGCAACTTATCTTTTGCTTTAGTTAATATTCAATATACCCTTAGAACTTTTCTCTACAAAGTGAAGAAAATATTAAAATAAAATGTTAGTAGCGAGGAATATGAAATAATATTACAAAATTCAAAATTTAGCACAAGGAAATAAAAGACACAAAGACCTATTTGTTATGAGGAAAATTATTTGAGAATGGAATACGTTTTTTTTTTTTAAGTATATTTTTAAATATTTGACTAATTTTATGAAAATAGTTTTCCTCTGTTTGTATAACTTTAAAGCAATTCATATATTATAAGTATAAAAGATATAAAAAACATTTTTTTATAATAGAAATAAATCTATCTAAAGGAAAATATTAAAAAATTGATAATAAATGTCTTTTAATAATAAATAATTAGTAGATAGAGCTCATAAATTGATAGAAAAATGACTTACGCTTTTATAGTCCGTAAGTTGTTTTTCCAAAAATAAGCAATAATGAGTTTATATTTTCCAAAATAAAGGAAAATGTTTTTCAATAATTATTATATTTTTCTTTAAACAAATATAGAAAAATAAAAAATTTATTTTCCTAAAAAAAATTCATTAAAACAAATGGAACCTAAATATCTACCTTAAATAATATTGATGTTAACACAAAAAAAAGTAGAAATATATAATACTATTCTATTTTTAATATTACAATTTTTATAAGGTGATTATAGGGTTACCTGGAACCTATACTCCTAAAAATAGTAGAATAGGTTTTAGTAAAATAGGTTTCGGATGGTATAGAGTATCGATATCCTACACCCATAACCTATCCTATGAGCAAGTTTCAAAAATTATGTATTTAGAATCTATCCACTGACTTTTAATACTTATCCAAAACTATCCGATCGAGCAAAATCTAAGTGAATACCTTATAAAATAGGGTTTTTGCTCACCCTTGGTTATAACAATACGATTGAAACATCATTAGCTTTACATTGATAGTAAAATCCGTTTTTGATCACACAAGAGGATTATATTTAGCACTTATGTTGATTTAGTTTTCTTTGGAATTTCGAATGATTACACGCTTGTTAAAAAATATGACAAATATGTAAGATAAATGTTATTTACATCATTTTAAGAGAATGTACGATGTTAATAAATATAATAAAAATTAAAATCATCTCTATAAGGTAACAACATGAGTTATATATATAACAATGGATGTTCCGAGCACGACTAGATTAACTAGGACTTAGACTACATAGAGGTTAAGGCATAGTTTTAAATTAGAGTTTTCAATTGTTAGATTTGTAAGTAAGAAATAAAACAGTGGTTTGGTTTAATTTGCCAGTAATTTTCCCGTGATTTAGTACAAGTTTTATTATCAATACTGATGAAGACAAGAACGCCAAATATTTATCTTGGGCACACATAATAAATGCGTGGTCAACTAGTATATCTAATATATTTGTGTGAATAATAATAAAAGGACTCATTTAATAATTGCTAAATTATAGATACACGTTTTTCACATGTTTAGCTACTGGTCCTTAACGCGGGCAGAAAGGCTGCAGCTGAAAGATCAAATTACATGCTGGATCGTTGTCTGCCTTGTGCTATCATCGCAAGTAACAGTCCTCATCGGTGGACAAGAGCTGACAGCAACATGAACGTTTCTAAAACCAACAGGCAGGGCATCAACGTCAGTGAGTGAGAAAACATGTACAAGAAGAATAGTCTTCAAAACGCACGTGTTGATCAAACAAGCATGGATCATGTCAAAATAATCCTTGTAGCTCGCCGAAGCCAAACAACAAGCTAATTGTGCATATTACTTGCAAGTCCTTGTCTTTCTTATCTAGGATCACTACATATAACAACCATCCAGTTTCCATTATTTTATTTGTTGAAGTCCTTTGATTTTACGTGGACTAGCTGCACATTTGTTATTTGGAATATGACAAACTTATTTACTACACGTCATCAAATGTAAAATTTGATTGAAAATTCAGTTCAACCTATTCTCCAAATACACGGAAATTTTCATTTGAGCTTCATTGGAAGTTTATCAAGCAATTCAAAGAATGAAATAACTATATATCAGATTTTATCTTTGGATAATATTAACATCTATATAAACATTAATCATAATCAACATGTATGTATAACTAATTAAATAAATTTGCTATCTTTACATATACAAATAAATCAGATAAAATATATTCCTCGTGAATACTTACTATGACTAACGCGACACTGTTTTGCTCATAATCTTACATTAAATATTTAAATTGATTATTTGATTGTTTAAGCTATTCAATGATCTAATAAGACCAAGCTCATTAAAAAAGGCATAGGAATATAGAATTTTCCATATGCTATATTATGTGAGAATAATAAATCATCTTTGAATGATATATATTGTCTCACAATAACAACCTTTCAACTTACACTTAGAGGAGCTCCCTTATCAACCACTTTGATTAAAATACTATCGTCCATGCACAATATCATTTACCAACAAAATTTATGAGTGTTATCAAAATGTTAGTGGCTTTGGGTTATTGAGCTTAGTTATATACTTACTGAAATACCCAAACCTACACTTAGCTAATTTAGAAATGATATAATTGAATAGAATAATAATAATAATTTGAACTTGAATTTGATCTTAGGTTAGATAATTAAATGAATAAAAGGAATAAATAATAGAACATGATTAGATATTGATATAATTAAATTAGTAAATAGGTTAAATTAAGATTTGATGTTTTAAAGATTCTTTTCAAATTGCCTATTTTCTTCAATTATCAATTTTATAAATCAAATTATCCAATTTCTTTTAAATATCAATTTGAATCACTTTTCTTATAATTTCAAATCTCTAATCCCTGAACAAACAACTTAAATGTTTGATAAATCCTTTTAAACCCTTAAACTTTAGATAACTTGCATTTTGTAAAATCTTCATAACTTTTTAAATCAATTATTTGTTTAAAAATATTAGTTTTAAACCTGAAGTCAAATTAAATGTCAGAATTTCACAAAGTAAACTTTTTAATTGTGTTTCTAAATCAAGTTATTAATTTCTAATATACATGTTCTCAAATTATTTTATAATTATTTACAATTCTTAAAATATTTATCAGAAAATTTTTAAACATAATACCCAATTTTGAAAATATCTTTATTTCTCCCTAACCTTATCTTTTTACTTTCCTTTTTCTTTTATTCTTTTCCCGGCACTCCTTTTCTTTTCTTTCCTTTTACGTTTCCTATTCTTCCTCTTCTTCTTCTTCTTCATTGTCTTTTCCTTTCCTTCAATCCATCTCCTCAAATCTAAATTTCAACAAGATTAAATAAGAAATCACAGTTAGAATAGAAGATAGGAAGTGTGAATCATGCTAGGAGAAGCTTCAACAACTTAAAAGTAGTAGTAATAGAGGAGATCAACTGTTGAGTTGCATAAAAAGATAAGTTACTTGTGTTCTCTTATTTTGATTGTTGAATATGTATACATGTGATGAATTGGAACTAGAATTGTGTAGAGTTTGTGATTAAGTTGATAGATTGAAGATACAAAAACATATATGTTAACAACTTGGATATGTTTATGCATGTATAGATTAGAGATTTAACAACTAATTGGATGGTATGCAAAGTAGAAATATGCTTAGAATGTGTTTTTAGACTTGATATGGATTGGGTTGTTACTTAAACAATGTTATGTATGAAGTATGTTGTGTTTCAGAAGCTGAAATTTGAAGAAAAGAAACATGGGAGTTCATGTAAATTATGAAGGAGTAAATCACGGGCATGATTCAAGCGTTGATATGCTCGAGTTGGACAAATTTGATGAATCATGGGCATGATTCACCCTTTAGTAGTGTCTAATGTGGGTCCTTTCATGAATCGTAGGCGAAATTTAATAAGAAAAATATTTGTTTTGGAAATTTTTCAAGAATTACGGGCGTGATCTTACCCTTGCTAGCCTCAGGTTGTTTTTAAACTTCAAAATCTAAAAGTCACAAACATGATTTAAAGCATATTAAAAGAATTTTGATAATCACGGCTATGATCCATCCCTTAGTAGCATCGGGTTAGTTAAAAGCTTTGAAACTAAAAATCACAGCGTAATTCTTAGCTCAGGGGCCATGTTATGCTTTTTCCAAAAATCACGTGGTGACTTGTGTTTCCCTCTACCAATATTTTTCGTATTTTGATCATAACTTTTTCATTTAACATGGATTGAGGTTATTCAAAATGCCATGAAAAGCTTAAAATGAGATTTATGACTTGTATGTTTTAAGTTTTTGGAAATTCTAAAAGTATGAAGGCTAAAATTTAATTGTTTCAAGATGCAACATATCCAAATCAAGTTGAAAACTTGTTTTTACTAGTTAAGTGCATGTAGTTAAGTATAAAATGAACTTAGTTAATAAACCTAAGTTCAACTTGACTTAATGGACTTAAATGCATTAAAATGAATTAGATTGATTAAGTTTAATCAACTTGGCTAAGATTAAGATAATATAGGTTTAACTTGGAATTTGCTTAAGTAATATGTTAGATAAACCAAGGATAATATGAGAAATATGTAGTTTCAAATGTATGCTAATTTAGGAAATGAGTCTTTTGAATATGAATGATATGATGACATTTTTGTAATAAATGGCTATAAGCAAAGAGCAAAGAAATAATTTGACAGACAATGAACTGTTCTTATTTTGGCAGAGCGATATTCGCATCAGCGGGGTTCTTACTTAGTATTTGATCAAATAGATTAAAAAATGAGTTTGATGTAAATAGATAATTAATTAAATTGCTTATGTGAGTTTAATTCTTAAATAGATATATGGATAGTTGGTTTATCTTTTGAAATGGATTCTGATACCCTTTGTCTCTATTTGGATTTCATATATGAAAGATACAGTAACTTGCATGATAATTGCTAGGATAGACATTTTAAAATGGCTTAAAAACTTAAAGACGACCTTTATAATTAAGTGGTGCTTGTGCTTGTTTCATGGAATTCGGTCCGAGGAGCGATAACCTTATCCCAAGGGACACAATAGTTTGGCACTTAGGCCACCTCTGTCATGATCCAATGACATCTATAACTGGCTTAGTGGGTAGCTAATGGGGCAAACGTATCGGCATAATATATATCTTGATCGATGAGAAGTAATATGGTAGGGTCATGTTTATGGGACTGGTTGAGCCCTATTATATTATGGATTATGATGGGTAGAGTGTGTGTAATGGCTGTAAACCCTAGATGGGACTATTTTCTCTTTTTTTTAGATATAGGTATGCAAACTATCTGTATCAACCCCCTGAGCAGTTATTACTCAGGACCTCTAGATTCCCAAAGACTTTGTTCTGGAGTGTGAGTGCTCTTGTAATGCTTGATTTAGTTTAAATGAAAGATAATGACTTGTTTGTTGCATTGCATTTAGTTAGGCTTGTGTGTCATTCCGTGTGTCTGTTTTATCATATACTGAGTTTTTGTTCATTATTGTTGTTGTTGTCATTTTGCAGGTATTGTGTTAATGATTGATGGTGATGGCGATGGCGATGTTGATGTTGTTCAAATGATGGACTTGGGTTTTGGGTGATATTAGAGGAGTGAAGTAGGGCCGTGGAACTAAATGCATTTGTTTTTATATTTGTCTAAAGAATTGGATTTATATTTTTATAACTTGTAATATTCTTAAAGTGCTGGGTGCGCCTAAGTTTTATAATTTAAAGTTTTAAACTTTGATCTGCCATCATATAAAGTATTGAGATAATTGAAGGTAGGGTTTCGTCTTTATGAAATTTGATCTACTCAAGTGAGTAGATAATGTTTTGTTTTTGTAAATATTATTTTCTTCTTAAATCCAATTATTCCTAGAATATAATTATATAATTTATATATGTGTGTGTTATTGAAATGATATATATATATGTGTGCGTGTGTGTGTGTGTGTGTGTGCTTGGATAATATAATTAGTGGATGTGTTAGACATGTGCTATTTTGTATGATATGTATAAATTGTGTATAGTGTAATGAATATGTGTGTCTTTTGCAAATTAATATGCATATCTTATGTTTAGAATTTAATAACATTACTTTTGAATAGCTTAAGATTAATGACAGAAATTCTTCAAACTTTAAGTTCACTTTTAAGCTTAAAATAAACTCAAATGCAATTGAAATTAACTCAAATTAATCTTAGGACAAATATACCCTAAAGACACATTTTGGATGAGTATTGACTTGTTTTGAGCACGAATTGAACCCCTTTTGGTAGCCCTATTTCCCCATACGAATTTTTCTTTCCATTCTTTTCTTTCTTTCTTTCTTTTTCATTTCAAAATCTTAAACCCTAAGTCAAGATCAACTACAAGCTTTTGGATTAAACATCATTCCAAACCAAGATTTAGTCATGTAAGTTAAATGCAAGCTTTATCTTTTAATTTATGTTCTATGTTGTGTTTGTTTGTAAAGGTTGGATAGAAATGAATTCTATGCACTAATTGGTGTGGGTTTGATTTGGTGCATTGATGGGGTTTGAATATGATTAATGGCTAAAGGAGTGGTAGTTTATTAACTTGTATGAATATTGATATGTGAGGATGAGTGTTTTGAGAAAATTTAAGAATTGAGTAGTTGAGGAGTAGATTTGAAGTGTAATTAGTGTTTTGATGATTAGAAGTAGAATTCATGTTGTTAGCATAGTGTTTGAAACATATAACAAGCTTTGGAAAGTTTGGATTAAGTTGGGAATTTTTGAAAGTGAACAAAGTTTGTAATAAAACAGGAAAATTAAAAACATTTCGTATAGGCTTAAATTTGTGTCGTACACAGGCATCTGGCACTTCTACGCCGTCGGTTTATAGGCGGTGTTGGAAGTGAACAGAATCAAATTTCTTAAAGCCGTTTGAACGCTGCTGGCTTTCACTGGAAAAGTCAGCCAGTGTTCATTTTTCAAATTGTACGTCGGCTACTGGGATTCCAACACCGCCGACTTAGGGGTGGTGTGGAATGGGAACAGAATCCTAATTTTTAACACCTGACTTAAGGCTGCCAGCGTACATGGATACGCTGCCGGTGTTAGGGGTATTCACGGGCGTGGATCAACCCCGTGTACCTCTCGGCAATTTTTGGAAATTTGGGTTTGCATTCTACACCGGCTCAAAGCCACCGACGTAAATGAAGACAGCCGTCATACCCTTGAACGCTGCCAGTGTTGGCAGTGTTGATCTTTAGTGTAATGAACGCTGGTTCAAAGCCACCGGCTTTGATGGCCGGCGTATCCCCTGCACTTTTGAATTTCAAAACTTTCTTTAAAATTTTCCGAAGTTTAATATATGATCAAAATTAATTGTTGAGTGTCCTATGATATAATAGGATGTTTAATGCTTTATTGTGAACCTTGTATAATTATTTGAATTTCTTTGATTAATTATATTTTCAACTAGCTAATTAGTACTTAAGCTAAATGTGAAATTTAATATTGTTTTAAACATGATAGATTCTCACCCAACTAACCCCGTTAGTTCCCGAGCTATATCAGGTAGCAGTAACTTCTTGTTTCTTTGCTAAGGTAGGCATTACAACCAAATTACTTTAAATTAAGAAAATCCTATTAATTGATGATGTTGCTTGTCCTTTTTTGCTATTGAATCTGGTTCGAAGAGCGCACCCTGCTCAGATTGGGGCAGGGTACTTTCTCGTTAATGGATAGAATTATTTAGAGATATGAGTATCCGAGCTACTCATATCAACCCCCAGCGTCGTGATACTTACTCAGGATCCCCTAGTATTACGGGCTACGCTGGAAGGTGAGGCTGCCTAGTTTGTATGAACAGTAGGGACCACTCAGGGAGGCGGACGTAATACTAGATCCTTGTTGTCCGGAGTTTAAATACTCCCGTGTTGTTTTACTAACTAAAGATGTAATAATAAATCATTGATTATTGCATAATGCATTAGTTTAAGAATGTGTGACCCATTTTGCATTTGTATTTCTTACTTGTGTACTGGGCCTTTGGCTCATATTTTCTCCATTTCAGGTGATGACTCCGATGAGTTTTATACGAGTATGGGGTACGGAACCGACTTTGAAGATTTTCTTGATGGTTTGGAGGATTAGAGTCAACCATGGACTCAATGGAACCCTATGATTTGTAATAGATTAGATATGATTCCTTTTGTTGATAATGTAATTAAAGTGTTAGTTTAGGTTGTGTTTTGAAGATTTCGTTAACGCTTGTAAGAAGCCTTTGGATGTAATATGTATATATATATGTACCTAGCTATGTAGGAGTTAAGTTGTTTCCTTTGCCAAAATGTGTTGGTAGTGTAGTAGTATAACTATGTTTGAGGTTTAAAAAAAAAATATATATATATATATATTATGATTCCTATTATATTATCTATATGGAATTAGATAAACAATTTCTCAAACAATTCTTTCAGGCAACCTTACATATAATCTTATAGGTTATATTGACTGGGAACCGTTATCGCCTATTTCAAATATAGGGTGATAGCGGGTCCTTACATATATGTATATATATTTTTTCAAAATGTTCTAATCATAAGACAAAACAACTCTAGAAGAATTATTATTTGTATTGTTCTTACAAATGAATAATTTCATTGACAAAATCTGTTTTAGCTTAACTACAATTGAGTATGCAATAAAATAAAATATTGGGAGAAAATAACTCATAAAATTATGAAAATAATGAAACACCAAAGTATGAAGGAGAAATAGAAATAACCATGAGCTCTATTAAAACCCTAACCTAATATACTAAAAATCCATATCCTTGTTTTATAGCTGGGTGAAAATGGACACAAATAAGAGTAAATGTCAAATTTAGTACTTGAACTTTTGTCAAATGTGTAATTGACTACCAACATTTTTAAATAGTCGATTTAATATCTAAATCAACTTTTCATGTACGACCAATGGCATGAAGCTTAGGACCTAGTGGCATTCGTTCTGGTCTTCATCCTTTAGGGTCCAATTCAATTTCCCATGTTGTACTGGTCCTTCATTGCCATATTATTGTAACCACAAGAAAAAAAAATCCATGTATGCATTTAGTACCTAATATAACTCCATTACTTTTGTTATCCTTGTTGGCACATTTGACTAATAGCATTATGACACATGTCATGTTAGCAAACAAAAGAAAAAGTGCTAGAGTTTGTATCAATTTTGCAAAAATAAATAAATAACTAAAAAAGAGAAATAAAAATGATTTTTTTTGAAACAATCATTTTCATAGAAATTTGTTTTAAAAGAAATCATTTTCATTAAAAAAAGGGACAATTTAAGGAAAAGACAAAGAAAAATCCACATATTCTACTACTATTCATCTTCTTCCCCATGATCTTCTGCTTTTTGCTCTCACTAAGTTGCAGCCACCAAAATTATCCACCATCCAATTTGTCTTGCTACTGTTCATCTTCTTTTCTATAGATCTTTCCACTTTTTTCTCTCATTAACTTGCAGCCATTGAAATTACCCATAACAACTTTTGAAATAACCCTTAATTGACTCATCGCACCACTCTCAACCAAAATCCACCTTCTGCTTGCCTCTTGTCATCGCTAAACACTACCAAAAACACCAACTTATGAAATTCGATTCTCATTCTCTCTCTATCCCCATGATGACTACCATTAAAAATCATACTATTAAACTACTACCACTACTGTCCACAGTGCTTACACAACTCAAAGTTACCTTCTTTTTGCCAAAAACCACAACTAAGCATCATCCCTATAATAACCCGATCCTTGTCTACTATACTAACCACAAGCAACCCTTCATATCTCCAACAACCTCACAACATAACCACAACAACTTCAAACCAATGTCTTCTTAACCTATGATGACCACCACATTGGGACGAAGAGATAAGTGATTTTTTTTTTTTTTTGTGTTTGCTCTCTTTATTTTTCAATTTAAATCCCTAGATTTTTATGATAGTCCTAAAGTAAGTTTAGGACCGAAATCGAAAGTTAAATCATAAAAGCCAGCTAGATTAAATAATGAGCTTTAGAAAATTTAGATCCGATAAAACCGCGCTAGAAACCCTCTAAAACAATAAAAATAGTATAAACTCAAATTATGAGTCATATATATAGTATAAATCTTCAAAAATCAAATAGCCAAAAATTCAATAGTTTCGAATTTTTACAAGATCAGTTTCTGTATCCGACTACCAACACGCAAAATAAGGTAAAATTTTCTAATAAGCAAATTATACTTGAAACATATTTAGATATTCATAAAATATCAAATAAAAATTTTTTGGGTCACAAAAACGTCAGATATAGCTCATATACATGTATTTTGTCGCTAACGATAACTTATCTGATATTTTATTGTTACTATTCATCATTATTTTCATTATTTTTCTACCATTACTTGTTTCCATTTTTTTTCTTATAATTTATCTAATTCTTACACCATATTCTATTTACTACTTTTACAAGTTATCTCCTTACATGTCAAGCTTTTCGCTTTTCATTTGATTTCTTTCCTTCTTTTCTCTCCCTTCTAGCTTTGATTTCACACCACTCTTGCTGCAACTGGTTTTTTTTTTTTCTATTATTTTTGCTAACTTTAATTCATCACATCATCTCTATAAATACCCCCACACATTTAGACTTCTTACACTTTATAATTCTTATCAAATTGTCTCTTTTCTCTCATTTTTTCTCTCTTTATCCTTATTGCAACCTTGCTATCCATTTTTCTTTTTAACACAAATATACTTCTTTAATTCATCTTTTCAAGGTAAACACACTTTCCACTCATCTACAATTAGTGTAGGTATTGTTTAATGTATTATCCATGGAGAAATGCTCTCCCCATGAGGTATTAAGCTAGGGATGATAATGCAAAAAAAAAAAAAAAAAAAAAAAAGGGAAATGAAACCCATATCTTATTTACATTAAGATCATGTTGAAATTATATTCTTATTGATATATTTTTATCATCTAATTTAACTATCTATATGTATAAATATGATTATGTAAATAACTATATTTATTTGAGCATATAAGCTCACTAATCTAATATTTATGTTCATGTACTTAATTTATCTCTTGCAATTTATTTATTTACTTGCTCTTTGGGACTTGTCCATAATCCAAGTCTTATACTTGTCTTTAATCAAGTCAAACCAAAAGATCACTTGTCCTTAATCTAAATCCCGAGAATGCCTTGTCTAAAAAAAATTATAAGGCTTCCATTTTATTTTATTTGCTTTTATTTATATAGTGACTGGAATATTTCAAGTCCCATGAAGTCTTGTCCTAATTCTAAGACTTCCATTCTTATTCTATTTTGCTCTTAATTATTTTTCTATTCAAGGGGACTTGTCCATTTCTAAGTCTCGAAAAGCCTTGATCTTAAGCTAAGGCTCTCATGCATTAAATTTCTTATCTTTATGATATTTATTATTTTTTTTATCTTGATAAATTATGAGTTTAAAATATGGTATTTATGTTTATATACATGAAATTTTCATAGTGATATTGTTATGCTAAAATAAAATTTTGAACCATTTTAGAATGATAATTCTATGTTATGCAAAATAATGATTTCAAATATATTTTTAAAGTGTGAAGAAATTCTTTTACCATAGGAAAAAAGAAATATTTAAAACAAGATCACTCTCTTAAATTCATGACAACATGATTTTAGAAAAATTTCTCAATCAAAACTTCAACGTAAGATTTCATGTTTTAGAAAATAAAATTTAACAAATAAATTTTGATCATATAGAATGAGATAATCATGGAATCACAATTTTTTAGCTAAAAAATATTTTGAGAAAAACAAGTTTCTACCACAAAACCAATTTTTCTATAAACTTAGAAATTTTCGGTTTTCGGTAAGATAATCTTATTGGAAATTTTTCTTGAACAACATCACCAGAATTATAGATGTATTTTAAGCTACTTATATTCTTTAGAAGTTATCTTTTAAGTATAAGAATGATATATATTAAATTAGAAGGTTGTAAGAAGTAAAAATGGAAAAAAATTCATAAAATATAAAATCTGGAAAATTTGAGAGCAAGCTATAAAGTAGCATTTCGACCCTTAAATGACACCAAAAATTAAAAATAACTTTAAAAATGGATAGATAATCTAAAATCGGTAAAGATCAACCACTTATACGCGAAATTCTGAGTTAAAATAAGCAAGTTATGGTCATTTTAAGTTAGAAATTTTCCATAATTGAAAAATGATGTGAATTTACATTTATAGAGTTAGAAATTAAATAGAGCCTTTATGAAATACTCATTCTAGGTATTTCTTAGGTAATGAAGTTTACGATGCTCCTTTTCTGGAAGATTAATTTGATTAAGAAGATTGTAAATGGCCGAGTGAGTTTCCTTACATTTTTTGTATTCTTTTTTTGTGCTTGTAATTTAGTGCACTAGAATTTAGGCAAAAGATAAAATGGAATTGCTTGTAAGAGTGTGTTGGGAATGTGTCATGCTTGATCAAGAAATCATAAGTATATCAAAACCATTCCCATTTTGTTGATATGTTGTTTTAATGTTATATTGTTGTATTATGTATGCAAAAATTGTGTTGATCGCCTTAAACTGGAAATTTAACTCTAGGAAATTTAATTATAAATTGATCATGCATATCATAAAGTCGAGTCACATTTCATTTTCACTAGTTCTACTATATATAGGACTGAAAGATAAAGTATCTAGTTCTAACATGAGGTATATTATGTTCGGGGAATACGGCCTCATGGAGGAGCTGTGCCGGATCAATCAATTTGGGCAAAGGAACCTAAGGACTAAGTAACGGTGGTCGATCAAGACTAAATAAAGTGTGATGGTCGGAAGGACGCCAATATTTTCAAAGCATTCCCTAACCCCTGATATGGAGGGCGTAAAATCTATTATGCGTACAATTTTCGGTAGGTTATACGTATGTGTGTGTGAACATATGGTTGATACCTTACATATGTGTTGGCCCCGAAAGAGTAACAAGAGAGGGAGTGAATTGGTTATTTAATAAAATTTCGCTTTTTCAAAACTTCAACAAATTCACATCACTTGGTTAATCAAGTTATAATGGCTTTTACACTCACTTGAAAACAACAAACTTAATTGCAAGTAAAGTTAAACAAAATTTGGATAAAAAATAAGTTCACTTAAGTTAAGTCAAAGCTTAAAGTTGAGCTTTCAAAATTCTCTCTGATTTAGTCTCTGATTGAAGAAAATAAACTTTAGTTACTTTTGACTTATCTCTGATTGAAGAAAATAATTAAAGTAAACAATCAAACATGAACAAAATTAAAAGATATGATAGAGAAGAGTGCAAAGTCGATTTATAGAGGTTCTGTCTCGAATATCAGTCCTCTCTTCCTGCTTCAAGCCGAAGATTCGGTATTCCACACTGGTATGTTCCATTATCCAATCAAGAAATGAGAGTACAAGCTTGTTCAAATACAGTGAACTTCAGTCACTCTAGTCAACCTATGTAGCTTCACTCAAGCTATTTATTGATCTACATAGAAAGAAAATCACTCTCACTCTTTTTACAATCTCTCACAAGAAAAATAAAACAATGAGGAATAAAGAAAAATGAAGATTTCCTCTCAGTTTTAGTACAATAATGACAATAGAGTAACAATGATTAGCACAGTAGTCAGTTGTAAAATTTTTTATAAAGGTGGAGCTGATATATTGTTATTGTTATTGTTATTTTCAAAGTTTCCCCCTTTTTCTTCTATTTATCCTTCTACTAGAAGTATCTTCAATCGATTACGATAGGATAAGCTTCATTCCTGATATCTCTCCTTCATAACACCTGCTTCAATTAAATGAGATAAGAATTTGAACGTTGAAGATTATCTTGTTCCAATTTTTGTGTGTCTGCTGGAGATATTAACTTTGCTGTGGATGGGTCTTGAAGATTTGAATTTTATCAAATCAAATCATCCTCCAAAAATAACGTATCAAAATCCCTTGAAGATAGGACAAAATCTCACTGTTCATTATCTTCTTCAAATTCAAAAATTTGCATCTTGTAAAGATAATCATATTTTTGTTGCCCATAAATCTCGTGATTTTGAACTCCTCTAGTTGTTTTCAGCTCTCACGATTTTGAAATCTTCTTGTTGTCCTTAAACTTTGTGATTTTGAATTCATTGTCTTGTTAAGACATAGCCTAAAAGAAAATATCAGCTTCTCATGTCTGATTCGAATCTTGAATATGTCCAAAGAAACTTGAATTAGAACATATGATCTTGAACTTTCTGTTGAGCATAAATATCTAAGAATAAGCTTTAATCCTATAAAACTTGAATCCCCATGGATAATTAAACCAACTTTGTGGAACATAATTAATGTATTATCCTAATACACTCAACTTTGAAGTTGGGTCTTCAAATCCATAAAGAATCATAGAAAATCCAATTTCTTGAAGTCAATTTGTGAAACTCGTTCATAGTGACATCTACCCTTTGATAGTTACAAGAGTTTTGTAAACTAACATTTTTTCTTTATGAGTTAACTTTTGGCTATTCATTTGATCTTGAAAAACTATCTAAACACTTTTTGAAACGCTTTCTGAGTTGAACATCTTTTAAAAAACATTTTCATAAATCAACTTTGATCATTCTTAAATCTAAGTACTGCACACTTAATAAATTTATTAGTAAACATTTAATTCTTTTTGTTATCATCGAAAACTCATATTTAGAGATACCAACAATATGATTGAATAATCGACTTGTTCGTTATGGATATGGTATTGCAAGGATATTTCACTAAACATGTTGTTGGTTACTCCCAAATAGATTTTGTTGCAGGGTTACTTTTGAGCCAATCTTAAAGAACCGTTGAAGGAAGTAGGCGTGATGGGATTTTGAGAGCTTTTGGAGGAAATTCATTTTTAGATTTTGATGATAGATTAACTAGATAATCCCTTATATATTAGGAAGCCAATTTTAGCTAAGAAAATTCTTGTATTTTTATTGGGGGAATGCCCCATAGAGTTGTAAGACCTTATATTTTGATGATATTATGATGGTATTGTCTTGCATATTCTATTGTTATTGCCTTAAAATGCATAACTCCATTGGAACCTCTTTGTTGTGAACGTATGCCTTATACCAATATAGAAGCTTCCAAGTGACTAAGATAGTCATTCTTAAGTTTAAATATTATGTACGACAAAGGATGTGACATTCAAAGTTTGAGAAATTTTAGAGAACGTCTTTTTACAATTTGGGAGGAAACAAACAATGGATTTGGGTTAAGAGTGGTGTGAGGAGTTGATTAATAATTTTTTCAAAGGTTGTGGTGAGTGATTTAGGTGGCTAGCGGAAGTTAGTGCGAAAAAAGAGTGGAGAACTCCATAGAAAATAAAAGTAGCAAGAAAAAGTGGATTTTTTTTTAAATTTATCCTTTTTCTATGTAAGATGATTGTTTCTAAAAGCGAATTTTTTCTTTTTTATTTCTCTTTTTTAGTTTTTGATTTTTTATTAATTTTGCAAAATTTATACAAAAGCTAGCATGATTTTTTTTTTTTTTGCCAACATGCAATGTGCATAAACTCCATTGGTTAAATTTGCTAACAAGAATGACAAAAGCAACAAAGTTATATTAGGTACTAAATGTATACACAAAAAGTTGGTTTATGTATTAAATTGACTATTTAAAAGTATAGATAGTTAATTACATATTTGATGAAAGTTTAGGTAACAAATTTGACATTAACCCAAGAAATACCCAACAGATAAATATGTTTGAAAATTTATTAAGTATATAGTGAAAATGAGTGCGACCATTTCTATTTGGTGTCCACTCCCCTTATCTTTAAAATTGGAGAAAGGAAAATGGTTGGATATAGATAGAAATAAGAGTCAATTATAAATTTATCGTTTGTAACAAGGTTAAGCAAATTGAAATAAAGATAAATTTTTTGGGGAAAAAAAGAAAATACTAATAATTTCATTTCTCTTTATTTCTTTTTCCAATAACAAACCAAACAAAAGAAATTCCTTTGATGTCTTTTTCTTTCTATGCCCTAAACATAAAGTGAAAACTATTGTTTCCTTGCTACTCATTCCCATCCATTTTTCTTCTATAAAAAATTTGCAAAACTAAATTTACTCTAATATTCTAAGTTGAAGCACTAACTTAAACTATTATCCTACAATAAGAAGCACATATTGGGTTATATTTTAGCTCTTGGAGATAGCTTCCATGGGACTATATTTTGGTCGCCCTTCATAGGGATATAATCAGGCGAGTCAAACTTGCCCAACTCACTAATAACCCTATAGAGTCGCTAAAAACCCTATAATGATTGCCCAAGTTATTATTTTATAAAAACTCGTCTTATTTCCAACATTATTATTCTACTAATTACTAAAGTAAAATTAGAGATTGAAAAAAATCCACAATACATGTGAGTGTTTATTATATGTATGTTTGCCAAATAGCTTGAGCTAGGTTTTACAATTTACTCTATTAGGATTTCCATGCCACGTGTTGTTAATAATAATGTTATTGATCTTTGTTGTGATATGCATTGGGGTTTGTTATGATATTTCTTTATGTACTCATACTAGAATGTAAATATGTGGCAAAACTATTAAAGAATTATAAAGAAAAGAAAATAAAAATATAAATGGGTCAATGGGGCGGGCTGGGGTCAAAATCTTATAGGAGCGGGTTTGGCTATTAAAAGAAAATACGATGGGGAACCAGAGCGTGTTCGAGTTTTATATGACATGTCCCAAACTCGCTCCAGTTGCATTCTTAGTAAACATCTCTCGGTTGGGTCTAAAGTGAGATTCTACCAGACCTAGCGATGCCGGATCCTTTTTTGCACTTGTTGCAGTCCGTGGGTCCAGGCTGAGCTTGCTAGTAGGACCCGTAGACTTGGTGAGCCCATAAGAGTCCTTTAATAAAATTTTTTTCTTTAATTTTTTATTTTTTTTTAAAACGGGACTGGTCGGGATTGTACCGACCTAACTCACCCCACCAACTACATGGATGGTTATGGGTCTACAGATTTGGAGTCTAGGCCACTGGGTTCGAAGTGATTCTTGACCCAACCTATCCGAGGAGAGGTCTAATTCCTAGTCCTTTACCGTGCGCTGTCCTCCCTTAAAAATGACGAGCTTCAGAACAGGCCTCGTCAGAAGGAAATAAGGAGAAAGCCTCTTATCTATAATTCAACGGTCGGCCCATTAACCGTTGTATTTTCTAAGCCCACATTAGATAAACGGTTTCTTCACCACACTTTGACGATTCTTTTCAGTTTATTATGCTCATGTTTTCACGCGAATGACACCATTCACATCTCGTAGACTTCCATATGTAGGCTAACCCATGAGGATGGCCCGGCCTACTATTATTTTCTTCACAATGTCGAATTTTCTGGTTTGTGCAATTTAGGTCAATTTGTTATTGAACTTTTCCATTTTTAACCTGCAGATATTTAATAATAATAATTAAAAAAAATTAATGATATCTAGATTTGTTCGAAAGACTCCTTGATGCATACGAGATAAATCTTGTCTATTTATCATTTTTTCGTTAAACTTAGTCAAATTTTTATTGCATTTTATAGCTTTCTTGTACTTTTGGTACTTTTAGATTTATTTTTATGGATTTTCTTAGCTAAAAACGTACCTCTTTTTTAATTTAGTTATTTCATTTGGTAAATGTCTGATTTGTTAGTTGAACTTTACTCATTTTTATAATTAATTACTTGAAATTTAAAAGTATCAATTTATTACCTACAAACTTTCTAATATCAATTTAGAGAATTTAATTGCAAAAATTGGTAAAATTTGGATGGTTAATTATAAAATTTGACAAAGTTGAGGCATTTTATTGTAAATATGGACAAAGTTTAAGCACTAATTTTTTTTTTTAAATTCCAAAATGACAGTTTAACTAGTAAATGTGATGATTACATTATTTCATTTCACAGCTATCTAAAGTTTTGCTATAAGCTACATATAGACACAACACGTAACAAAATAATTAAGAAGGATCTATGTCATATTTGCTATCTGAACTTAGCCAAATTGTGCACTTACTTTTAAAGTTTCAATTTACCACTTGCAAAATTTTCAAGTTCATTTGTAATATCTATATGAGGTAATTAATTACAAAGAATGGATTAAATTTAGGTAGATAATTGCAAATTTGCAATGTTTAAATAGCTGATTACAAAAAAGGATAATGTCAAATTTGGCACCTCAATTTTGCATAAAAATCGATCTGATACCTAATCTTTGAAATGTTTAATTTAATACCTAATCAAAATTTTCATAACTATTTTTGCTACCTCAGTAACACCAATTGCTCTATTTTCTATTGTGAAGAAGCAGCCTATTATTGCTAAATGTACTATGAGTATTAATAAAAATTCAACCATATGTTGCATCTTTTATAGATACAAACGGAGTAAATGGTATTAGGGATGTAATAAAAATAATTACAAAAAGTATGGTTAACCATTAAATTGATTACTTTAATATTCATGTATTAAACTAAATTTTTTAGCAATATTCAAGTATCAAATTTGGCATTTGTCCTTGCAAAAATGGGTAAGGTTTAAACACTAGATTGCCACTTTTGAATTTCAAATAGCTTATTATACAAATAGGTAAAATAAAAAATGACAATACCCATCAAGTAATGGATCTAAACCTTACATATTTTTTTATAACTAACTGCCTAAAGTTTCAAAGTATCAATTTGATATATTAGCTTTACCCATTTTCATAATTAATTACCTAGACTTTAGCAAATTTTGCGGTTAGCTATAAGAATTTTATCAAATTTTACAATTAACTATCTTATCTAAATACTATAAATAAACTCAAAAAGTTTATTAGAAATAAAATGATACTTTTAAACTTTTGATAATTAATTGCACAAATTGAGAAATTTCATATACCAAATGTGACTTCTACGCTTTTATTAACCATTTTGATAGTTTGTTGAATTTAGTAAGATGAGTTTCTTTTAATACATATTGAGGGTTTACCTTTCTGTATTCGTTATCTTGAAGGTAAATGTTATATTTGGTACATTAATTATATTAATTTATACAATTGCCCACCTAAACGCATCAATTTATTACTTATAATTTTTCTTATTTTATATATGATACCTGAATAAGATATTTAATTGTAAAAATGAATAAAAATTTATATATATAGCTTTAAAAAACTTGGTAAAGTTTAAATAATTAATTGAAGAAAATAAGCAAAGCTTAGATATCTAATTAACAGTTTTAAAGGTTAGGTAGTTATACTAAAATATGACCATTACCTTTATTTTTATTGATTTAACTAGTTATGGTGGACTTGTTGATTGCATTTCTATGAGTCATTATTAGATTTTTTCAAACACCTGTTAGAGTTTCATAGGTCATAACCCATTTATCCAATATTGCAATCACAAACTATTTTAGTTTTAATATTGATGCACCATGTTTCATAATTATTCTATCCTTATCATTTTATAAAAAAAAGGTAAAATTCTATCATTTTATTATTTTTCAGTGTTGAAAACCTATATCTAAAATTCTTACAGGTTTGGAGTCGATTCACATTTTGCCCATTTCAAGTCGTTGTCACTAGCCTATTGAAGTGTGCACGTGGCATTGAGGCACTAAGCAAAGGATTTTAAGCTTTTGATTTGTAAGACTTCGTTTGATCATGTGAATTTCTCCTGGTGCAAGAGATCAATATATGATTTTAGTGTTCGAGACTATCTTGCCTAAAGGATTAAAGGAAACATGGGCACAAAATTATTACTTGAGTTGATCCAGTTCACTGTGGGAACTGGGCTCAGGAAAAATATAAATGGAGAAGCCCATGACCTAACTGATAAAGTACCGGAGGAAATTTAGATATCTAAAATTGATGAAAATGATAAAATCTCCATACATTATGTTATGATAAAAATGATACAAAATTGCAATAAAGGTTGGCAGCATTTTCCTATATAATGTAGTTTTCAATATTATGGAAGAACATGATACCTATATAATGAATGAAAATGATAAAATCTCAATAAATTATGTTATGGTGAAATTGATACAAAAAGTGCAATAAAGGTTGGCAGCATTTTCCTACATAATGTAGTTTTCAGTATTATGGAAGGAAATAAGGAACCTAAAACTATGGAGGAGTATAGACGTACACGTGATTAGCCGAAGTTGAAAAACCCCAATCTAAATTGTATTGATATTCCTTATAAAATGTGAAGTTTATGGAGTCTACAAACAGCATATGATGTAAAATCTATGGGGTTATAAATGGATATTTGAGCAGAAACAAAAGGAGAAAAATGATAGCATAAAATAAAGCATGTTTCGTTGCCTAAGGATTTATAAAAGGGAGGGTGGGTGGGGGTGGGGTGGGGGAAGAGGCTTCCTTTTGATTATAAAAAAAGACAAGTTCTCCTGTCATGGGTGCAATAACAGTGTAATATACAAAATGATGAGGTCTAAATTAGTTATAATTATTATTCATGTCGATGATTTCAATGAGATCATTGGTTGCATGACGAAAGAATTGAAAGTGAAAAATTTTGAGAAGATACAGTTTTATTTGGGTTTTCAAATTGAGTACTTGGAAAATGGATTACCCATCAATCAAATTATATGAAAAGAGTGCTGATAAAGTTTTACATGGATATAACCCATCAACAAATTACTCAAATGATCGTAAAGTCATTTGATATAATTGATGATCCATTAGGTCTTATGAGGCTGGTGAATAAGTTATTAGTCTTGAGTTACCATATCTTAGTGCTATCGTAGGACTAGTGTATCTTATTAACAACACATCTCTTGATATATCATTTGTCAAGAATTTGCTAGCAAGGTATTGTTCTTCTCTTACTTAGAGATATTGAAGTGCAGTTAATCATATTCTTAACATCCTCAAGGGATAATGGACACATCCTGTATTATTCAATTTTTCAAATAGGATCTTACTAATTATGCAGTTGTAGAATGTGGATTTAATTCACAATACACAACTTGATCACAAACATGATAGCTAGTTACGTGTGAGGGTACAAATAATTCATTGAGTTCCACAAAACAAATTATGTTTACCGCTTCTAACCATAAATTTTGACAATTCATGAAGTAAGCCGTGAATGAATTTGGGTGAGAACCATAACTTAGAATCAAGAATCATGGTCTCTCAACTAAGAAGGAAATCCTAGTTACATTATGTGAAGATAATGCTGACTATATAACTCAATCAAAGGAATGTCACATCAAATATGATAAAATGAAGCAGTTTTCTCGAATTTTTTTTCGCACTCGTGGTTTTCAACAAAACATTGGTATTAGTGTGCAATAGATCCGCTCGATTACGAAGCTAGTTGAGCTATTCAACAAAACCCTACTTGATATAATGTTTAAGAAGTTGGTATAAAAGATTGAGATGCTTTGTCTAAAAGACTTGAAGGATTATTACCATCAAATGAAGTACTACTCTTTTTCTTTTCTCCAATGTTTTTTTCATTGATTTTTTTTCATGTAAGATTTTAATGAGCCATGGTCTTCTTGTGTAGACATTCAAGGGAGAGTACAATGGATAAATATTTGCGAATGCCCATTATACTTTTCAAGATATTTCTTTTAATATTAATGTGCATTGATGTGTTTTCATTTGATGGATTTTCAAGCTTGGATTTTTTGTTTTTTTGTCTAATTTCTCTCAGTTCAATCCGTATTAAACCCTAACACATTCGATAGAGACCCTCGATTAGGAACTAAAAGAAATATTTAATTTTAAGAGGAGTCGACACTTGAACATAGTCAAGAAAAATTATGCAACTTAAAAACAATTGGTCGGTTTGTTCTAACTTGGCTATAGGTCCGCAATAAAACTAATTTTGAATTAGTTTTTATACCATAAATTCTAAGTACGAGGGATAGCTTACTAAAACACATGATTTCCACTTAAAATCCTTTAATTAAAGTCCATTTTTTTATGTTCAAAATCTCATTGTAATATTTGTATATTTTTACAAACTAGTCAAGAAAATTAGTATTTACAAAAAGAATAACAAAATTAATTTCATACTTACAAAAAAGAAATGATGGAACATAAATTTTTCATTTTTTAAGATTTTATGTCGCCTCGGAGGTGGCTATATATCTGTTAGTCAGGATTAGAAAAAAAACGTAATTCTTTTTTTATAAAATTTTAATGGTTTAGTTTGTTTTAAGTTTCTTGAATTCTTTTCAATTTAAATTTTTTAAATTTTAAAGTTTTATATATATAAAAAAAATTGATTTATTAATGTAAGGAACTATTAACTATCAATTTGATTTTATTTTTAAGAAAGTATGATTTTTCTAAGTGACAAATACTAATTTAGTAAGTTTACATATACTCTTAACTTTATAATTAATTTCTAAATGCATGTTATTTACAAACCTAAACCATTTTCAGTAACTTACCTAGAAGACGGAGTGAGCGGGTACATGGTGGATAGGGTATAAATTATTACTCGTACCCTTTCCTTGTAAAGTATAGTGTATTAAATTTCATATCTGGAACCTAGGAATATTATTGGGTCGGGTTTCGTGTGGATCATATGAACCCGAAACCCGACCCGCTATCCTATAGAGTATGCCAAACCTTATCCTACAACCCTATAAGGTTTGGATAATAGGTTTGATTAACAACTTGAAACCCAACCCTAGAACCTTATTTTTTTAACCTATTTTAAAATTTAATAATAAATCTAAGAAAAGCTGGTGCTTTTGACGCAAGTTTCCTATACGTTAAAAAAAAAAAGATGCAAGTGAGATTGATAGAAAAATTGTTGCAGACCACATTCATTATGCGATATTTAAACAGATAAATATATTATTTTTTTCATTATATAATATCTTAAAAATATAATTAAATTGAATCTCCTATTATAATTATAATACAACAGACAACAAATAATATTAATCTCTACTACAAATATGCCTTGAAAAAATTTAATAAAATGCTCTAAAATTCTAACTAATTTAGTAAACATAAAAGAAAAAACATCCTTAGGAGGAAAAAAAGATGGTAACTCATTGATGCCTTTTTTCCTCTTCTTACCCCTTTAGTAATGTTTTTATTTATTTATTTATTTTAAATTAAACTACTGCATTGTTGGGTATCTATCAGGTTTATTATATGATCTAAACCTAACCTATAACCCCACAGGGTTTTTACTGTATATCCAAACCTCAACCTGAAAGCCTATAGAATTTTTTATCGGTTGGGTAGGTCGGAAACCCTATAATAACTTATCCGGTTACATCCTTACCGGAACCTATCCTTTGGTTCCTTATACCCCTCTTATACCCTATAAATTGTAAAATCTATAAGGTACAAGGTACCTTGTGAAACTTGTAATTTCTTTTTTTTTTCTTAAGAAATTTTTATATTTTTTTTCCTTCTTTTTAAAACATCAAGTATATAGTTTTTTATATCTTTCATATAATATGTAACATTATCTTATTTTCATACATTCAATATATTACAAATTCCATAATATATAGAATATATTTATGTATGAAAATTGAAACCTACAATAAATGCTTGTGAAACCTATTTATGTGATATTAAATAAAATTATAAAACTTGCACAAAATTCAAAATTAAAAATTTTGGAACTACTTCTATATATTTCTAGTATTATAATATAAAGAACATCTCTGTATAATTTAGGAGTACAAGTACGTACATATAACCATAGTTCTTTCAAAATAAAAATAACAAGTCGTTCTAAAATAGAATATTACAAATCATTTTATGATAAAATTTCTAAAATATAGTTTATAAATATTAATCTTGAATAGAAATAGTTATAAAATAAAATATGGAATATTATTTATTTATTTATTATATATTGATATTATTATATAATATTTAACAGGGTGGATACATGATACACTGGAACTTGTATCTTCTACAATAAAGTATAGGTTCCAAGGTGGGTATGGATCCGAAGACCTCATACCCGTACCCTACCTTGTGAGAGAAGGTTCCAAAAAATTGATTCTCATACCCTATCCTATGGGATAGGGTTACTCGCTCATCCCTACCTAGACATATTCAAACTGCATGCACATAGTCAGATGGTGCTGGTCATGGATTCAAATCGAACTTAGGTCAGAGCTGGGTTATGAGTCTTCAATGATGGGGAAACGACCAACGGAAGGTGAACTGGCTACTGTAGAGGTTGCCAGTGGTGAAGGGTATATCGGACATACCTAAAAGGGGACGCTGAAGACTTATAGTGGTGGTTTTGCTCGAAAATGGCAGTGATCGACGTCACGAGCTTCCAGTAGTGTCAATGGCGACTATACTCATCGAAGTTGGTGGCGGTCTTAAGTCGAATCCAAACCACAGATTGAAGCTCACAAGATTCTAATGCTTCTTTAAACCTCTAAACAAACGAAAATCACCATGAAATTTCAAATCAAAGATTTAAAATTCAAAACCTTTAATTCTATGACAACTTCAAATTTAAGCCTTTAGTGGATTTTGCTGTGATTCTTGATGAGAAATGTGATTATAGAGCTCCAATTTATAGGATTGGAGCTTGATTCAAGATGGAAACAACTTAAAAGCCCTTTATTAATTGTCGAAAAATTAGGGTTCAAATTCAAATTTCAATTAATAACAAATTCATGTTTTTCGAATGAATATGAACGTAGGCAAGTTTGTTCTATCAACAATTGATCTCGGGAAGCATAATTGAGCTTCAATTTGATAGAAATCACCATTAAAGGTGATTTAAAGCTCGGGATCACAAAATTTTCTCCAAATTTCATGGTCAAATTTGATCACTTAAAACTATGAATTGAGATAAAAAAATTGATCTCAATTCGTAGTACCATGTATACTTCACAATTTCATCATTAATTTGGTGAAATTGTGGAGTTATACAGGTGAAAAATGGCTTGAACATGGCTCCCGAGTTAGTGCGTGCGCTATTGGTGGAGGGGATAGAGCAAGAAGATGACACCGACATCATCTATAACGTTAACTTGCCCAATCAAAACGTGCCATGTGGTAGATGATAGTGAGGAAAATATAAGGCTTAATTTTGCCTTCGTCAAGATTCAAACCTTGCCCTTTCTAATACATATCAAGAACTTATCTATACAGGCTATTGACTTATGTCTCAATAATACTTGCATAAAAATTACATTTAAAGCTTCAAAATTGGGCCTACTTCATGTGGGCTATTTATTTGGATCCAAAAATTATATAATTAATATTAATACTATATTAAACTTGTATTATTTTTATTTAAAACTATGAATTAACAATGTATACATAGTATTATATATTTTATTATTATTTTTCTTTCTTTTTATTATATATATTTATTATTATACATATATATATTTAAAATAATTTGTGAGCTTAATATAATATTAATTTGATCATAAATTGAAGCCTCACATGGGCAAAAATAGTGTCTACATGGATCTATACCTATTCAAATCTTTTGTGGGATTCTTTTGGGTTTGTATTGATTTTATAACTAATAATATATTGATTACCCTTCTTCTGTATAGGTGTACAAATAGAAGCCTTATTGTAGAGATAAGATTAGATGTCATCACGGTAAACTGGACCAAAACAGTCGGTTCTCGGTTCGAAAATGGTGAAACCAAAACTGGACCCATGAAAGCCGGTCCAGTTCCCAATTCTAAGGAATTGTCGGTTCTCACGATTCGGTGGAACCGGAACCATGAAATAATAAAATAAAAATCAATTAAATAATTTACTTAATTTAACTAAGAAAAAAAATACAAAATAAATTTTTAACTTGAGATAACATTATCCCTTACAATAATTATTCATAACATTAGTTTAAAAAAATTCTACACTTATATATTTATTTATACAATCACTTGCACTTTTTTTAGTTGTTATATTAGCAATGTGACATTATAAAATATTCAAGATACAAATAAGTCCCAACAACAGAAAAACAAGTCACACATTGTTAAGAAAGAAAGTCTACTTTAGTTAGAAGTCTATATAAACTTAACAATTTATGATTTCAAATATATTGATTACTTATGTTGTTAATAATAACACATTAAATATTGTGAATAGGAAATAAATTTTTCATTGCTCATGTGAAAATAATTTTAAATAATTTTTTATAATTATTTTTTTTTATAATTTTCTTTCTTTTTTTTTTTTATAATTTTTATGGTACAGAACTACGAGAACTGCTGATTCTCAACCGATTCTTGAATTGGTGGTTCCAAAACAGTTTGATCATGCGGTTTTTGGGATGCAACTGTAAGGACTCGCCAAAATTGATGAGTCTTTTACGGTTTAGACTAGTCATCCTCGAGCCAGTTCTCGGTTCAAGAATCACCAGTGATAGGTCAGGTCAGGTCGGTTCCCGATTTGAAACCAATCCGTGATGATGTCTAGATAAGATACACTTAAAGAGTACAATAAAATTGATATATATATATATATCTATTTTTGTCTAAAATCTTTTCTATTTCTTGTTAGTTTTATAAGAATTTTTTTTTCTTTATCTTAAATAATTATGAAAATGACACTTAAGATACGAAGCTTTGGTGGGTTTTTTGAGTCCAAACTTACCTTTCCTTGTCTCTTCTTTTTTTTCCCTTTTCTTTTGTTTTAACTTTAAAAAAATTAAAAGGAAACTTATAGGGAGACTTGTTATGATGATGGTCAAAGTCCATAATTAGCTTATTGACCGAAGGACTAGCCTCCCATGCCGGTTTAGAGACTGGAATGGCCGTATCGACCTAAATGATAGAACAAGGAAAAGTCATAATTTTTCTTTTGAACTGTAAAAGTGTTGTATATTTATTATTGAGATTTTAGTTTCACTTGAAAATTTGTAAGTTTTCTTGTTCATATTATCATGCCGTGTTCATAATTGTAACTAAATGGCTTATATTAGTAAAATCTCAATCCGTGATTATTGTGTATAAAACCTAATCCTATGACTAACTTTTTTATACCATTTCTCATATTTCGTGTCAATCCATTTGTTTATAAAAAATATTATATTTAAATTTATAAAATACTTCGGCCAAAATAATTATATTAAAACGGTTAATTTCTACATGTAAATATGTTCATACTATTATCATCAATTTGTTAAATGCTTATAATTGTAGAGTACTTTCCATTTTAGGTTAAATGAATACCCCAACATAATCTAAAAACAGGGGTACTTCTGTGAATTCTCCTCTATTTTAATTCTATAATCATTAAATTGTGCTTGCGTTATAAGTTACAATGGACCTTGTCAGTTGTAATTGTTAGGTTCTCTTAAAATAGGTTTGATGATAATAAAAATGTAAAAATATTACTATGAGTTTTTCATGTGTGTAGTTTTAAGTTAAAGAGAAAGAAAAAAAAAAAAAAGAATAGTATCAGGTCACCAGAAGGTTATACAAAAGTTGGTTAATATCCAAGGAGATTTTAAGTTTTCTTCAAGTTCCACTCTCATATCATCGTTCAAGCTTCATGAGGAAATTCAAGTTTTATTTAAATAAGTATTACACGACATTTTTATTGAAGATAAGCAGATCATCAGACTCTACAACAATCCAAAAGAAGATAAGGAGTAATATGTTCAAGTCTTTCTATTTTTTATGGGATTCTTTATTTGAAATAGCATGGAAAAATAAAAGAAGATGTTTCGTGAAGATAAATATCAAGACTTTCAAGATAAACCAAAGGATATCAACATGCAATACGAATTCAAATTTCAAGATAAGACTTTCAAGATTATACCCAAGATTTATGTGGAAGATCTTACATGATTTTTATCGAAGGCTTCACTGGTTTTTCAACAAAAGAAAAAAAATAGTTATATTTTCGTCTTGAAATCATGACCAAGATAGCTACACAAGATATCATCCTAGATGTTTGGAAGACCTTATCCAAGATCCGGCAACAAAAAGTATTGAATGTTGAAGATCGGATTTTAAATATACGAAGGCTTTTCCTTAAATAAAATAAAGGGCATAAGACAAAAAAAAAAAAAAAAAAACGAGATTGAGAAAAAGAAGAAGCTTCTGGCTACTTTCAAAAAACTCCAATACTTAAAAAAAAGAAGAACTCCCACTACTCTAAAAAAGGATCGAGTTTTGATATAAAAAGAAAAATAAATTTGCTGCTTCTATTCCGTGTTGAATCTTTGCACACATTTCTTACTGCAATATTCTTTGCTTTTGATTATTTCCTTGTAGCTAGAAGGAACATGTTGTTGCCTTCTAGATTATTAGTTTACAAGAATAGGCTTTGTAGTATTGATTATTAGCTTGAGGAAAATTGTGAGGATCGAGCAAAGAGAATTATACTATCTTGTAAATTGATTTGATTGGATATAGTGGAACAAACCCATGAGGAATACGGGACCCTTGGCTCAGAGCTGGAAGAGTGAACTGACACACAATGCGGAACCACTATACATCGCTATTTGATTTTCTATCTCTTATTTTTAAATTCCTGCAATTTATTTTTATAATTGTTTAATTGTTTAAATTGTTCTCATATTTGCAACTGAAGGAGAATAATTTTTAAAAAGAAAAATATTACATTTTATTAATAATCAATTCAACGCTCCTTCTTGACTATTAAAGTGGGACCAATAGCAGCAACAGTAGCAATAGTAGTAATAATAATAATAATAATAAACCTCTAGGATTTTGGACTTGTCGCGTGTATAACAAATGTACGAGGTCTCCTGTCAATATTTCTCAAAGTTTAACCTTGTTTTAAGATATTATGATTTTCTGATTTGCTGCATTACATGTATGAAGTTAAGTTAAGAGAACCAGATGATAATCATAAGAATCTCAGAGGTATTAAAAATAGTAATCTACTTCAGCGTTTTCCTCCTTGAATTTTGGTGTATCTCTCTCTCTCTATATATATATATAGACAGAGTGGATTTAATTATGGATCAATCTATTTTGCAAAAGTATGTCGCACCAACCTCATAATGATTTAGGGATCATTCATATCTCAGTAGGAGTCTATAATTGATTTTAATCATGGGTTTGATAAATTTTAAGTCTATTTCATGTTAGTCATATGGTTTACAAATTAGGCACTGGAGGGTATAGTTTGTGCCTATAAGAGCAAGATATCTACCAAATCTTAAGACCAAGGTATTCAATTTATTGTTTACTTAGGGATTTTGATTTATTACATTATGACGCCCGCAGTTATAAATTAATTTATGTTAAGGAAGTTGATTTTCGATTAGAAGTAGAAGAAATTTTTTAAAAGCAATATTATTTAGGAAATCATGCTTCCAAGTATTGGTTAATGTTATTTCCCTGTATGAACGAAATTTGACTTTTTAGTCCACAAATCTTGGTCATCAGTGATTAAACTGAAGATAGGGTTTTTATCAGATGGAAAAGAACATTTGGTGGTGGGGTAGTTAATCTTTATGAGATTTGTTCCTCACGATTGAAGATTTTAAAAAAATTGTAAAACTAAATGATATAAGAAGAAAACGATCAAGCAGTTAATTTTCTATCATCATGGATTGAATAAACACGATACATGGTAATATGAGCAAGTGTTTAATTTTTTTAGTATAAGGGTTATAATTGTTAGGGATGGGCAAAAAAATCAACCGAACCAAACTAATCTGTAACCGAACCAAACTAAATTGAAAATATGATTTTTTTAGTAATTTGATTTGAAAACCGAATCAATCCATAAATTTATTATTGGTTTGAAAGGGTAAACTAAATCAATCCATAAAATTGAACCAAACCATTTTAGAAAAATAAAATAATATTTTACTTATAACCATAATTTATTTTTATGATGATTAATTAAAAGTCATGTATGTTCTTATGGTTGTATTGATATTTATTATTTGGTAAATATTGATTAAAATTAACTTATTCATTTTTAATTTTTTTTACACTCATAATATATACTCTTTTATTAATGATGTACTATTTCTTTTAATAGATTTAACTTTTTAAAGTATGGAATTTCTTTATTTAGCTATAAACTCTTATTATGTATTAATTGTCTAATGTATCTTGTAAGTAGATCTTTTTTATTTGTTGATGACTTTTGTTGATAGATGTTTTTTTTTTATTTATAAAAATTTATTGGTAGATGATTGACTTATTAGTTTCATTAAAAATTATAAATTATGATTTGCTATGTATCGGTTAGTGAATATATTTTATTGGTGGATAATTGATTTTAAAGATGAATATAGATTAGAATATGATGATTTATGAAGTATTTTGTTGTTGTTTGCAATATTAACTCTGTAAAGTGATATAAATATTTAAATATATGCATAAGTGTAAAAAACCAACAATAAAGAAAAATTTTAATTAGAATTTTAATTTAATCCGTAATCCAAACCGAACCAAATAGTTATTTAACGGTTTGAAAAATTTCTAATATGAACCAAACTATTATTTAATGGTTTGGTTTGGAATGGAAAGAAGAAAAAAATCGTGAATTAGGATTTATTTTGGTTTTAATGAAAAAACTAAACTAAACTAAACTGATTTGTGTCTACCTCTAATAATTATAGGGTAGAAAATGTTACGAAAGCAAAAGTAATTTTGATCCATGGTAGTTAAATTGTTAATGGAAATTTTAGAAAATTTAGAAATTTAGATTTATGGTTGTGTAGATATGTTTGGATCTTTAAGATTTAGGGTCCTATGGTGGATCCTTGTGTTACATTTAATTAGGTATGCATATGCATGTATGTTGTGGTATATGCACGGGTACTTGCTGTCACGTATTAGCTGTCATCTTACCTCGATTAGTGAAAATTTATTTGAGCAAACCAGATCAATTATTAAGTTGACTTTAAAGTTTAGGATTAGGTTTGACACTACTACACTTGGATGGATCATTAAACAAACATTGTCTTATATAATGTTCAATTACTTTGGTTTAGTTTCTAATTTAATTGATTGTTTTGAAGTTTTAAAGTATTAAAAATATAATTTTGAATTTTAGTTGATCTAACCCTCAACTTTTTTTAAATAAAAAAAATTAGATTAGACTTTGAAATGCTACGCGATTAACTTAAACAAAATTTTCTTGACATATTTGTTTAGTAGGGGCAAAGGATAGTATGTCTAAACTAACTTAATAAAAAATTGATTCATAAATTTAATTTTAAAAGTTAAAACTAAGGTTAATGTCACGTCTACTAAAGGTATAGTTACCTTGGCTATACATGGTGTTTGTTTGTTGAATTATAGGATAGTGTCACATGTTGAATCTTACTAAAGGTTATTATTATATTATCACTATAATTGTTATTAATTTATTCTTACTTTAGATTATCACTATAATTATTATAATAATTATTATATTCATTATTATTATCATTGTAATAATTAATATTTTATCCCAAGAATAAAAGGAGAATTATAACCATATATTCAAACCCACACTGATCCATTTATCTTTAACAACTTCAAGTGTCACCAATTGAAGAATTATCAATTGGCTTATGTACTAGTGTTGGTCTTGTTACTTGAAACTCAATGCATAGTTGCTTTGGGCAAGCTATTAGGATCCACGCAACATACATTACGCAAAATCATTGGAACTTGTTGGAAAGGCCCCTGAATTACACATAGAAATTCACAAGTGATTTTAATGGCATTTAAGGGTCTATTTGCTTGTCGACAGATTACAGATGTAGATATTTTTTTAAAATTTTTTTCTAACAAATTATCTATAAATAATTAGATACAGATAAAAAAATTAGTAGTTCTTATTAAAACATTAAATAAATCAAATATAGATAAAATATAAATATAAATCGAACATATAACATTTTAAAAATATACATATAGATAAAAAAAAGACCATCCAAACATATCCTAATGTGTTTTTGGATGCATGATACACTTAGAAAAAATAAATAAATAAATAAGTTACTGATTAATTATAATTCGGAATGAGGATAAGGTTTCATATTTAATTAAATAGAAATGAGATAAAGGCAACAAGCCATATGTTTTATAAAGATGATTATTATAAAATTTAAAAAAAAAAAAATTCAAACATCTACCTATGGATTCTGCATCAACCTGGACGAGAATTATATGCCAAATGCGAATAGCCTGAGTGTTAATTTGCTTTTGAACCTGAACACAATGATGAAAGTTGAAACCATACTTTCTTACTTTTAAGATAGTTGCTTTAATCTTTTCCTTTTTGGAGCTGTCAAAGTAACAGTGATGGATCATGATGCAGGCTTGATAAGAATTAAATTGTAATACTTGAATGCAAGTACTGATCGAATACGTACCAGAGAAAAATGGTTCAATATTTGCTGCTTCTTTTCTATTACATCAGAGTATATGTAATAATATTAGTCCCTAGGATTCTAGGTGATGACATACAAATATTGCCTACTAACTAATTTGTACACAGTACATATACTATTGATTCTATCATGTGAATTCTGTTATAACCGTGTACTAATTTGTTAGCTAATTTAGATATAGTAAATCTGCTATTGGCAAATACTAAAGACTAAGCCCATTAGCATTTCTTATTTGATTCGGCCAATGTTGCTTAGCCCGATCCGTTGCATGGCCCATCGGCGCCTTCACCACAAGCCTGATTTCTTTTATTTCCCAAAACAACAGAAGCATTCGTAATTGCTTCAGTTCCACTAGTGCTGTACTTTCCACTTCCATTTAGTTCCTTAGTCTCAGCTTCCATGAACCCTAGATCAGCCCCTTCCTCTGGAAAATTCCTTGTCCACAAGGAATGATTAGGGAATCGAAGCTTAAGATTGCTTAAAAATTCCCAAGTAGCGTCTGCTAGAGAGAGATTTCGCCACAAGATAAGCACCAATGTTTCTACCCTATTTCCTCTCTTGATCATTTTCCGATCAATTATGGCTTGGGGTTCTAATTCGGGCTCTATGTTGCTTGCAGGTGGCGGATTTGGAGTTGTGACAGGAGATCCATGGTATTTCTTCAGTTGGGAGACGTGAAAAGTGGGATAGATTTCGAATTCAACTGGAAGGTCAAGACGGTAAGCCACTTCCCTTATCTTGTCAAGTATTTGGAAAGGCCCATAGTATTTAGGGGTTAACTTCTGTGCATGAACGTTCTTGAGTGTAGTCTGTCAGTCGAGTTGTAGCTTTAGAAGTACCCAATCTCCTATTGAAAAACCCCTCTCAGTCCTCTTCCTATCCGCGAGCTATCGCATCCTATTTTGAGCTCTCTTGAGATGAAATTTTAGTAATTTCATCATCTCCTCCCTTTTTGTTAGCAGTTGATCCATAGCTTCATTCTTAGAATCCTTAGGAAGGTAAGGCAGGTGCACTAGTGGAGGGTACCCATATAAGATATGGAAGGGCGTATTGTGGGTGCTAGTCTGGTAGTTGGTATTATATCACCACTCTGCCAAACTCAAGTATTGACTCTAATGTTTTGGTGTGTCTCCAGTCATGCACCTTAAGTATGTTCTTAGGCACCGATTGACCACCTCCGTTTGGCCGTCAGTTTGGGGGTGGTAGGCCGTAGACATGTTAAACTCCACTCCTTACAACCTGAAAAACTCTTGCCAGAATGTGCTAACAAAGATAGGATCACGATCACAAGTGATAGTGTTAGGCAAGCCATGTATTTCATAAACATTGTCTAGACAACATTGGGCTACCTGAGCTGCTGTGTAGGGATGTGATAAGGCCATAAAGTGGCCATATTTACCCAGCTTATCCATCACCACTAGAATCAAACTCTTCCCATCGGAAGCTGGTAATCCTTTTATGAAATCCATACTAACCTCTTGCCAGCATTCATTAGGAATGTTAAGTGGCTGTAAAAGGCCTAGAGTAGCTACATTTTCTGGTTTGTAACGCTGACAAACATCACATCCTCTTACCCACCTACACACCTCCTTCTTCGGTTTTGGCCAGTAAAGAGTAGTAGCCATTCTTTTATAGGTTTCTCGAGCACTTGAATGTCCTTCCAAGGCACTCTTGTGATAATGCCTTAACAGCTTATCCCTAAGGTTTTGTGATGGGTCGACAACTACCTTACCATTCCTCCTTAGGATTCCCTGATCCAAGGTGTAGTTCTTAACTTCCAGCCCTTGGTTAAGCTTTAACATTGTATTCTTGTATCCTTCTGATAATTCCCAACTCCTTTTGATATCATCCATCACATCTGATAGCACTGTAGAGGTCATTTAGTGTTGCAAGTGTTATGAATCAGCACTAGATAGAGCATCTGCAGCCTTGTTCAAGTGCCTACTTTTATACTCAATGTCATAATCCAAGCCGGCCAATTTAGTGAGCCATTTCTACTGTGTAGAGGTAGTCAGCCTTTGCCTCAGTAAGTATTTCAAACTTTGATGGTCGGTCCTTATGGTAAAGTGCCTCCTCATCAGGTAATACCTCCACTTTTCTATGGCATAAACCAATGCCATCAACTCTTTCTCAAATACTGATGACCCTTGATGCCTAGGTGCCAATGACTTGCTAATGTATGCAATAGGATGGTTATCTTGCATGAGCACAGCTCCTATACCATCTCCACAAGCATCAGTTTCCACTACAAATCTTTTTGAGTAGTCTGCTTTAAGCCTTTCAAAGGCTGACTGAACATGCGAATTCCAATTGAATCGTTCCTTCTTTAGAAGTTGGTTTTGAAGGCTGAGTAATTACCCCAAATCCTAGGATAAAACGTCTGTAGTATCCAACCAAGCCTAGAAAACCCCTTAACTGCCGTATATTAGTAGGGATAGGCCAATTAGCAATAGCTTCCAGCTTTTAAGGATCAGTTGGTACACCCTCACTTGAAATGATATGGCCTAGGTATTCAATTTGCTCCACCCCAAAGACGCACTTACTTCTCTTGAGATACAGTTTCTCTTTCCTCAGAATTCCAAAGACACACTTGAGATGCTTGATATGCTCCTCCATGTTCTTACTATATACTAGGATGTCGTCAAAAAACACCAACATAAATTTCCTTAAGTGTGACTTGAATACATGATTCATCAATGCTTGAAATGTGGAAGGAGCATTAGTGAGCCCAAAGGGCATAACTAAAATTCATAGTGGCCTTCATGTGTTTTGAAGGCTGTTTTGTACACATCTTTAGGGTGCATCAAGATTTGATGATACCCCGACCGGAAATCCAATTTGCTGAAAAATTGGGCTCCGTGTAATTCGTCAAACAAATCTTCAATAATGGGAATGGGAAACTGCTTTTTGACCATTAACTTGTTCAATTCCCTATAGTCCATACACATCCTCCATGAATTATCCTTCTTCTTTATTAGTACAACTGGTGAGGAAAATGAGCTTTAACTAGGTTGTATAATTCCACTCAACAACATTTCTTTTATCATGTTCTCCAAGATGGTCTTTTGAAGTGAGGAATGCCTATAGGGCCTCAAGTTGACTATAGTAGACCTATCATGTAGATGAATCTGATGGTTGTAGGCCCTAGGTGGGGGTAGAGACTTAGGCTCTTCAAACAAGTCATAGAACTCATCAAACAGGTTGATTAGGCAAGGGGTAGCTTTTGTTTTGTTGAATTTGTGTGCTCCAAGGGTTCTCCCATAATCATCCAGTAGTGTACCTCCATTGGAGTAGTTAGTACTTGAGCCAAGCATTTTTCTAATAGCATGTTAAGCTCCTCCACTTCGCTTTCTAACCTGCACTGTTTTCCTGCCACTCAAATTCCATAACTAGTGTACGGAAGTCCCAATTTACCTTTCCCAACATTGTCAACTAAGGTATACCCAAAATAAGATCACTGGATGACATGGGTAACACATAAAAGGTTGCTGCAAAGGTGTTCCCCTGCATACTCCAAGTAAATTGTTCAATCTTCTTGGTACAATTGATATGAGTTTCATCAGCTAATATGACCCTAATTGGTGAAATTTCAATAGCTCGATACCCTATTCCTTTCATTAATCCTTCATCCATAAAATTGGTGGTACTGCCCATATCAATCAACACATTAAGCCTCCTCTTCTTATAAAAACCAGTAACATGCATGCTTTCCTTATTCTTAGAATGCCTACTACTAACTGAACACAAGGTTAATTGTGCTAGTTCTTCCTCTAGCTCAGTCACCCCTTCATCATCCACTGAATCTACATTTTCTTCACAAGACTCCACTACCAGCATATTGAGTCTTTTGTTTTTACATCTATGCCCTGGCCCAAAAGGCTCATCGCACCAAAAAGATTGCTTCTTCCTACGTTTTTCTTCTAATTCCTCAGGTGTGAGTCTCCTAGTGAGTTGAGATGTAGAGTTGGTGTTTGGTTTGATTGGGCTAGTTAAGGTGTTTTCAAGTTTTTTTCCTTGGAAGGGTGTTTGGTTCTGTTGTATAAGGTAATGTTGGTTATGTGTAGGTAGTCTGTAGGTTGAGGAGTTGGTGAATAAAGGGAAGGTATGTGTTTTGGTTGTTTTCAGGTTGATTTTAGAAGAAAGGTTGGTGGCTTCTTGAAGTTTGGCAAGAGTGTAAGCTTGGTTAAGGGTATTTGGTTGGAACATACGGATGGGAAATTGGATTTCAGGTTTTAAACCACTTAGGAAACAGCTTATTAAATGGGATTCGGGTAGTTGTACCTGAGTAGCTAAGTGCATAAATTCATCTATATAATCTTGCAATGTGTCAGTTTGTTGTAACTCTTTGAGCTCAGCCATAGGATCCTCAAAGATTCGCTCATTAAATCTAGCTTGAAGAGCCTTAGTAAGCTCTTCCTAAGTCATGGGACTCACATCACTTCTAGACTTTGAATAAGACAGATACCATTCATAGGGTTTCTCCATAAGATACATGGTTGCAATACTTACCTTGAGATGCTCAGGAGTACCATCTAGAGCAAAGAACTGCTCCGCCCTGACCTGCCAATTTCGGAAACTCTCCCCATTAAAAATTGGAAACTCTACCTTAGTACTTATCACAGGCAATTGGTAGTCAGTCATTGTTCTAATGGTTTCATTCATCTCTTGTTGCAGGGGCGCTGATGGTGCTGTGTTCTTGCCATGGAAAGCCACACTTGAAGGGGATCCAATCATAGTGTTATTGGCTTGCATCTGTTGCCGTAGCTCATCCAATGTTTGTCCTTGTTTCTTCAAAGCCTCCTATTGAAGCTTGAGGTATCGATGAACACCTTAACCCATCCTTCCTGTCTTTCTGCCTGCTCCTTAACTACTGCACGGACAAGTTTTTCTATCTTCTTAGCTTCTCTCGTCTCACCTGCCATCACCGAAGATGCTCTTATACCAGATGATGCAGGCCTAATAAGAATTAAATTGTAATACTTGAATGCAAGTACTGCCCAAATACGTACCAGAGGAAAATGGTTCAATATTTGCTACTTCTTTTCTATTACATCAGAGTATACGTAATAATATTAGTTTCTAGGATTCCAGGTGATGACATACAAATATTTTCTACTAACTAATTTGTACACAGTACATGTTATTGATTCTATCATGTGAATTCTGTTATAACCTTGTATTAATTTGTTAGCCAATTTAATATAGTAAATCTGCTATTGGCAAATACTAAAGACTAAGCTCATTATCATTTCTTATTTAATTCGGCCCAGGGTTGCTTAACCCGATCCATTGCATGGCCCATCGGCCCCTTCACCACAAGCCTGATTTCTTTTATTTCCCAGGACGACAGAAGCATTCGTAATTGCTTCAATTCCACTAGTGTTGTACTTTCCACTTCCATTTAGTTCCTTAGTCTCAGCTTCCATGAACCCTAGATCAGATCACCATTAGTGTGCTTGTGCTGCCAAAATGCCCAAACCCTGACTAAGAAAAGGAAATGTCAAACTGTGAAAGATTTTCCATTTCTAGATACCTTTTGGTCTAAATTTTCCATTCTTTTATTGCTATTGGAGAAATAGATTTTGTGAGTAAACTATATTCGTCCTAGAAATAGTCAGCAAAAATAGGATGAGATACTCGACGATACACCCCCAGTTCTTGGGTGTAGGTAAAGCATTTACTGTTTGTTTCCAACCTAAGCTATGATGCCAGCAGCAAGAATGATCCACCCTAATACAATTTGTTAGGAAGCTTGAAAGATGAGCTCTTATTTGAAAACAACATCTTATACATGTGCCCCAATTATTTAAACTAGGTAAAATTTAAAATTTTTATAGATTTTAAACTAGATCTCATTTAACCTTGAAAGTATAATATAGAAAATATATTGTTTTGTGAATTGAGGTTAAATGACAATTAATTTGCAACTTATAAATATTTTAAATTTTATATGTTTTAGATAATTAGAGGACGTATAAGAGATCTTATTTCGAATAAAAGTACATCTTATGAGATTTTGAACAATATAAAATTTGCTAAAATCAAATAATCATGTCTTAAAGTTATTTAAATTGAAAATAATTATATAAATAGCATTCTTTTAAATTTTTAAAAATAATATATCAATTATGAAAAATAAAAATTATAATTTTCAATTAATTAATTAATTAGGGAATAGAATCAAAAATGTATCAAAATTAAAGTTTAAACACCAAAATTAATCAAAACTAAAGTATAGACACTAAAATGTAACACACACACGCACGCACGCACGTGCATGCGCGTACACATGTACACACATAACAGATGATAATTTATCTATTTACAAAAACACAAAATTAAAAGAAGAAACACTAAATCACAAAAAAAAAAAAATGAAGATTTAGACGCTAAATTATCAAATTTTAAAAATATACATACTTTCATTTTTCATTATCCCACTATTTATATACATACCTTTCATAGAGTGTGTAATCAGATTATAAAAAATAGGAAAAATGCCTAATTTAGTACCTGAACTTTAATGAAAATGTAAATTAGTTACTTGGATTTTAAAAAAGTCTAATTTCATACCTAATTGAACTTTCTATGCCCCTAAACATTACTCCACTCAATCGTTGTCTAACACGTGTTCATTACTTCAAGAGACAATAAAAGAGTGGGGTAGTGTTTAGTTATATAAAAAGTTTAATTGAATATGAAATTGGACTTTTTAATATTTAGGTACTTAACCGATATTTTCATCAAAACTTAGGTACAATATTGGGCATTACCCCTAAAACTTATAATCGATAACCTTATTGATAATTATGTTGGTACTAATTTCTTCCCTAGTAATAGAAATTTTTTTTTTTATTTTACAAAGCTGTCAACCTATTTTCATTCAAAACATTCATAGCCATTTTGGAAGAAATAGAGAGCTAAATTGTAATTTAATATGAATTTAAAAAAGATACAATAGCGAACCTAGCTCGTGGGGACATATCATACTTGTGGCTGAACCCACCCAAGTCTCTTATATAAAAATATTAGGAAATATTTAAAATAAAGATTAGAAATATAGATAAATATAAAATAAAAAGTAATAGAAAATTAGGGGAAATTGAAAATTATTACTCATCTAAACTTTTATCTTGGTGAGAATTTGTCTCATGAACTTTCAAAGTGAGTTTTTTTACCCCTTAAACTTTCAAAAAGTTGGCATAATTAAGGATACTTAACATTTTCCATTAAAACAAAATGAGAAGTTGAAGAATATCCCTTCAAGCTTTCACATATGTACAGATTTACCTCATAAACTTTCAGTTATGTGTAGATTTACTCAATCACTTAAATTCATGAAAAATGTTAATTGTCTTTAACAATGTCAATTTTTTAAAGTTTAAAGAGACAAAATGATCGCTTCAAACGTTAAGTAGGTGAATCTATAACTTTGTAAAAGTTTAGGGGGTAATTTGCAAATTCCCTAAAAAATTAACAAAAATGCAAATAACATTTTATGTTTAGACTATTTTTCATGTGAATAGAAATTATTAGTGTTTAATTAGTAATGTGAGACTAGAGTAAATAACATATAATGTGTTGTTGCACATGATATAATAAATATAATTCAAAAAATGTCTTATTAATTTATACAGAGTTCTACCAATAGAACAATTACACTCCTAAATAATCTAGGAATTTATTTTGTTTTGTAGTCTCTTTTAGGGTCCTACTTTAATCCCACTTTACTAATAATTCAATTCAAATGAGATGTGCTTGTGTGTAAATAAATATATATCCTTAATCATATTAAATGAAAATAGGCTAAAGAGTACTATATTCTTAGGTCCAATAAATGTTTTTATGTTTAAAATTTTAGCTAAAATTAAGAATTATTGTTTTTTTCATTAATTGAAAAAAGGTTGGGCGGCTAGGTTCTAGACTGACTGAGTTCAAGACCAAGTGGGTTTACGAGTGGGGACTTGCTCATTGTATCTATTACATGACTACTATATAGAAAAAGATAATGAATTATATTGGAATAATAATAAAATATCTATTATATCTTGTCATAAATACAAAATATTTATTATATTTATGAATTATGATAGATAGAGATAAGTCTAGTTGTGTGATATAAATTGTTCCTTATTATTTTGGGTAATAGCAATTATTGTTATTGGGTATTTAAAGAGTGCCACTAAACATCATAATAATAATTTTATAAGAAGAAGGAGGGAATAGAATAGTAATTCAATCAAGCAAACATATAGTTTGTATGGAGATGAAGCTTCTAATTTAATAGATGCGCTATGGTGCAACCAAAAAGCATTTTCTAAAATTTTCACAATTGTGATTTGCTAAATAATTATAAAAATGAAAGAAATACTATAATAATAAATGACATCAATGGATATCAAAATATACAATTTTTATAAAACCCCTAAAACTTTGGTTGAACACTAAGAAACAACCGCGTGAATGGCCAAACTCAAGTCTAAGTTTCCTTTCCTAAATAGATGTAGATGACCCATGCTGTCTTTTTAGTTGGAAACATAGTTACATGAAGAGTGCAAACATGCCGTAGACTAATGTTTAATTTACTCATAAGAAGTCTAGATTCTCTTATATATATGTATATATATATAATTTTTTTCCCGGGCCAAAAAAAATACATAATTTTTTTTCCATTATTAAGCTTAATGTTTGTGTTTTATTGGACCATTGTTTTTGCCACGTATACTGGAGTACATCTTTTTCAATGACGTCCATTGAAAATGGAAGTGTGAACACATTATAAAATGGTGACATATAAGTTCCAGGGAACAAATTCCTGTCCTTATTCCATTGTCATTTGGACGTAAGTGTCTTAATGCAAGTATATATAATGGTGCACAATTATTCATGCATTCATTTATTTATTCATTTTAACTTTTTGAAACATAAGGACTTTTATTTTTTTGTAAGAATGGATTAGCAGTCATTGTATAGATCCTGCCCTTATGTTTGTTTGAAATAATATATTATCCATATTATTCTACATTAACACCCCCACAAAATGAAAAAAAGAAAAAAAAAAGAAAGAAAGAAAGGAAAAGGAGACCTACATAGAGATGTGATTTTAAACATATAGGCTATATAGAAGTAATGGATCAATATCTTAATCTACTATAAAAGGAATAATATTATATAATATTTGACAGTTGCTAAGTTTATGGAAATGTAAAAGATGGGTTTATTAATCTGGTTTTTAGATGTAGGTGATTATTTTCATAGAGAGAGATTAATAGTAGACATTCATGTATGTAAGCCATTCAAAGCGGAGATATCCATGGGTTGCAGTGGTATGAAGTGTAACTTTGAGCAACGAAAATAAAATGGACCATTGGTGCTTGATACAATTGATGGATCCAATATGAGACAATATAACTCTCGGACTTTAAGGATTAAATGGTCAAATTTTGGGTCATGGACTCTAGTTTAGTTTAGGGTGATAGTTTGCTAGTGCTTCCTATCATCACATTAAGTTATCTTGCATTGTTGGTTGTCATAAGTAATAAAATTAAGTTGCATGCTGTTAGACAAGTAAGTGCATGCTCTTTGATCATGTGTAGTGGTCATGCCAATTAGGTATGGAGAAGTCTCAAGTTGATAACATGTGGAGTCTTGTTGGAAGAGAAACAAGCAAACCTAGTTTCACAAAGCACATGTGTGACAACAAATCAATCTTAATGCTCTTGATGTGTTCTTCAATCATTCTTGATCATTTCATTATTTGATTTTGTGTGGAGGGATTCCAGCATTGTAACAATGTTATAAGAAGCTTATCAATGCATCGATGTTGTAGATGCAAAAGAAAAGGAGCCTCTAGTTTATAGAATTTAACCCTTGACCTTATTGAATGACTGTGGGATGTATCGATAAGAGAAAGTAGATGATTTCTAATGATCAGTTGCCTTAATCTAACTCTTCTTTTCTTAAGAATCCATGAGCTTGAGATTAGGCTTAAGTCAAGGTAGACCCAAGTCTCCATATTGATATGGTAACCCTAGGTATATTAAACCTAGAACCCCCAAATCGTTGATTGGAATTGGAACCCGAGGATCATCTTGAGACAAGTCATCGTAGGATGGAATTAGACTCAATCAAACCTGTTGATTGCAACTTAATTATCAATGAATGGAATGGAACTAGATCTCGAACAAACCTGTTGATCGCAATCTAGTTATCACGTCGACTTCCTTGAGTGTTTAGATCAAGAAAATCAAATGGAAATTCATTCACAAGGAACAAGATGGAGTTTTCTCTCAAAGAGAATGAATAACATTCATATAATTCATCTTATGCCTGATACATAACCATAATAGGGTTTTAATAGCCAAAGAAAAGAAAACAAAACATCAAAAATACATTAAAACACGTCCATAAAAGATGGCTGGCGGCCAACAAAGGATAGCCGGCGGCCATGAGTGTTATGGACTCAAAAACAACAAAATTCGCAATGAGCGGATATAATGGCTGGCGGCCATTAATCCTGCAGGGCACTTCTTGGCTCATTCTTTGCTCTATTTCACTTGCTTTCCATTTAGATCCCCTCCGGAGCTTATTTTGATGGTGTTAAACACTTTTGACTCATTCTTATTGGTGGATAAATGCAATTCCTTCTCTTGTAACTCCATAACAAGTCCTTGCAATGCCTCCCTCATTCGTTTAGCCTTAGCTCTGGTCATGGGACCTCCAATATCTTGCAATGGATCGTTGGATTTGAACTTTGGACCCATTGATGCTTGATGATCCTCATCATTCCCCCCTTCTTCGAATAGATTCATCCTCGAATCGCCTGCATCATACAAAGAAAGATCAGAAACATTAAAAGTTGTGCTTACATTACCATAATGACTTGGTAAGTCAATCTTGTAAGCGTTATCGTTGATGCGCTCCAACACTTGGAATGGCCCATCACCTCTAGGGTGTAGCTTAGTTTTCCTTTGAGCAGCAAATCGCTCCTTTCGCAAGTGCACCCACACCCAATCTCCTGGTTGGAAAACAACCTTCACACGACCCTTATTGGCCTGACGTGCATAATGTTCATTTTTCTTTTCAATATTGGCCCGAACTTGAGCATTCAATTCCCTCACAAAATCTGCCTTGTTCTTACCTTCAACATCAATAAACTCATTAGCAGGTAAAGGCAAAATATCCAATGGAGTCAAAGGATTAAAGCCATAAACAATTTCAAATGGGGAATATGATGTTGTGGAATTTACAGTTCTATTATATGCAAATTCTACATGGGGTAAACATTTTCCCCATTGCCTCAAGTTTTTGGGAATCACAGCACGCAACAAAAGGAGATCAAAGCTGACGAGCAAAGCCGCCGGCGTATCTGGGCTACTTGCCGGCCTTCCTGGAAAATTTATTATTTGTGAAGACATAAGCCGGCCAAAGGAAATGTAGGCCGCTAGCCTTTCTAGAAATTTGCCGGCCTATATTGCACGATGACCTTTCATTTGTCCAACTTGTATTTATATATTATTTAGGGTTTCTTTCAGGATTATTCATTCACTCATTCCATATTCAGATACAACTTTGTAAGAAAATCCTAGAGAGAATTCTAAGGGTCATGAGTGGCTAAATTCCGAATCTAGCCAAAGGATTGCTACATATTCAATTCAGATGGATTGTGAGATCAAAATGGTTCTATTATATTGTTCTTAAATTGAGTATTCATATTCATCTGCTTTATATGTTATTATTATGTATGTTTATTGATTGCAACTTTGGATCCGGTTGTATGATTAACAAACAATAATCAATCAATTAGGAAATCATATCCGTAATTGTATGATCTTTCTAATATATGTGATGAAACAACACGATTAATTATAACCAGATGATTGATTTTGTGTTGTGGTGAAATATGATCTAGTTTAAATGATTCATGCTTTTGGATTGTTGATTAGGATTGGTAGTCTCTTTATTTCATAAAGCAATTGATATATTAAATCCAAAGAGCGTATTTAGGGTTGTCTAATCAATTAGGGAAATAATCAAAGATCATATCTTGATTATCGAATCATTGAGGAAAGATAGATTTTCAGAGCGTGTTGAAAGTCATAACCAATCTATTCAATAAAAGAACAATAATCTTTGAGTCAATGATCAATCCCAAGAATTGAATTGTGGTAAGACTTTGGTTGGATATTTTCCTAATATAGAATTTTCGTATTTAGATATAGAATTTATTTAATTGTTTGATTTCAAAAACCCCCCAATTTTTCTCTTTTCTCAATCTTGATAGAAAAAGATTTTTACTAGTTCCTTGTGGAGACGATCCTGCTCAACCCTATTTACAAATCTTTAGAGTAGGTTAAATATAAATATTTATTTTTGTGGATTTCGACACTACCAAAATTTGAAAAGAGTTCTATTAACTACTTTTCTGACCATCCATTTGAGGTGTGCAACAGTGGAAAGCAACAGTGGAAAACAACAATTTTATGCCTAACTTGTTCCACAAAGTACGCCATAAATAACTTAAAAATTTAACATCCCTATCACTCATAATGGATCTAGGTAACCCATGCAAACGCACAATCTCTTTAAAGAATAAATCAGCAATATGTTGTGTATCATTAAATTTAGAACAAGCAATGAAATGAGCCATTTTACTAAACCTATCAACAACAACAAATATGCTATCTTTACCACTCTGAGATCGTGGTAATCCTAATACAAAATCCATAGAGATGTCGGTCCAAGGTTGATTAGGCACAGGTAAAGGAATATATTCTCCATGAGGTATTATTTTAGACTTAGCCTGTTTACATACAATGCATTTGTTACAAACAGTTTGGACATCACGTTTCATCTTAGGCTAAAAGAAATGCTCATGCAAAATATCCAATGTCTTTTGAACACCAAAGTGTCCCATCAATCCACCCCCATGAGTTTCTCTAACAAGTAACTCACGCACAGAACTCCTAGGCACACACAATTTACTTTTCTTAAACAAATAACCATCATGCCTATAATAATCAACATAACTAGAAACAGCACAAGAAGCCCATATTTGACTGAAATCAGAATCAGTCTCATATAATCCCTTAATAAGCTCAAACCCAAGCAACTTAGTATGTAAAGAAGTCAAAAGTACATACCTTCGAGAGAGTGCATCAGCAACCACATTCTCTTTTCCTTGCTTATACTTTATCACATAAGGAAAAGTTTCAATGAACTCAAGCCAATTTGCATGTCTTTTGTTCAACTTACCTTGAGTTTTAAGAAATTTCAGACTTTCATGATCTGAATGAATGATGAACTCCTTGGGCCACAGGTAATGTTGCCACGTTTGCAAAGTCCTCACCAAGGCATAAAGCTCCTTGTCATAGACGGGGTAATTCAATGCTGCTCCACTGAGCTTCTCGCTAAAGGGTCTGTTTGTTTTGGCTTTTTTCTAACAGATACAATCACTTTTTCAAATTTTACTAACAAATTATTTATAAGAAATAGATATAGATAAAAAAAAGTTGACAGTTTTTATCAAAAGATCAAATAGAATAAATATAGATAAAATTTAGATATAAATCGAATATATTTACACATATCATTTTAAAAAAGATACAGATACAGATGAAAAACAGACAATCCAAACAGACCCAAAATAAACGATTGGCTTCGAATCCTGCATCAAAACACCACCGATACCCTTCCCGGAAGCATCACATTCTATTTCAAAAACTTTCTCAAAATTAGGTAAAACAAGTAATGGTGCATTTGTCAATTTATCTTTCAAATCAGTAAAAGCTTTTTCATGCACTTCTATCCACCTAAACTCACAATTCTTTTTAACAAGATCGTTTAAAGGAGAAGCTATAGAACTAAAGTCTTTCACAAATCTCCTATAAAAACTTGCTAAACCATGAAAGCTTCTTACCTCACTTGCATTCCTTGGTGTTGGCCATTCTCGAATTGCCTTCACCTTGTCTTCATCAACGGAAATCCCATGTGCACCTACAACAAATCCAAGAAAAACAACAGTTTCCGTGCAAAAGGTACACTTTTTCAAATTGGCATACAATTTGTTTTCTCTCAGGACAGTGAAAACAGATTGTAAATGCTGAACATGTTCATCCAATGTTTTGCTGTAAACTAAGATGTCATCAAAGTAAACAACAACAAACTTTCCAATAAAAGCACGAAGAACATGGTTCATTAATCGCATAAACGTGCTAGGCGCGTTTGTTAATCCAAAAGGCATTACCATCCATTCATATAGACCATATTTAGTTTTAAAAGCAGTTTTCCACTCATCTCCCTCTTTCATACGAATTTGGTAATAGCCATTTTTCAAGTCAATTTTGGAAAACAAACAAGCACCATGCAACTCATCAAGCATATCATCAAGTCTAGGAATGGGATGTCTATACTTAACTGTAATCTTGTTGATAGCTCGACAGTCAACACACATTCGCCATGTTCCATCTTTCTTTGGAACCAAAATAACAGGAACTGAACATGGACTGAGGCTCTCCCTTACAAACCCCTTTTCTAACAAATCATCAACTTGCCTTTGAATCTCCTTTGTCTCCTCGGGATTGGCCCTATAAGCTGGCCGGTTAGGAATAGAAGCACCTGGAATAAAGTCAATTTGGTGCTCAATCCCCCTTAGTGGAGGCAATCCCCTTGGAACTTCTTCAGGAAATAAATCCTCATATTCCTGCAAAAGAGAAACCACCACACTTGGCAACGAAGAGTTAAGGTCAGAAGTAGTAAAATAAACATCCTTGTACATGAGTACAAGTAGTTGTTTCCTTGCCATGATTGCACTTTTAACCTCACTTTTTCTTGCAACTTCCTCTCCACTCAATGTGTTTGACTCTCCTCTATCATAACTCACAAGTGTTTGTTTCTCACTTTTTCTCTCCTTGCCACTCTTATCTTGTTCACTCATGTGTTTCTCTCGAAACTCTCTTGCTACCCTCACTTGATCTTCACATGCTTCCCATGGTTTCTGAGGAGTGAGAATCACAGTTCTTTTATTTAGAACAAAAGAATATTGGTTCTTGTACCCATCATATGTCACTTTCCTATCAAACTGCCAAGGTCGGCCTAGCAGTAAGTGACTAGCCTGCATGGGAACTATGTCACACAAAACTTCATCATGATAATTTCCTATAGAAAAGGAAATAAGAACCTGTTTTGTCACCTTGATCTCCCCACATTCATTCAACCATTGTAATCTGTAGGGCTTTGGATGTTTCACAGATTTTAACTTCAATTTATCAACTAGCAAGGTACTCGCAGCGTTAGTGCAGCTACCACTATCAATAATCAGTGTACATACCTTCTTCTGCACATGACACCGGGTATGAAAAATATGCTCACGCTGTACCTCTTCACTTTCACTCTCATCCTTAGGTTGAGTACTAAGGACTCGCCTAGTAACCAATAAATCTCCTTTCACAGGACCTTCCACATCTACATCACTACAGTCTTCCAAAGCTGGCATATCAGGATCATCTCCTGAACTCACACTTTCAACATCGCCATTATCCAAAATAACCATAGCCCTTTGATTCGGACATTGAGAAGCAATATGTCCAAATCCTTTACACTGAAACATTGAATATCACGAGATTTACCATAAGACTTAGTTTCAGATTTACCTTTGTATGGAGTAACAGGACTTTTGGCCTTTGAATCCTCCTTGGACTTCAAATCTGAATTGTTCTTCTTCCAAGTGGACTTCCATGAAGAATTAGAAGTAGAACCAAATCGAGAAGACCCTTTAAACTTTAATTGTTGCTCCACTTTTATGGCATTGTGCAACAACTCCTCAATATCAAGATAAGGATGGAGTTCTACCACATTAGCAATCTCACGGTTCAATCCATTGAGAAATCTAGCCATAGTAGCTTCATCATCCTCTTTCACATCAGCCCGGATCATAGCTACTTCCATTTCCTTGTAATAATCCTCTACACTTCTTGACCCTTGTGTCAAACCTTGTAATTTTCTATGTAAATCCCTATAATAGTGACCAGGGATAAATCTTTTTCGCATCACCGCCTTCATTTCATCCCAAGTACTAATGGGTCTCTCCTCATTTCTCCTCCTATTTCGCACAAGTTGATCCCACCATACACTAGCATAGTCGGAAAACTCAACAGAAGCCAACTTGATCTTTTTGTCTTCGGAGTAATTGTGGCAATCAAAGACATGATCCACCTTTCTCACCCATTCTAAAAACAATTCCGGGTCATTCTTACCTTGAAAAGGAGGTATCTTTAATTTGATATTCCCTAAGGAATTATCTTGTTTTGGAGCATTCCTCCTTCTTATAACTCCGGATCCTTCAGACTCAGATTCATCAATCTCTTCTTCATTACGTCTCATTCCTCTACTGCTCTTAGTCTTACTTGCGGATTCTATATTGTCAAGCCTTGCATTCATCATCCTAAACTGATCCTGTATCGATTTGACGAACAATTTCATATCAATCTTATCACTTTCTCCGTCACTACCCATATCTTAACACCTGCAGAAAATTGGTTAGTAATAATCAAACAAGAAAAATAATAATCCTCACAATTCGCTCCCTCATGTTTTCACTCAAAATGACTCACACTGTCTTTTCGCTCAAGAAAATAATGTTCCTCACAACTCAATCTCACAATCCCTTGTTCGAAATTCTCTCAATGATTTTCTCAAAATAAATCACTAAGTGAACTCATAACAACCAGAAAATTTCAACAACAAATTGGTCGGAATCAAAGATGAAATGAAAAAGAACAAGATCCAATCTCAAGAATGTATATACCGCAAATTGTGAGAATTGAAAGGACGGAATAGAAACTTAGATCTATGACAAGATCCCAAGAGAATATTGATAACAATTTCTTTTATTTTTTTTTTTGACAAATGGAACAATATAAAGATGGCTCCTTTCTTTCTTTTTTTTTTTTTTTTTTTGACAAATGGAACAATATAAAGATGGTTCTTTTTTTTTTTTTTTTTTGACTCAAGAACCCTGATCAAGAACAACAACAAATAGATAGCAAGATTAAATAAAGATAAAAGGATAGATTACTTGTGACAAGAAACCGTAGCTCTGATACCAAATGATATGGTAACCCTAGGTATATTAAACCTAGAACCCCCAAATCGTTGATTGGAATTGGAACCCGAGGATCGTCTTGAGACAAGTCGTCGTAGGATGGAACTAGACCTCAATCAAACCTGTTGATTGCAACCTAATTATCAATGAATGGAATGGAACTAGACCTCGAACAAACCTGTTGATCGCAACCTAGTTATCACGTCAACCTCCTTGAGTGTTTAGATCAAGAAAATCAAATGGAAATTCGTTCACAAGGAACAAGATGGAGTTTTCTCTCAAAGAGAATGAATAACATTCATATAATTCATCTTATGCCTGATACATAACCATAATAGGGTTTTAATAGCCAAAGAAAAGAAAACAAAACGTCAAAAATACATTAAAACACGTCCATAAAAGATGGCTAGCAGCCAACAAAGGATGGCCGGCGGCGATGAGTGTTCTGGACTCAAAAACAACAAAATTCGCAATGAGCGGATATAATGGCTGGCGGCCATTAATCCTGCAGGGCACTTCTTGGCTCATTCTTTGCTCTATTTCACTTGCTTTCCCTTTAGATCCCCTCCGAAGCTTATTTTGATGGTGTTAAACACTTTTGACTCATTCTTATTGGTGGATAAATGCAATTCCTTCTCTTGCAACTCCATAACAAATCCTTGCAATGCCTCCCTCATTCATTTAGCCTTAGCTCTGGTCATGGGACCTCCAATATCTTGCAATGGATCGTTGGATTTGAACTTTAGACCCATTGATGCTTGATGATCCTCATCACATATGGTCATAAGAAAATTAAGTGTAAATCATTTACGTAGCAAGCTCATTGTCACCACCCTAATTAGGGCCTGGTAGGATTTACTATAAACTATCATGTCATGTGTGTACCTTTACATAATAGCCACCTTGTGTGCTAGAGTTCACAAGACTCTATTAAAAATTTAATTACTAAAGCCGCTTATGATATATAGATATATTTGATACACAAAAATAAGTATAGAATTTCAACATTTTGCTGATTAATAGGATTGCAGAGAATCGATATCCCCTATCAAATAGTCATAGATAGCTTACATTTATATCAACCTGAATGGTAAAGGAAATCTTATTCATGATTCAATATTGATGTCTACATCTTTGACTTAACCCTTCAAGTGCTTATGATATCTATCTTAAGGTAAGCTAACTATCATTCACACTAATCTTATCTTGTCTCGCTCTTATAGAATTGTTACATGTAAAACAATCTATTGGGGGATGAGTAAACAGCATTCAATGATATGGAGTGCAATTTCCTCATTACTGCCTCAAGACAAGCAAGTTATGACGATATGCTATGTATACATCATATGCAATACAAACACCATATGTAGTCTTTCAATAACCAACATGAAGTCTAGGATTTAACCTCTCCTTGATCTAAGGTTTAGGGAATACCTAGTTCCATCAGCATCCAGGTAATCTAAACTTAAATTCACTTATCACAAGCCCACGATAGCCTTAAGATGCTCAATCTGGGGGTAGCTTATGATTAAACCCGAGACGATGGTGTGACATGGCTTCACAATTTGCAACATCCTTAGAACATTTAGTTTGTCTTACAAAGCCAAAACTTAACTTAACTTATTATTTCTCACAGAGGCATTATGGTGCCGCAACCTGGGTAGCTTAACTTAAATGAAGTGGATATATATAACCTTCTTAAATTTTCCTATCATTCATCATCGAACGATGACGACAAGTCAGAATACAATGTTATGCAATGCATGTCCAATTTTAGTAATTTCAGGATGATCAATCAATATGTATTCCACTCCAAACAAATAAGATGATAGGGAAAACAATAATCTCACACAAGAACACATACAAACATTTCATTCCCAATTATCAATGTATTCTTACTCGTTAGACCATTCACTTATGCTTCGTGAGTTTAAACAAATATACTTATTATCGACAATCAGTCAATTCATCTATTACTTAGTACTTCCCATTTCTTATGTATGTGGTCCCAATGACTCACATACATCAAATGACATATACAGCTTATTCGAACATGCATTTGAATCCTTAATGGTAAAATAACAATCCCAGCCAAAAGCCAATTCTAGCAGTTCATTCATTAATGTCAATATAGTATTACTCGATAGGTCCTTCACATATGTTCTTTGAACTTAAGTACATATTCCTAGTATTAAAGTTTAATTTCACATCTTAAAGTGTTTAGTTAAGTTAATGGAATGAGTTTGGAGAAGTATTAAAGTGGTAGTGAGAATTCCTCAAGAACAGGAAATTTATAACATACACAAACAGGCTACACAACTTTTGTAGATGGTTATCTAATAGTTGAAGTGGCTTATATGGCTTAGAGATACTAGAAACATAATCCAAAGGCTCTACAGGGCCATATATGCACGACCATGCTTGGGGTGGGCTAAACTAGGTTAAATATCCATTTTCCTTTATTTCATTTATTTTTACACATACACAACCAACGTACGTGAGCCGTGTTCAAGGGTTGTGTAGAACCTTAAATATGTCAAAAAAATACATGTTGATAAAAATCGCGCATACACGACCAACATACATAGGCCATGTACGGTGGTCGTGTAGAAAACATTTTGTGTCCAAAATGCATCGTTAACCAAGAATATACACGACCATTATACACGGCCGTATAGGATGACTTTCACTTCAAACTTTTTGTGGACGCTCCAATTTGTATTTCCAAGTCTTGTAACACCTTTATAAGTCTTTTCAACTTAAAAATTACCACCAACACAACATAGAATAGTAATACAACAATATTAGAACACATAATCAAGTAGTAAATCATTAGAAATCACACTCACCTTAGTCATATTGCAATTTAGTTGGTATAATCCTTGAATGGATTCATTTCTTCACTTTTCTTGCCTAGAACATATAGCCATTGGTCCTCTAAGCTTGGTAAGCTCAAATACATAAGTGAGGATAGAATATTAATAATGAAATTCGAGAATCTTATGAAATTGTTATACTTTATGGCTTCACTAATTTCTCCATTACACCACCATGGGGTTGGAGAAAACCTTATAGAGCCTAGTTTTAAATTGAAGAGTGCATTACTATGATCACAATGTAACTTGTGGATTTGGAAACGAAGGTGTATTTTGTGAGTTATGAATTTATGAAATTGTAACTTTAAGGTTTTCGATGACATTCTCCATAAGTTTCCAATGTTGAAGAAACTAAAAGGAAAAAGGTAAGAAAAAGGAAAAGAAAGGAAAGGAAGCGACTAGTGTCAGTTAAGGTATAAATATGTGTGTGTGAGAGAGAGAGAGAGAGACGATTGAGAAAACATATTGGGTAATTTTCCAATACAGGTCTGATTTATACATAGTATGGTATCTTATTATAACATACATCCTAAAATATTTTTATGCGAAAACCATCGTGTTTACTAATTTAGATGTCCTGATCATAATCATATACATGGAATTTCAAATTGAAGTTCCTAAAATTTTGACCTTATTATATTCTAAAGTTCAATATACAATTTAAGGTTTTTGGTTCTAAAATTAAGGTTTATGGGTTCGATTATTAGGGTTTTGAGTATGTTCGAGGCTCAATCACCACTTGACTCGCCAATCAATTTTTAAATCCCATATTGCAAATAAGTTAAAATTATGAGGCTTACACTCATATCCTTGTTAAACATAAAATTAACACTAATAACATTATAAGAAGCCTAACATGTGCTTAAAAAGATCTCTTCCAGTTCTAATTTATTTCACACAAAAAATTAAGCAAGGCCATAAGATAATGAACTAATTTAACAGTCCCGATACCAGGGTGATGGATCATGTTTTTGCTCATTTTTATAGGCATATTTTAATGTGCTTTTAAATGTTTTTAGGGTGTTTTGAGTAAATTTAGTTCTTAATTCATTTATATTTCTATTTCAAGATTCAAAGCACTCAATTAAAGAAAGACAAGAAAAGAAAATAGTCAAGTGTCTTGCAATGCAGAGTTAAATGATAGGTACAAACATGATCCATCAAAAGATGCCCCTAGTTATATATATGGATATGTACTTTTCTTGCATGTATCCGATGCTGTTGAATGATTATAATATAAGTACATAACTTTAGCACACCCATGCACTTATCCCTGCATTTCATGAATGTACCATTTGCTTACTTTCAAGGTTAAAAAGATGCATGACTAAGAGTATAACCATAGACTTGCGTGTATCACATAGAAGGTGCAAAAGTTGCTCTAATCCACACACACACACACACACACACACACACACCATATATATATATATATATTCTTGCTAAAGACCTGGGGACAAACAAGAGATGAGATTTTCCTCATAGAGAGAGAGAGAGAGAGAGAGAAAAAGAGAACTTTTGAAGACACCTCATAGAGGAAAAGCAATTATATTCAACTGCAAGAATTGCAAGGGGGTTTTATCATCATGTTTTCTTATACTTTTATTATTAATTTTTTAATACATGATGATAGTGCATTTTTCTTGTATCTTGACTTTGTTCTCAGATCGATTGTAGAAGTAGTATCCTTTTGTTTCTCTAGGATATCCCACAAACAAGCACTTGTCAGATTTGGGTGCTAACTTATCAAACACTTGACATTTAACATAAGCATCACAAATTCATATCTTTAGAAGAGAAAAGCTAAGACTTTTCTCATTCCATAACTCGCATGGTATCTTCTTATCCAATTTTACTAGAACCTTGTTCAATATCAATGTAGTAGTTTCTAGGGCATATCACCAAAAGGATATTGGAAGATCTATTTGACTCATCATTGACTGAACCATGTATAATAAAGTTCGATTTCTCCTTTCAGAAAGACCATTCCACTGCGGTTTCCTGGAGGAGTCAACTGTGAGATTATCCCACAATCACTGAGATAGTTAGAAAAATCTTGGCTTAAATATTCACCACCTCAATTAGATCGAAGTGTTTTAATATATTTACCAAGCTGATTTTGTACTTCGTTTTTGAATATTTTGAACATTTCAAAAGATTTGAATTTATGCTTCATTAAGTATACATATCCATACCTACTGAAGTCATTAGTAAAAGTAATGAAGTACAAATAACTTCCTCTAGCAGGTGAACTCATTGGTCCACATACATCGGTATGCATGAGGCCTAATAAGTCTATATCTCTCTCACTTTGTCCAGTAAAAGGAGCCTTTGTCATCTTACCCATTAAACAAAATTCCCATGTTTCATGTGATTCAAAATCAAATGAATCTAAAAACCCATTTTGATGAAGATTTGATATGCATTTCTCATTAATGTGTCCTAAGCGACAATGCCAGAAGTAAGTTGGATTCAAATTATTATATTTGTTTGGTATTAATGTTATAGATGGTCTTATTATCTGATTCATCAAAGTTTAGAACATAGAGACCATTCATCAAATGAGAAAGACCATAAAAGATGTCTCCATGATGGGTGGGGATTGTATTATTCTCAGTAATAAATCTAAAACCATCCTTATCCAAACATGAAACTGAAATAATGTTGCTACTCATAGCAAGCACACAATAACAATTATTTAAAACCAAAATAAGTCCAAAAGGAAAAGTTAATTCAAATTTTCCTATGGCTAATGCAGCAATTCTTGCTCCATTTGCCATGCGTAGATTCACTCCACTTTTAACCAACTTTCTACTTTGCTTTAAACCCTGCACATTTACACAAATGTGAAATCCACATCCAGTATCTAATACCAATGTTGTAGAAGTAGATAAATTCACCTGTATGAGATAAATATGTGAAGTAGTAGTCTCACTACCCTTCTTCTTTTGCATATCCTCTAAGTATAGCTTGCAATTCCTCTTCCAATGACCTGGTTCATTATAGAAGAAGCAAACCTCTTCCTTGGATGGTTTAGCCTTGGGCTAAGGTTTGGGCTTTTTAGCTTTGTTCTGACCTTTTTGCTTTGCCCTTACTCTTACCATTGGCTTTTCTCTTTTTACCCTGTCCCTTTTGAACCAACAAAACATTATTATTTGTTTTAATATTTTGTTATGCATTATTAAGCATTCCATGCAATTCCATTATAGACTTATCCATTTTGTGCATGTTATAAGTCATCACAAATTCGTCATAGCTAGGAGGTAAAGAGCCTAGGATCATATCCATAGCCAACTACCTGGTAATTGAAGAACCAAGCTCCTTAAGTCTATCAATATAGCTCTTCATCTTGACTACATGTGCACTCTCAGATCTACCTGGAGCCATTTTACAAGAATTCAATTCTTATGTGACTTCAAACCTCTCATGCCTTGCCTATTCTTGGAACATTTCTTTGAGGTGTGTGATCATGTCGTACGTTTCTATGTCTTCCATTTGCTTTTGACGCTCAGGACCCATGGTGGCAAGGATGATGCAAGTGACATCCAAAGAGTCTTCTTTATGCTTACTATAAGCATTCTTTTCAACTCTTAGAGCATCAGCAGTAGGTTCATCAGAGATTGGTTCACCAATTACATATAACTTCCTTTCATGCTTAAGAATAATTCTTAAGTTACGGTGCCAATCAAGGAAGTTTGTGGTATTCAATTTATCTTTTTTAAGAATCGATTACAAGGTTGTGTTTTTTATTGCCATGATCTACATACAAAGGTATGTAATGTTAATTATCTTTATATAAGCCATTTTACATGCTTCCACGATTTTATCAAATTAATAACCCTCAAATGTTAATTTGGAAACCATTTTAATAACAAAGTTTCTTATTGGAATAAGATCCATATTTCACCAAATATTGAGTCAGTTGTGACATAACACTCATAATTTAGTTATTTAGGAAGGAAACTCTTTCTAGTTGTAGATGAATGGATTTCATTATAAAGGCTTTAAGTCTGATTTATTATTTAGATTTAATTCTTTGGGCTAATGTGACACGGCTTAAAGAATTAGGTCCAGTTCAATTGGGATGATCATGGGAGTTTTGGTATGGAAGGCTTGGAGTAGGGCCCGTTAGAATTGGCCTGCCTAATTCTAACCTTTCTCAAATTGGCTCACACACATTGCAAATGAAGGCCTTAGGCCTGGGTCCACAAGGGAGCCCATATCCATATCCATTTTGAGAAGGACTCATCTCAGCCGTTGGTCGTCTATCTCATCTGACAGACGACATCGATGGCCAAATTCTCTATAAATACCCTTAGTCCTTACCTCATTTGGACAAGTGAAATCTTGGACAAACACCGTCGTGCTGTCGGATTACTCGACTCACTCAAGAACACACACGATATTCGTGGTACTTAGCAAGGTTGATGCTCTTTAGCTCCCTCGCATGTCACTCGTGTGTTAGAGCCTATTGAGATTGCCTACTCCTCCTCCCTACACGATTCTCTCTTGATCATTCCTTGCACGTGTTGTTTCCCTAGGTCTCGTGAAGCGAGATAGTCACGCGGTACGCACGTGATCGTTGCATCCGGATTCATACCCACACACTAGTTACATATATAACTCTTATTATGGGATTGACATCACATGTCCTAGCCTACTAATCCCATTCAATGCCATAGGCCCAAAATCGTTTTGACAGCCTATTTAAGTCTAACCATTATGACATGTGGATGATACTATTATTCACCCTATTTGACTAGGATAGTCTATTGCACCCTAATTTGGCAAAAACAACAATTGCGATTTAAGCCTTAACAAGTATCAAACCATGGAAGACATTTTATGACTTAATATTATGTGAGAGATTTTAAAAGGTGATATTTTATACTGCTATCATATTTTATGGATATTAAGCATGTAAAATTGTAAACATGGTATCGTATACATTTACATATATCATCATATAGGATATATCATGCTTATAAAAAATAAAAACCGTGTCATAGCATGACCCTTAATCTATATTGATCTTCATAAGCCAATATGAAGATCAATGGTCCAAACCTAAGGTAAAAATTGATCAACATGGATTTGAATTGATAAAAACTTTATATCTTATTCATGGTGCTTGCTTCTCCATCACCATGGATTAGGAAGGGTTTTCATCACATTTTGGTGTCATCATTACAAAAATGAAAAGATACAAAAATCCTACTACTCCAAGTAGTAAATAAATTCCAACAAAAGAAACAATATACATGCCGTATTTATAAAATTACAATCCATCATATAAAGCAATGAAATCTATCAATCACATAGGTGTTAGAGGCTATGTTATGTACTATGCTAACAATATAAGTACACATAAGAATTAGACATACAACTCATAGCACTACAAAAGTGCATTTTTATGTTTAAGTATCATTAATTAGAGTTTATGAAACTAAATTGCAAACCTTACAAGGTTATAGGGGGTAGTTCTCTTATAGTGAAAATCGAATATTTGAAATTCTTTTTAAATTCTGATGAAAATTTTAAAATTCGATTTTCTATGGAATATATTACTGCAGCTCACACTTTTTTTTTTTTTTTTTTATTTTGAAAAAATCAAACGTCCGCAGCGTACAGAACGTTCGTACGTCCAATATCAGATCTGCTGCTCGTGAAAATTTTTTTTCAGTCGTCCAATTCAAGTTAATGACCGCAAACACAGAATTTGATCCATGGAGCACCTTAGTTCTAATTCTTAAAAAAAAAAAAAGAAAAAGTGCACAAACATTAGACCTTCAGTTTGAATTCTCAGACGTCCAATCCTCGACAAATTTCAGACGCTATTCGATTTTTTTTTTTTTTTTTGAAATATCCGACACGTCTGATTCATGACCAATTAATGAATGACTGCGGCATAGCCTTTTTGTTAATATATATATATATATATCGGACACGGCTGATTCATAACTGATTCATGACCGACTGCGTCATAGCCTTCTATCCAAAAAATATCATACACATCCGATTCGATTTTAATAACAAATGTCCAATTCCAATTTCGTATAAAATAAACATAACGTTCTGTTTTAAAATTCATGACCACTGTTCATAGCTTTAGTTCACGAAACATCACACACAATCTGATTCGAGGAAAGTTTATCCGCATAAATAGACCCAATCGACGCTCAATTTGATCCGAGGAAAGTTTATCCACATAAACAGACCTAATGCACACGCAGATCTAATCCGCGTAACTCGTAGAATTCATGTGTTATATCAGATAAAATAATCGCAGATCGAATCTGTTTTTCATGAACCATCATGCTGTTAAAGAAAACCCTAAAGATCTATTGTAATCAACTTATATTAGATCTATTTAATCCCTCGAAGTAAGGTGCTGTAATAAAATTACAAATCCATATTTGTGTTGATCTAATTCTTCGTAAACTCAAATTGATTTCACAATTAATAAGTATAAGAACGAATTTCATGGCATCACATGCACATCATAAAACTGATTTCAATCTAATCAAGAACATAAGCTGCTCTGATACCACTGTTGGGATTTTGTAATATAAAATCAAAACTTTTGCAGCGGAATTTCAAATTTGAAAACCCTAAAACTAGTATTCAAGAGCTTTAATTAGATTAACAATAGGAGGAGATTAATTCAAATTCGTTATACCTTAATTCAAATTTAGGAATTAACCAACGAATCAGATCTGTAGAAACCATGATTCCATAATTCCCTCTACAGTATCCACATGCGAACGAGTATGTGTGCGAGCACTCAAAACACGAATCCAATTCGTGTATGAATTATCTTCAAAAACAATTTTTTATTCCTCTTTCTCTTTTGGTTTGCAGAATTTCTCTGCCCGTCTAATTTGACATAATAATGTCTCACCTAAGAAGTGGTTGTCTATATCTATATATAGATAAGTAGAAAACCTTAAAGAGAGATTTATTTAATATATAATAAAATACGTTATTTCATTAAATATTAATTTTTTGCAATAATCATTTGTTATTCATAAACCATTTAAGAATAATAATTATAATAATTCCTAAAGGTTTAAATATAAACCCGTAATATATTTTGTTCGTACTTTTATGTATGATCCTGTAGATTCACCTAATGTTGGTAGTAGGCCTTAAACACCTTTTAGACCTACAAGATATAATTGGTCTCTGGTAACACATTATGCCTACCTAAATTAAGTGAAGATTGATGATCAGGTGTGGATCAATACACTATTTAGTCACATATTTCTTGAATCCAGAGTGTAACTGACTTAAACGAATGACATTGATAACTTCGTACCAATTCATTCGAGCACGGCTATGCATTTCTCAGTCTTACTCATCAAGAGACCCCAAAGATATCTCTCTCATAGTAATGAGAGGAACAAATTCCTTCACGAACACTCATATTCCTCCATATAACTTATTCCATTTCTGAGTACAATCTTATAACTATTCGATTAAAGATAATGAAGAGCAGAATCAAAACATGGAATGTGTTATGTAGGAATCCATTGTGTCATTATAATGAGAAATACTTATCGCATTGATCTATATAGCATTCTCATATTTGGTCATTCTAATACAATGTACTCTTACATGTATCCATGTGCTAAATTAATCTTATATCCATGATCATCATTTATCCAACATGCTAGTCTTAATTTATTAGTATTCCACATAATGAACGACTATGGATAATTTAGAATTAAATTATTTCTTGCCTTATGGTTTTACTATTAAGGTCATATACTTTAATAACATAAGGAATAACTAATTTATTCAAGGAATATTTTCAACAAAGTAAAAGGTGGCCAATAATAACTTTGATAAAGAAATTGACTTATATTATAAAGATAATAAACATTCAAATGACATAGAATCCATATGGCCTAAGCATGTTGTAAACCCTTAAATTTTTCATAACTCTTAGAAAATAATCCTAGAGTTAAATACCAAAACCAAAATCCTAAAAACTAATCCAAATAAAAAATTGAATTCTAGACAAGATCAAATACAGAATTTCTTAACCTTAAGAAAATAAGAACCTTTAAAACAAAATGGAAGAATCAATAATGGTTTGACTCAAAAACCATACGCTAAACAATTCATCTATCTGACCTCTAACATGAAAATCGAGATAGTATTTTCAAGTAATATTCGATGACAAAATTATAAAACCTTAGGCCCTTTGGTTAATTTTAGAATTAAAATTTTCAATTAATACTGAAGTCAAACTAAGTCAGCACGTAACCCTAGACTCGATTAAACAATCCTGAGAATTGGAAAAATATTAAATAAATCATAAAAACAAAGTAAAACATAAATTTTGAACCAAAAATATAAGTTTGACATAAACCCTAGTTTTTAAAATTTTACGATGAAATCTTGAAGCTAGAATTGAGATCGAAATCCGAAAAGTCAACTAGGTTAACAACAAGCCTTAGAGGGACTAGATCCGACAATCCTGTACTCCAAACCCTTAAACAATAAAATTGACTTAATCAAAGATTGTAGTCCGTAATAGTATAATGAAGCTTAGAAATATCAAATTTGTCAAAATTTAGTTCATTTTGGACCCGAACAGGAACAGATTTCGAAAATCGTGTCCCAATGCATCAAATGGTAAAAATATTTCAGCACACTATTAAACTCGTAATAATATAATGATTCCAAAATATCCGTTTTAGAATTTTTCGGTATCTAAAAATAACATATATAACTCGTTTACGTGTATTTTCTTTACTACCAATATTACTTTGTATTGTCTACTATTCATGTTACTATTTTGCACCATTCATTACTATTCCTCTATCTCTACTTTTTCTTATTATCTATTTTTACTCTCTACCATACCTATTTCTTACAATTTAAATTTTTTATAAAATTTTATTCATATCATACCTTACACATTATTACTTTTCATTACAAAACAAAAAATAAATAAATTTATCTCTCTCTCACTCTCTAATGCCCAAAACCGGCATCACAGACACACACACACACATATGATTTTATTTAATTACAACTAATTTTCCTCCATATTTATCTATAAATACCCCATCTCCCTCCATTTCATTCACACACTTCTTTATCATAACAAAACTCTCTCAAATTCACTCCTTAAATATTATCTCTAAAATTTCTTCCTAACTCTCTCATATTTTCATATTCTCACCATCTCCATACAACATCAGCCTCTCTTTTCTTCTAGCACCCACTTCTGTACATTAGTAAAAATTCCTACATTTATTCGTTGTGTTCATGTAGCTTAATATATACTATAGTGTATGTTTCTAAACCCATGCAGTTAAGAAAATAATAATACATTCATGTGTTGTCCTTGTTCATGTAAAATTTTATTATTGTATTGTTATTATGTTATGCTATATTATTCTTATTTCTAATATAACTCCTATATATTATTAAATGTATATACATTTCTTAGAGCATATGAGCTCATAACATAACTTTTATTTAATGATTTTGCTTGGTGTATTGATCTATTTTGAAAAGGGAGTGTGTGCAATGTTTTATTTCAAGAATAAGCTGGGCAAAACCATCTACACTTTTTTCATTCTAAATTAAAAAAAAAAAAGGTAAAAGAAGGTGCATCATCCCGCGAATTATTTCTAAATAAATTCAGTTATGATATATTATTCTTGCTTCTAATCTAACTGCTATATGTTACTAAATATATTTATGAATATATATTTCTTAGAGCATATGAGCTCACTAACATTACTTTTGTTTATTCATACTCTTATATTTCTTGCAATTTATTTATTTCATGCTATTAAGACTAGTCTTTCTAGTCTTAGACTTGTCATTATCAAGTCAAAATAATTTTTTTTTATTATGGACTTACCCATGTCTAAGTCCGTGAAGCCTTGATACAAGCTAAGGCTTCCCAATACTTGACTTTTAATATGTGCTTATTTTATTTCTATGTCTTTTATCTTTCATATAAATTATTTTTGTCATATTACTTAACTATAAGTTCATATCCATGCATGGTCGTGTTGTTGTTGTCTTAATAATAAAAAAGAATTCTTTCTTTGACAAAGAAAATAAAACTAAGCTCACCATAAAAATATTTTTTGTCACTTAGGAAAGTTTTCGATAAGACTTAGAAATTGTTTTAATAACTTCTATTAAAAAATTTAGACAAGTTCATAATAAATTTTAGTGTTATAAACTTCTTAAAAATTTAACTAAGCAATTTCATTACTCTCTTTTCAAACTATCAAAAATAAAATTTATTATTGATAATTCTTTGATATGAAAACTTTTCTTTAAAACTTATTTATGATATTATTACCAACACTTTAATAAACACTAAGAACAAAACAAATTTTTCAAGTCCTAAGATCAACTCGCTAGTTAAAATCCACTTAGAAATAAAATCGGTATACAACTTAAAGGACTAAACTTTAAGGAGTAAATTCATTTTCTTTTTATAAAATTAAGGAAATAATATAAATAATTATGCACTCACTTGTAGCAGACAAAAGAATTTTCGCAACCCCTAAAGGCTCATGTGTTGAGAAATTTCAAATTAAGAAAGGAATATTATAAGCATAAAAGTTTAGAACAAGTCATTCACTTGATTTTTCTCAAATGATAAAACTTGAAACATTTTTATTATACAACTTAGTATTTTTCCTCACAACCACATAAAGGTTCATGTTTCGAAAAATAATTAGTGAAAAGAAGTTTAGCGTGAAAATAAAATATTCATGAACTCAAAATAAATATGGAATCATGATTTTCTTTAATAGAGTTTTACATTTACAAAATCTATGAATTAAATTTTTTTTTTGAAAAATCAAACTTAGGAAATTCTTTAAAAGAAAAATACACTTAGGTTTTATGTCATAAATAGGTAAAACCATGTTTTATAAAAAAATTGTTAAATAAATTGGTGAATAAATATAAAACCTTTAAGGATTTTAATATATATATTATATATATATATATTGAACTATGACTTTTCTTGTTGTTTGGTCATAAATTTACAAAGTAGCAATTTAATCATGAGTTAAAGGATGACCCTTCACAAAACTCTATCTTTCACAAAGATTGTATGCAAATTTTATTTTTGAAATAACATCACTAGAATCATACATATAATGAGTCTATGTATTATTTTAAAAAGGATTTTTTCAGCTATATAAATAATGTATTTTCTATGGAATTGTGGATGAGATAGAATTTAGAAAAATTTCAATTGAAGGCTTGAATTTTTGTAACCAATCCGTCTTGACCATTGTCGAACCCAAATGACTTCAATTGATTAGAATAACCTTAGAAATAGATAGATATTTTCAAATAGGTAGAAAATGACATCTTATCTGCAAAGTTCTGAGTTAAAAGAGCAAGTTATATCCATTTTAAATTAAGATTTCACATAATCTGAAATTTGACAAAAAAACAATATGATTAGAAAGTCCGAGTATAACTTCTATGAATACTCATTCCAAGTATTTTTTTTTTGTCTACCTGACGAGGGAATACGAGACTTTTCTTCCTGAGGATTAATACGACAAGAAGATTACGATATAGGCGAGTTTCTGCCCTATTATTTCGTTACCTTTCTATGCTTGTAGATAGTTACACTAGATTTATATGCACAAAATAAAATGAATATGAATTGGGTTATGGGTTTATATGTTTATGCTTTTATATGCGTAACAATGATGCAAAGCATATCGAAACAACAAAGATTGTTTAAGTATATCATTAATATTACATGCTTCTATGTCTGTATGTATGATGCTTGCTTGATCTCTTTTAAGTATACCATAGTTATACTCGCTTTGATATAAATTAAATGGACATGCATTGCATCTATCAAGTCACATAATAAGGACTGCTACTCCTACATGAGGAATCGGAAGGGCTAGAGGTTAAGCTCATTCTTAAGGAACTAAGGCGTACTGGGGATACATCCCAAGGATGAGCTGTGTCGATCGATCATTGTGAGCAAAGTGCTTAGAGACTAACAGTGAAGATAGAATAGATCTTCAAACCTAAATTCCCTAACCCCCGATATGAAGGGCGTCAATATGTTCTTTGTGTGATTTCTAGATACTCATACATAATTGTTTGTATCATGTAGTTGTTGCATAGCATATGCGTAAATTAATAAACTTGTTTGAAATCACGATGCAAATACATGGGAATATCTTACTAAGTTCATTGTAAGCTTATACACCCATAGATTTTTATTAAAATAGGCATGCTTAAGACTCTATCCAAGGACAGGAAATTAAAGGAATCAATGGTGGATTATTGAGCTTCTACGGAAGAAGTAGAAGCATAGAAGGAATTTTCTTGTTTTAAATTTCTTTATGAGTAACGTATGTTATGTTGAACTTTTGGAGAGTACTAGGAATTGTATTTATGTAGTTTTGAAGACAATAGCGGAGGTATGCCCCTAAGAGTTGCTATTGATCTTATTCAAGAGTTATGTTAAGTATTTCTCATTCCTTGTTACTTAATTGCTATCAATGTAAATTGCACTACTCTGATGTATTTACTTTGATGTGTTATATGCCTTGTACACAATATGAAAGCCTTTGCATGACAAAGAAAGTCATTCCTAAGTTTTAATATTGTGTATAGTGGACCACTACGTTTAGGGTACCCCTTGGGGCATGATAGTTTAAGTTGATATCAAAGCAACAAGGTTTTGGAAATTAAGAAAAAGAGTACTAGGAGATCAAAATGATAGAATTTGACCTTAGAAATAAAGAGGTTTTCCTTAAATTTTGTGACCCATGAGATCAGCTTTTTAAAGTTTGGAGAGTAGAATCCTATCCTGAAGATCTTTAGAAGAAGGTGAAGATACTCATATAAGAATTGGAGAATATTTAGGAGGATATGAATAATGGACGAAAATACTAAATAGCAAAGTAGATCCCCGAATGTCAACCCCAAATTTAGCAAAAGTGGTAATAATTGGGAGCATGATCTTAGAAAAATGATGTGGGAAAGACCTAAAGAAAATAAGAATCCAAAATATGGAATGGATCTAGCTGGGAACCTGTAAGACCGCTAAGCGAATAATACCAATTAAGTGCCTACGCCAACCCTCTAATTGAACGAATGAAAACATATAATAAAGTGTTTTTCTACACTTCTTTTTCTCTAAAAGTAGATAACCTGTGCATAAATCTTGAATTAGATAAAAAGATATCTAATGCGACAGTTTCACTTGTTTTAGGAAATCATCCGAGGAGACTATGCTACGATCAGACATCCCTCTCAAAGAACGAAAAGAATAAGAATCACCCTCACCACAAGATCGAACTCAAGAAATTCTTACTACACTAAGACATCTAAAAGATAAGCTGGATGAGTTCTTATGACAAGTGCCTATGATTTTTACACCTGCTCCAATTATGAGATCTCAACTTGGAGCAAAAAAAAAAAAAAAAAAACAGCTCGAGCACTTTTTTCATGGCTAATCTAGAACCCGAAGCTAAGAGATGTAAGTAACTCGAACCTTTTAAGAAGGAAAATGCCATAGCTTATAAAGTTAAGTGCTGGAAGTGTAAAGGAGGACATGTTCCCAAAAGGTACCTGTGACTGCAGTGTAAGTGTTACATTTATGGAAACTCCAACCAAAAAATCCGTGACTACCCTAAAAAGACCAGTACCATCTGCCTTGTCGACATTGAGGAAGAATCCTATGCCAACATTTGCCTAAGGATACCGAGGGAATGTTACATAGTAGATGCCACATTTGCCAAACCAAAAATTGTCACAAAATGCCATAATGACTTTCCGCATGTGCAAGGAGTGGGATTGCTATATACATAAGCAACTAAAGGCCAAGATATTTTAGTCGACCAAATCTCATCCCAAAAGAGACAACCTATCCAAGCGAGAATATGGAATTTGGTCTGAAGGTCCTACAACAGCAACTCGACATGGGAAAGAAGAAGGAATCAATAGAGTCAACGAGATATCTCTATCGATGAAGAGTAACCCAAAGCACGAATGGAAGTTAGATCTTTCGCAAAGCCTTTAGAAGTATTGTTATGTGTAATGCTTTTGTTAAAAGATCGACATGCTGTAAACATTATTAAGTATGTTTTGTCAACTACCTAGTTAGTAATCGAACTTAGATAAAAAAAATTATAATCATGTTTTTGCATCATTTCTTTGAACTTTTGTAAAGGGAAGATTGAAGCCTTCCTCCTATTTTCATGTATTTGCTTTTATGATATGAATTTCCTTTGTCATTACTTTGTTTCAGTAAGTTTTAAATATTTCTTTATACATTATTTACACATTTCCATATTCGATTACTTTTGGCATGTTTTTTTAAGTTTCTCTAAATGCGTAAGAATAATAAAATTCGGAATCTCATACGAGACCTAATAAAATTGTAGATCGCATAGGAGATGTTCCCATACACAATGCGAACCTGAAATACCCTCTATGGACCCTACGAACAAGATGAACTCAACAACCAAATCTAATAGAAGTGTCCTAGTTGATATTGGACAATTTGCCAATCCTAGTAAGAGATTTCATGCAATAGGCCCTTACCATACCAGCACCTATGCTAGCTAAACATGTGCAAGAACATCACCAAAGTTCAACACTACCTAATGCATCAGCACTGGCTGTATCGCTATCGCCTAGATCCTATTAAGTATGTTGCCTGACTTCATAAAGTGCAATTGATATTTTGATAGAGTTTTTAGAAAATTTGGATGAAGTCGAAGATGGGTTAGCTTAGATAGAATGATCCTTTGATGCTTTTGAAGTACCACATCACCTTAGACTCTCTACATCATATATGTTAACATTCAATGTAAGGATGTGGTGGGAATCCAGAGTAGAGAACTACCACAATTACATGGGAGACTTTAGGAATGAATTCTTAGAGAACTTTTTCCCTGAAGCTTAAGGGTCAGTATAATGCGGATTTCTTCGCATCTCGTAAGGAGGTTATAGTCTTTAGCAATATGAGACTAATTTAGTATATTGTTGCAGTATGCCCCAGAGTCTTATAAGATAGTGAGGGAACTTAAACAAGTGTTTCTAAGTGGTTTAAAAGGAAGATCTTCGAGTTAGTAGCAAAATTCGATATCAGGAGATTTAAGGAACTTGTGGAAGAGCTAGAATTGTGAATGCTAGAAAGAGAAGGCTAGAAAGAAATATCGTGAATTTACGAAAAAGCCTTGTTATGGAACAAGTTCAAGTACTAGATTTGGAGTATTCCAACCCGCTAGTGATTCAGATGAGGACGAGAACCTAACAACAGAAGAGATACAATGTTGGAAGTGCAAAAAGGAGCAATACCCTAAACAATGCTCACTTACAATCAAAGTGTTACCTCTATGGAAGCCTCAATCACAAAATAAAGGACTGTCCCAAGAAAACTGTCACCACGTGCTTCATCTGCACTAAAATAAGACATTTAGCTAAAACATGTCCTGGATAGAACAACCCACACATCAAGTCATTGCGCCCAACTAGTAGCAGAAAGAATGGAGGCCATAAAAGAAATAGGAATAAGAACCACTCGACAACACTTTCACCTAGAATACATGGACATAAACTATGATAATAGTGGGTTTGCGAGGAAGCTAATGACAAGGAAATAGAACTCGCGGTCATAGAAGAGGATGATAATTGTGGATGCATTTAGCATCAAGTTAGCTTCATACCTTAGATGTTCAAATATCCTAGTACACCACTAAAACTAAAAGAATGGTTCATTGGTTAGTAACGCCAATAAATAAAACAAACATCCTAACCTAAGATAAATTTACGTAACAAATATAGAAACCATCCAAACCCTCATCCACCTTGTTGACACTAAAGTTGTCCGATCAAAGAACATTAAAAGCGTGAATATTTTAAGTATTGTTTAAAAAGTCAGAAATTTAAAAAAATAAAATAAAAATGCAATCCCATAGTTTTCATATAAAACATCTTGATTTCAAGCTTTGTCAAGATGACCACGTAATAATAAAACATGATATCTTTAAAAGAACATAAACATAGCGTTATTTGCAACGCCATATATATATATATATTTTTTTTTTTTTTTCATATAAGGATAGGAAAGAAAATTGCAATTTTCTTTTATTATGTTGTCATATCAGCATTGTGTCGTAATATGTCATCTTAGGTCTGGAGTTGAGTCGAGTCAAGTATCGGTTGTCTGTCATCGTGATTGAGTTGAGTCTTCCCAAAGTCAAGTAAGTAAAGGTTGAAATCACGAAACCAAATCTTATTGATTTATATATGCTATATTACATAAAATATCAAACACGCAGGATTAATAAAATGTTGAAAATTCTCGAAATTACCAAACTAAGGATAAACACAAAAAAAAAAAAAAACTATTTATGAAAGAAGAGATACAAAACAGTAATAAATCTTAATACTTTTTCATGAAAGTGAAATTAACTAGAAAATATCAGAAACAAAACAATGTAATCGTAATACATGTAAGAGATAAACTTAACAAATGTAAATATTAACCAAATAAAAGTACGATGAATCCCATATGTGGGGAATGCAAATAAAGTGTGACGTAAGTTTTTTCACCAAGTTTGACAAACTATATACACGTAATGAGTTTTGAGGAAAAAATTTTCTTTAAGGGGGATAGGTTGTAAACTCCTAAATTTTTCCTAACTCTTAGAAAATAATCCTAGAGTTTATGCTAAAACCAAAACCCTAAAGACCGATCGAAATAAAAAACCTAATTCTAAACAAGATCAAATACAAAATTTCTTAACCTTAAGAAAATGAGAACCTTCAAAAACAAAATGCAAGAATCAATAATAGTTTAACTCAAAAACCGTATACTAAATAATTTACCTATTTGACTTCTAACATGAAAATTGACATAGTATATCCAAGCAATATTTGATGACAATATTATAAAACCTTAGACCCTTAGATTAATTTTAGAATTAAAAATTTCAATTAATACCGAAGTCAAACTGAGTTAACACATAATACTCGATTAAATAATCCTATGAACCGAAAAATATTAAATAAATCATAAAACAAAGTAAAACATAAATTTTGAACTGAAAATATAAGTTTGAAATAACCATCTAGATTTAAAATTTTACGAGGAAATCTTGAAGATGGAATTGAGATCGAAATCTGAAAAGTTAACTAAGTCAACAACAAATCCTAGTGGGACTAGATCCAATAATTTCGCACTCTAAACTCTTAAATAATAAAATTGAGATAATCATAGATCATAGTCCGTAATAATATAGTGAAGCTTAAGACTATGAGATTCATCAATATTTAGTTCATTTTGGACCTGAACGGGAAGGGAACATATTTCTAAAACCGTGTTCCGGGGAGTCGAATGGTAAAAATATTCCAACAGCATCATTAAACTCATAATAATATAAGGATTCCAAAAATATCCATTTTAGAATGTTTCGATATCTAAAAATAACAGATATACCTCGTTTATGTATATTTTTTTTACTATCAGTATTAATTTGTCTTGTCTACTATTTATGTTACTATTCTACACTATTCACTACTCCTCTATCTGTACTTTTTTATTATCTATTCTTACGCTTTAGCATACTTATTTCTATTATTTACATTTTTCATAAAACTTCATTCACATCATATCTTATACATTATTACTTTTCATTACAAAACAATAAAATAAATAAATTTCTCTCTCTCTCTCTCTCTTTGTCTGTCTCTCTCTCTCTCTAATGCCCAAAACCGGCACCAAACACACACACATCTAATTTTATTTCATTTCCATTTTACTTTGTTACAACTAATTTCCCTCCATATTTATATATAAATACCCTCTATCCCTCCATTTTTTGCACACACTTCTTTATCATAACAAAACTCTCTCAAATTTACTCCTCAAATATTCTCTCTAAAATTTCTTCCTGACTCTCTCATATTTTCATATTCTTACTATCTCCATACAACATTAACGCCTCTTTTTTTATGCCACCCACTTCTCTAATTATGTAAAAATTCCTATAATTATTCTTTATATTCATGTAACTTAACATGACTATAGTGCATATTTTTAAACCCATGGGAGTTAAGAAAGCAATAATATATTCATGTTTTGTTCTTGTTCTTGTTCATGTTCATGCAAAATTTTATTATTGTATTGTTATTGTGTTATGCTATATTATTATTGCTTCTAATCTAACTCCTATATGTTATATATATATATATATATTTTTTTTTTTTCTTAGTGCATATGAGCTCACTAACATAACTTTTATTTATTCATACTCTTATATTTCTTGATATTTATTTATTTCACGCTATTAAGACTAGTTTTTCTAGTTTTAAACTTGTCCTCATCAAGTCAAAACATTTTTTTTTTATTATGGACTTGCATATGTCTAAGTCCGGGAAGTCTTAATACAAGCTAAGACTTCCTAATACTTGACTTTTAATATGCACTTATTTTATTTCTATGTCTTTTATCTTTCATATAAATTAATTTTATCATATTACTTAACTATAAGTTCATATACATGCATGGTCATGTTGTTGTTGTCTTAATAATAAAAAAGAAGTTCTTTCTTTGACAAAGAAAATAAAACTAAGTTCACCATAAAAATAATTTTTGTCACGTGGGAAAGTTTCCATTAAGATTTAGAAATTGTTTCAACAACTTCTCTTTAAAAATTTAGACAAGTTCATTGTAAATTTTAATATTATATAGGACTTCTTAAAAAATTTAACTAAGTAGTTTCATTACTCTCTTTTCAAACTACCAAAAATAAAATTTATTATTGATAATTCTTTGATATGCAAACTTTTCTTAGAAACTTATTTATGGGATTATTACTAATGCTTTAATAAACACTAAGAACAAAACAAAATTTTCAAGTCAAGCTAAAACCAACTCACTAATTAAAATCCACTTAGAAATAAAATTGGTATACAACTTAAGGAACTAAACTTTAAGAAGTAAATTCATTTTCTTTTTGTAAAATTAAGGAAATAATAGTTATAATAATTAGGTACTCACTTGTAATAAACTAAAGATTTTTTACAACCCTTAAAGGTCATGTGTTGAAATTTTGAATTAAGAAAGGAATATTATTAGCATAAAGTTTAGAACAAGTCATTCACTTGATTTTTCTCATATGAAAAAACTTGAAACATTTTTGTTATACAACTTAGGATGGTTTTTCCTTATAACCACATAAAGGTTCATATTTCGGAACATAATTAGTCAAAAGAAGTTTAGCGTGAAGATGAAATATTCTTGAACTCAAAATAAATATGGAATCATGATTTTCTTTTATTGAGTTTGACATTTACAAAATCGAAGGATTATAATTTTGTTGAAAGAATCAAACTTAGTAAATTCTTTAAAAGAAAAATACACTTGGGTTTTATATCACAAATAGGTGAAACCATGTTTTATAAAATAAATTGTTAAATAAGAATTGGTGAATAAATATAAGACCTTTAAGGATTTTAATATATATATATATATATATTGAATTATGATTTTCTTTTTGCTAAGTCATAAATTTACAAATTGGCAATTTAATCATGAGTCAAAGGATGACCCTTCAAAAACTCTATCTTTTACAAATGTTGTACACAAATTTTATTTCTGAGACAACATCACTAGAATCATGCACAAATGAGTATATGTATTATTTTAAAAATAATTTTTTCTACTATATAAATAATTATGTATTTCCTATGGAATTGTAGACGAGATAGAATTTTAAAAAATTTTAATTGAAGGTTGGAATTTTCATAACCAATCTGTACCAATCAATTTTTGAACCTAAATGACTTCAAATGATTATAATAACCTTAGAAATAGATAGATCGTTTCGAATAGATAGAAAACGACATCTTATATGAAAAATTTCCAGTTAAAATAAGCAAGTTATAGCCATTTTAAATTGAAATTTCACATAATCTGAATTTTGATGAAAATAACAAGATAGAATTTGAGACTTTGAGTAGAACTTCTATGAAATACTCATTTCAGATATTTCTTTTGTCTAGGTAATTAGGAAAACGAAACTTCTCTTCTAAAGATTACCACGACTAAGAAATTGCGATATGAACAAGTGAGTTTTCCCTACTATTTTGTTGCCTTGCTTGTGCTTGTAGATAGTTGTACTAGATTTTTAAGCACAAAATAAATTTAATATGAATGGAGTTATGGGTTATATGTACATGCTTTTAGTATGTGTACAATGGATGCTAAGTATATCGAAACCAACAAATGATTGTTTAAGTATATCATCATAATATACATGTTGTGTTTGTGTGTATGATGCTCGCTTGATCGCCTTTAAGTATGCTATAATTATACTCGGGTTTGATATAAATTAAACGGACATGCATTGCATCCATCAAGTCACATAATAAGTGAAATGTCCCAATAATTATCCTTTTTGAAGGAGAATAATATGAAGTCAAATAGAATTAAAATAGGAAGTGTAAAAAAAAAATTAATTAAGGCCATTAAAAAAAAACTATTTAATGGCCATGCCTTTCTAATTATGTTCAAAAAAATTATGAACAGAAAGAGAAGATATAATAATATATAGATATCCCAATCTCAACTTATGATGATAACATATCGAAATAAGAATTAGGATCAATCATACATGGTTAAATAAGATATGATAATGATGTGTGTATAATATATATATATTTATCCTTTAAATCTATCCTTCTTCAAGAAAACCTTAGAGAAAAAAGATCAAGAAATACCTTAGAAGCCCCACAAAGAAGGAAAAAAAAAAACCTTGACCAAATAGTAAAAAAAAAAAAAAAAAACCAAGATCATAAAGAATAAGCCAATATTGGAAGTCATAGGAGGGGCGGCATTGTAAAAGGACAAAGTGATACAATAGATTATGAATTATGAAAAATCTCCTTAGCCCTTTGAATCAGTAAGTTTCCTTGCCCTATTATGTGATTAGTGGAGATTCAAAATCTTAATTGGTTTGTATGTTAAAAGGAATTAGATTTGTTGATTGTGGATTAGTGCAAAAGCATTAGTGGTCAGTGTTGTCATGGTGATATTAAGGAGGTGATCTAGTTGATCTTCAACCACAAGCGTAAGGTAAAAATATAATTTTTGAATAAGTACTTTGGTTATGGTAATTGTTAGAATTTAGGTTATGATTATATTTCAAGGTACAAAAAGGAAACTATTGCCATGGGATATTGAAATATTTAGTGATTATTGGTTATTATATATGTACATATATAAAAAAGAAAATAATAAATATTTTGTCATTTAATTGTTTATTTTGTTGAACAAAAAAAAAAAATGTAGAAATCATATCATGTTATAATAAGGTATAAAGTTTGTGGGTATCAGAAGATCCATAGATTGAATTTTTCATAGATGTGTTTTTAACAGAAGGTATGTTTTGACTGGTCATAATACAAAAAAAAAAAAAAAAAAGTGGAATCTTTTTTTCTTATTCTACATAAGAATATAGAAGTGATGAAAAATATATATACACACATAAACTTATTTTATATTAAACATATAAGTTTTTAAATAAAAATAATTAAACTCGCTATATAAATTATATTAAATTATTGAGTAAAAGTTAGTTGTATCAATTTAGGTGCTAAGATTACCAATTACAAATTTGTTAAAAGTTAATTTCTCTATTCAAGATCTTATAATAGGGAAAAAAAAGGGTAGATTGAAGTAGTAATTTGATGTCGTTAAAAATGGTAATTAGCATGACAACATAATACTAATGGTTGTTATACTCATAACTAATATTAAAAAGAATAGTTGAAATAATATAATAATAAAAAGAAACTAATTGCAATAGTGTCTATTCATAATTAATTAAGTAATATACTACTGTTAGTAAGAGAATAATAATAGGACATAAATAAGGTTATTGACAGATATATAAATATATATACATCAACATGCTATACAATTAAATAGTTGAATAGTAGTAGATGTTTTGTTAAATAAGATTACCAAATAATTTATATTATAATATAGTTTTATTTACTATTAACTATAATTTCATTTTTTGAGTTTAATGACAGCAATATTTCCCTTAAGTTCTAAATCATGGTAATTAAAAGTGACTATAGTTTTAGGTTGAAATTTCAAACCTAGTAAGTATAATTCATGACATATGTATGTTATACCTTGGAATAGGAATCGATGTCATTGTAATTCAGCAGCTTAAGGTTTTAGGGTACAGGTATGTAGTGACTTGTGTGATGCTTGTTAGGGTAGATATTGCTAATAACCTGACTAATGCTTAAACCTAGCTAATAATGTGTGTTGCTTGTTCTTTGGTTGTCTCGAGTTGGAAAGCAATGCCCTTGTTAAGGTCTTAGATCTTGATATGGTAGTTAGGTGCTTAAGCCATTTTATTGTGGCTTGGTGGATAGTTAATGAGGGGAATGGTATCAGGTGTAACATCACCAAAGAGAGAAGTTATATCAGGCGTAGCTTGGGGATTATGGTCTTGGAAGACTATATGATATAGATGGATTATGACGGGGTGTCTGAATAACGGCTATGAACCTTAGAGGAGGCTACTATTTATTTTTCTTTTTGGGTGAGAGGTCGACTGTTCTCTTCAACCCCTAATACTGCTGTAGTAGTATTGGAACCCAAGTCCCCTGTTGTGTTGCACGGAGTCATGAGTACTCCTATGTTGCTTGTTGCACTTAAATTAAATATTTAAATTAATGCTTTTTGCATTTGTATAGGATTGCATGTGCATATCTTGTGTGTTTGTGTTACTGTGTATTGGGTTTCGGCTCACCCCTTTGGTGAATTACTTTTCAAATGCGGGAGAACCTTATATACTTTGATGATGACCTCAACTTATGGGATCGGGTGTGCTTTAAAGTTTCAAGACAACTTATGGAATAAGTTGTTTAGTTAAATTTTAATATTTTAGTTAGATTTGGTTTATTGAAAATTGTGGAGATGTAATATATTAAGATTCTTAATAACACGTAATATTTCAAATACTTGTAGTTTATTTATTATTTTTGGATTTTAGTTGTTCTGAGCCTTAGCATACTCGTATGTGCAGACTGCTCATATCCTTAAATTCTAGGGTGTGACAATAAGGACTGCTACTCCTACATGAGGAATCGGAAGGGCTAGAGGTCAAGCTCATTCTTAGGGAACTAAGGCGTTCTGGGGATACATCCTAAGGATGAGCTGTGCTGATCGATCACTGTGAGCAGAGTGCTTGGAGACTAACAATGAAGATAGAATAGATCTTCAGACCTAAATTCCCTAGCCCTCGATACGAAGGGCGTAAATTTGTTCTTTGTATGATTTTCAGATACTCATACATAATTGTTTGTATCATGTAGTTGTTGCATAGTATGCATTGCATATGCATGAATTAATAAATTTGTTTAAAATCGCGGTGCAAATATAAGGAAATATCTCACTAAGCTCGTCGTAAGCTTACACCTTATAAATTTTTGTTGAAACAGGTATGCTTGAGACTTTGTTCGAGGATAGGAAATCAAGGGAATTAATGATGGATTATTGAGCTTCTATAAGGAAGTAGAAACATAGAAGGAATTTTCTTGTTTTAAATTTCTTTATGAGTAACATATGTTATGTTTAACTTTTGGAGAGTACTAGGAATTGTATTTATGTAGTCTTAAAGATAATAGTAAAGGTATGCCCCTAAGAATTGTAATTGACCTTATTTATGTTTCGTGTTAAGTATTTCTCATGCATTGTTACTTAATTGCTATCAAAAATTACACTACTTCAATGCGTTTCTTTTGACATGTTGTATTGTATGCCTTGTGCACAATATGAAATCCTTTGTGTGACAATGAAGTCATTATTAGGTTTTAATATTTTGTATGACAGATTACTATGTTTAAGGTTCCCCTCGAGGCATGACACACATCACTAGTAGGAATATGATGTAAAATCTTGAAAAGCTTTTGGAAAAGTCGCAAAAATGACTTCTGATTTTTATGATTAAGAATATTAAAATATGAATGGTTTAATTGTAGTTTAAGAAATTTGAATCATCATTAAAACTTTCCCTTAAGTTTTTGCAATCAATTAGTGGTGAGAAATCAAGGAATTAATGAAGTTATTATTAAGGCTCTAATAAAACTTAAAAGAACTATCAATCAATTTCAAAAATGATTAAAAAAAATATGCCAAAAATTCTCAAATAAGAATAGCATAATAAATCACTAAGTAAAACCTTAATTTCAACAAAAAAGATAGATATATCTCTAGATTCATCAAACACAAGAATTACTTAACGTCTAACAAGTAAATTTCTAAGATAATCATAAATAATTATTTTATAGATTTATAATTAAAGATGATTTGTAACCCCTTAAAGAAGCTAATAATACCACCTTCTTTAGTAAGTAAAACCCTTGGAAGTTATTGAAATCATATAAATAAGTTATTACATAAGAAAATATCCATATAAAACAAGTAATTATAAAAAAATAGAAAAGCTTCAAAATTAATACCCATAATATATTCTACATTACTAATTTAATTATGTGGTTATCTTAGGCACATGGTACATAATAAATTTATGACAATATATTGTCACAATTTATAATAGTGGTATTAAAAATATCAAAAGTATATTGTAACTAACCATATATTGTAGTAAAAATAAACAAGATCATTTTGTCTATGAAAAATAATAATACTATACTTGATCCACATATTAAAACAATTTCGATAAGTTAACAATATTAAATACCATAATTATTTTTACTACTATTACATAATCATGGTAACTTATCACCTTATAACAATGCTATATGATTCTTATCCAACATTGTTAATGTGATAAGTATCATTATAATTTAACAATCATAGTAATAATATATACATAATCATAATATTAATACAACCTATAATGTAACAAGACCTTAAGGCTAATACCTAAGAAAGCTTATATTATTGGCACGAACTATATATTTGACAAATCATTTGGTATGACAAATATTATATCAAGATAATTATAATAGAAAATGCGCAAACAAGCAAAATCAAGAAATATGACAATATTAATTAAATAATATAGATGGAGATCATATTAGAAAATTAATTAGAAAACTAAATCGAATACATCGTGAACCCCGGAACTCCCATTGGAACTAAAATCCTAACTGTATTAGATCAGACCCAAGCCATAAATGTAAATCCCCGAAATTTTTGGATCCGAATTATAGTTTAAACCCTAACCGGAAGTCAACCGGAGTTCCAGAGTCAATCAAAGCCTAGTTTACCGTAACTGCTTAAGTCCGGCATTGCCGTTTTCTCAAGCCCTAGAAAACGAAGTTAGGATAATCAGCTCGAAAAAGTTCGTAATAACCATAGGTTTTATAAAAGTTTCAGTTCGCGAATTTTGGATGTCCTTCGAACCCGAACGGACACAGTTTTGAAAAATGAGTCCGAAAGCCCGGAATAGGAAAAATATTCGAATACACCGTTAGTCGTAAAAATATAAGATTTCCAAAATAACAATTTCGTAATTTTACGTAGCTAAAAATCAGATATCGCTTTTATACTCGTATTTCTTACTACGGTATTAAATTGTCATGTCTACTTTTACATTACACTATTTTCTACTATTCTACACTATATTCATCTATCTCTACTTTTTCTTACAACCTACTCTTACAACCTATACACTATTTCTTACACATTTTCATTTCCAATACAATTTCACATCTTTATTTCTTACTTTTAATTAACAAAATAACAAAAAATTAAAATTTTCTCCCCATGCATCAAATTGGCGCTGGCCCTCTCTCTCCATGCTCAATTTGTTTTAATTTCCAATTATTTAATTAACACAATTTATCTCCCACATTTTCCTATAAATACCCCCTCCTACCTTCACTTCTTTCACACTTCTTCTTCTCTAAGTTACTATACCAAAATCTCTCTCAAATTCTTTCAAATTCTTTCAGAAGTCTTCTAGTTTAAGCTTCAGTGAGAATTTTCTCAAGATTTCTTCATGTTCATTTACTTAGTATGAGCTTAGTGTGTGTTTTCTAAACCATAAAGGTTAAGAAAGCAACAATAGGTTCATGCTTTGTTTTTGTTCATAACATAAATTTCTTTATGTTCCTTTATGTTTCTCTATATTTCCTTTATGTTTATTACTATCTATATATCTATATAGTTTATATACTATTTAGAGCATATAAGCTCATTTTTTACAATTTATTTCTCTTTCATGCAATTTATTACTTCATTGCAAATTATTTAATTTCAAGTTGATTTTAAGACTAGTCATTCTAGTCTTAGACTTGTCCTCATCAAGTCAAACAATTTCTCATTCTTTTCTTTTTCGAGACTAGTCTTTTCTAGTCCGCGAGGTACCTTGATGAAGCTAAAGTCAAATACATGATTTACTTTATTTACTTTAGCTTTCAAGTTATTATTTCATTTCTATAGCTTATGATTCATATTATGCATGAACATAATGTTTTTGTCTCAACAAAAATAAATGGAAGTGTTTTCTGAATTAAATATTCTTTCTAAAAGAATAAATATGGAAAATGGGTTTTTTAAAAGACCCATGAACATGTATGGGAATGATTTTTCTTACATAAACAAAAGTTTTATGAAAACTTATCTTTTTATCAAGAAGTTGAAATTCTTTTGAAACATTACAAGAAGTAAAAATGTCATTTGCACCTTTGAAATCCAAGTTTAGAAAAAAAAACCACGCTTTAATTACAAGAGATTTCATTTAGAAATAGAAATACTTCTTAATAACTAAAAGATCTTTCAAAAGTAAAATAGGATCTCAAATTCAAAATCTTTTAAACTTAAATTTTTATAAAATTGAGACACTTCTTTACTTCATACATTGATGATGAGTCATTACAAATATTATATAATATATATATACCTTTTCAAAGTTTACAAAATAATTAAAATGTGTAACCAAAAAGAGCTTTGTTTACAAGAAGGAAAACAAGTGTTTACAAATTCGTGGCAAATTGATCGTACCTTTTCGGAACCCAAACGACTTAGTTTTATGGAAATAAGCTTAGAAATGCGTAGATCTTTTTGAGCAGGTAGAAAACGATATATAATACGCGAAATTCCGAGTTAAAATGAGCAAGTTATGGCCATTTTTAAGTTGGAATTTCCCCTTATACGATTTTACTACGATTTTAAGAAAAGATTAGAATCTTCAAATGATAGAATTTTATGAAATACTCATTTGGGTATTCTTCTTGATTAGATAATCACGAGGAGGATTGTTCGTATCCCGATGACTACTACGATTAAGTGGAATTTCCGAACGACCCATCCAATTCAAGAACGGTGTCATCATGGCCGAGTGAGTTACTTCCCGTTAATTTTCTCATACTCTTGATTGTGCTTGTAAAATTAGTTGCACTAAAACTTAAGAAAAATCAAAAGGAAGTGTATGATAATATGTTGAAAGAATACTAAGTATATCGAAACTCGATTTGTTTGAAATAAAGTTGTATGTGATTAATATCTTGAAATGTTTGAAATTGATTGATCACTTGAAAGAAGTTAAATGTAACTACTAGACTTTAATTAAAGAAATTATTCATGCACTTCATATGTTGAGTCGCATTGCATTCACTACTATACAATTGGTGGGACAAGTGTATAATAGTGGTGGTAGACATAACCGGTATATCATGTAAGTGGCGAGTAGGAGCCGGTAAGAACTACAAAATTGGTGGCTAGTAGGAGCCTGTAATAACTACATGTTTTTGATGGCGTATAGGAGCCGGTAAGATCTATAAAAGTGTTTTTTAAAGTTGTGCTGTAATTGGCCTGAATCCCCAACCCCGAATGGGCGTAAATTCATTCAACATATGATTCTCGGAAAGTCATATGTCTTGTATACTCATGTGGTTGTTGCATTTCATTGTTTGAATAATAAACTTGATTGATAAATTTTATTCGAGTATGAATTTTGGATTTACTCACTAAGCCCATAAGCTTACCCCTATAGATATTTGTATTCCCAGGAACACATATTTTTGTGCCCGAGGCCATCCCGTATCCATATACGTTTTATGTTGAAGCTTTTGAAGGAAATCTACTCGAAGACTTAGACTAGAATTCCTTTGAAATCTTTAAGGTAGTATTTTGGATGTTATGAACTTATCTTGATCCTTGGTATTAGCGGGGGTATGCCCCTAAGAATTATGTAACAGACCTTTATTATTTATGATGATATACTTTGTTTCTGGATTCTTGTATGTTTATCTTTACTTGCTTAAACTATGCTTCCAAAAGCGTCTCCTTTACCGTGTTAGACACCTTACATATAATACTAGGCTTTCGCATGACTAAGGTAGCCATTCTTAAGCTTGATATTATATGTGGCGGACTGCCACGTTAGGGTACCTTCGGGGCGTGACAATAAAAATCTTAGATCACATCAAACAAATCTTATAACCCCAAGAATATCATATAAATTAAATTAAAATTGGATTTCGAAAATTCGAAAGCTTGAATGAGTCCAGATAAAGATTAATAACTCTATGATATTAGATGATTACATAAAGTCTGAAAACCTAAAGCAAAAATATATCGCCATCACAACAATCAAATAACTCAATCGATCCAAAAAACCCTATACTAAATAATTCATTCATTTGATTCTAACACACAAATCGATGCAATACATCCAAATAATATCTATGATAAAATAATAAGAAATAATTTCTATAAGTGAAAACTCCTAAAATTTTATACTAATCTTATAAGTAAACCTTATACTTGAAAACTAAACGCGAACTTTGAAGTTAAACCGAGTCAACCGTAAACCTTAGAAAATCTACACTTGATCGCACAACTTCTAAAACCATAAAATACTAAATTATTAGGAAAATATTGTGAACTCAAATTATGAATCATATATATACTATAAACCCTAAAAAGATTAGATAGTCTAAAATTTGATCGTTTTGGACCTTTACAGGATTAGTTTCCGTATCTAACTACAAACATGCAAAACAAGAAATATTTCTAACAATTGAATTATACTTGAAAAATATTTAGATATTCATAAATATCAAATACAAATTTTTTGGGCCATAAAGACGTTGGATATAACCTACATATGCGTATTTATCTTTACTAGTAACTTATATGATATTTTACTATTATTCATCAGTATTTGCTTTATTTTCTACCATTTCTTTTCCTTATAATTGTGTCTATTTTTTACACATCATACCATATTTACTGCATTTACAAGTTAACTCATTATATGTCAAATTTGTCACTTTTCACTTAACTTTTTTTTTCTTCTAGCCACTATTCATGTCTATTGTACCCTTGTTTGTAGCAACCCTTTTCATTCTTTTTCAAATTATTTATCCTAATTTCATTCCTCAAATTTTCTCTATAAATATCTACATACTTCACACATTTTACACTTTAAAACTTTTAGCAAATTTCTCCTTTTCTACATTTATTTTCTCTTTTCTCTCTTCTTGTTGCTGGAAACTCCCCTCCCTTTGCTATCCCCCTCTCTTATTTTCATCATAAACACCTCCTTAAGTTTCTTTTAAGGTAAACACACTTCCCATACATCTATCGTTTGTGTAGGTGTTGTTTCATGTATTATCCATAGATAAAATCTCTCCATGATGCATAAAAGCTAGGGATGATAATGCTAAAAATGAAACTTATATCTCATCTATATTATGATCATATTGGAGTTGTATTCTTATTGATATATTTTTGTCAACTAATCTAACTATCTATATGTATACATATAGTTATGTACATATTTATATCTGTATGAGAATATTGCTCACTAACTTAACATTTATTTCATGCTATTAATATATATTTTAAGACTTGTCCTTAATCTAAGTCTGAGACTTGTCCTTTATCAAGTCAAAACAAAAGGGTATTTGTCCATAATCTAAGTCCAGGGAATACCTTGTCCAAAAATTCTAAAGCTTTTGTAACGTCTTAACCTAAAGGCGTTACCAGCCCGCTACGTGTTCTTAACAAGACAAATATGCTAAGGCTATATATTTCTAAATCTACAAAAATTTATATAAATCATCAATTTTTTTTTCACAATAGGATATTTTAAAACTTCAATACTAATAGAAAAATATGTCTTCATAATATCAAAACTAAAAGTTTAACATAACCTAAATCCTTAAAACATTAATAATCTCAAAAGAAATTTATTTCAAATAAATTGTTTCTCCTCTCATATCACTAATGTCATATTAATAATCTTAATTGTCAGCAGGATGATCTATTCCACTATCGCTTTTTCCCATAATCCACGAAAACATTATATCCCATCAAGTCATATACAACAGATTCTTCACCTGTACCTGCAAAAATAAGGGTTAAGTGAGAACGCCCAGTATACCAAGCCGAAAGCACATGCATATGATCACACAATAAACAATATCACATACTATTTAAGTTCTAATGCATCAAGCATAATTTTAATTATCTTTTCATTAGCCTGCAACTAACACAGTTCAGGAGTATTCATGACTAATCCCAAACCCGAAGAATCTCATGACCTCGATAAAAAAATTATATAGATAGTACATATATGTATATTTTTATTCCACAATTAAGCTAGTAACGACTCCTAATCTAGCGGAATTATCTTCAAGTGTAAGTCTACTCGGACAACGCCACACAAGGATCATCAGGTTGCCAACGTTAGTATCATTATCCTACAGTTCTTTACTAACTGCAACTACTCACAACTAACACTCGATTCAATTAATGTATATATTATTAAGTCAGATTTGTAAGCCTAATCCTGTAAGCACAAGTAATCAAACATGGTGAGGTCGTACTTGGATTCGCTTCAACTCCAATCTCACTAACAGAATGTCTATCAGAAAAGAATTCCTAATCTCGCAAGAATTCCTGATCCACAAAATTTCTCAATATTTTGATTTCATGCACATAATAAAATCCTAACCCCAAATTCCACAAATTTTACTCCTAATCACAGATCTATAAAAGATCAACACACCTATTCCTTTTGTTCACAATTTAGTAAAACCTTCAAACATAGCTTTCACAAAAATTCCTAATTATCTCGACGATTCCTTCAATATATAGATTCCTCAATTAATAAAATAAATTACTAGAAAAGATTATAATTTAGAGCCACAAAGATTTGATTAGATCCACACTTACCTAGAACGTGCAGATCTCGCTTGAACAAAACTCTAATTCAAACAAATAATAAACTATGATCATAATCCTATTATCCACTAATCTTAAGAAATTACAAGTTCTAAGATAGATCTTACCTTACCTTTGAATCGAAACCACACAAATCTCCAAATCTCCTTTAGGGTTTCTCCACAAGATATTGATTCTCTTCAAAACCAATGAAACGAGCTTATAAGAAATTTACCCTTAAAGAATCTATTGGAAAAAGGCTAGAGAGATCTACTTACCTAGGGTTTGCTGAGGGCAAGCTATGACAATTTCGAAGCCAAAGGGATCTATTTATAGAAGAGGTATAGGGTAAAGAAACTTTTGTGACCCTTCAATTTCCGTAACAATACGTTGAAACGAAAAGACACAAAACTTTCAATTCTTATAACAGTACTAGAAACGAAAATACCCGAAACCCTTCAATTCTTTTCAACATACGACAACTTTTGCCCTTCAAAATAATTTATTTTTCTTTATATTACAACTTCCGTTAAATTTTTTTTGGTCTTATTTTGCTTTTATTTACATGGTGGCTGGAGTAATTTATGTCTTAGGAAGTCTTGTCTTAATTTTAAATTTTAAGACTATTATTTTTATTTTATTTTGCTTTTAATTATTTTGTTATTTAAGGGGACTTATTCATTTCTAAGTCTCGGGGAGCCTTAATCATAAGCCAAGACTCTCATGCATTAAATTTCTTATCTTTATATTTTTTTATTATTTTTGTGCTTATCTCCACAAATTGTGAGTTTAAAATATGACATTTTATGTGCATGTACATGAATATTATATAGTGATGCTGTTATGCCAAAATAAAGTCTTGAACCCATTTTAAAATGATAATTCTTTGTTATGCAAAATATTTTCCAAAAATCTTTTTTACAGTATGAGAAACCTTGCCCTCAAGAATAAAATTTAGAACAATTCTAAAACTTGTTTTCAAAACATGAGAAGACTTTTTATCAAAGAGAGAATTTTTAAAATAAGAATCATCTTCTTAAATTCCTCAAAATGCTGAGATTGAAAACATGACTCTAGAAGATCTTACAACCTAAAATTCTTTTTCTTAAATACAAATGAGAACCCCTTTTCATCAATAAGAAAATTTAGAATGAGCCATTTACTTAATTTTTCTCATATGCCAAAACTTAAAATATTTTAAAGATAATGCAACTTAAAATAATCTTTCTCCACAAACATGTAGAGATTCATGTTTTAAGAAATAATTGGTTAAAAGAAGTTTATTGTGGATATAAAATATTCATGGATCCAAAATAAATATAAAATAAGATTTTCTTTAGTTGAGTTCCACAATTACAAAAATATAGGAATTAAAATTTTATTTTGAAAAACCTAACTTAAGAAAAATTCAAGGAAAATACAACCTGGATATTATGTCACAATGAAGCAAAAGTCTATGTCTTGTAAAATAAATTGTTAAATGAAGTTTTGAAATAAATATAAGACCATAAAGGTTTCAAAATATATATTAAATCATGATTTTTATTGAGTTTCATATTCACAAAATTTAAGGTAAAGAATTTTATCACAAGTCCAAAAGTAATTTTTTATAAAACTCAACATTGCTACTTTTCATAAAAGATTGTTTTACAAATTCTTGTTTTGGGACAACATCACTAGGATCACGTATGTAATACGAACTATTATTATCATTATATATACATATATATATTCTGTAAAGGAATGTTACATAATTAAATTATGGAGTTTGGATATCGTAGAAATGGTAAAATGTAACAAAATCAAAATCGAAACAACCTGGAAGCAATCTATACAGTACCAAATACCCTCAAATGACCCTAAATATTTAAAATAACTTTAGAAATGGATAGATGATCTGAAGTAGGTAAAAATTGACTACTTATACACGAAATTCCTAGTTAAAATGAGCAAGTTATGGCCATTTTAAATTCAAAATTCCATAACCAAAAAATAACGCGAATTCAATTTGATAGAGTTGTAATTTTAAGTAGGACTTTGATGAAATACTCATTTTAAGTATTTCTTTTTTCTAGGTGACAAGGATTAAGACCTTCTAGTTCCGGAGGATTACTTTAATTGATAGCGATCACCATGGTCGAGTCAGTTTTCCTTTACGTTTTACTTATTGGTGCATGTGTAAATTGGTATGCATGTGTAAACCCCTCAATTTCTATGGTAAAGTTGGAATAAACCTTAACCCTAGTCAAACTAGAATTTCAAAAGTCAACTATGATCAAGATAATCAGCAGTTTCAATTCCGGCAATCCCATGCTCGGAACCTGAGGAAAATAGAGATAAACTAATGGTGGATTATAGTTCGGAATGATATGAGGAAGCCTAAAAAGATTAGATTCGCCCAAAAATTGTTCGTTTTGATCTCGAACGAGATCAGTTACTGAAAAATGTGCCATGGTGCTTGGAATAGTAAAAATATTCTGATGATATCGTTAAACTTGTAAAAATATAAGGATTTCAAAAATATCTGTTTCGTAATATTTTCGGCATCTAAAAATATTAGATATAATATTTTTATGCTTATTTTCTTTATTACCGGTAATTTATTTGTCCTGTTTACTAGTTATTATACTATTCATACTATTCAATACCATTAATTTATCTTTACTTTTTCTTACTACCTATTCTTACAACCTATATACCTATTTCTTGCAATTTCTTTTCCCATAAAAATTCTACACCACATATTACTAAACTTCTCTTATACTTTTTTTCTAAAATTAATTTTTAATTACTCTTCCTCTTCATGCCATCAATTTTCTTTTCTTTTTTATTTATTTAATTAACTATAATTTCTCAACTTTATCTATAAATACTCATTCCCTCCTTCACTTATTACACACTTTTCTTTTACCACAATAAAACTTTATCAAAATCATTTATCAACTTCTCTCTCTATTTTTTTCTCCCAAAAATTTCTTCTCAACTCTCTCTTCTTCCTACACCAGCACTATCTCCATACAGCTATCAAAGCTTTCTTTCTTCCTCCATCTTTACATAATTGTAGGTAAATATTTCTAAATATTCATCATGTCATGTAATTTAACATGATCATAGTGTGTACTTCTTGAACCCATGGGTAGTAAAGAAGCAATAATATATTTATATTTTATTCTTATTCACGCAAAATTTTTATTGTTATGTTGATATAATATTATTCTCTATTTATTGCTTCTAATCTAACTTCTATATATTACTAAATATAGCAATGTGTGTGTGTGTATATATGTATATTCTTAGAGCCTATAAATTCACTAACATAACTTTTTATTTATTCATACTTTTCAATTTATTTATTTTATGCTATTATATATTCTTAGAGCCTATCTACTTTTTCTTTTGGACTTGTTCATAATCTAAGTCCGAGAAGCCTTGAAATAAATCTATGACTCATGATCTTCTTATTTATTTTCTTATTTTCTTAAAAGACTTGTCTATGTCTAAGTTCAAGAAGTCTTGATACAAGCTAAGACTTCCCAATACTTGACTTTTACTTATTTGCTTATTTAATTTCTTATGTCTTTTATTTTCTATGTGAGTTATTTTATAACTATATGCTCATATTCATGCATGGCTATAACGTTGTTGTCCTAATAACATTACATGAAAATAAGAGAAGTTGTTTTCTTTACATAAAATTTAACTAAATTTCCAACAAACATGATTTTGTCACTTAGGAAAAGAGATTCCTATTTAAAATTTATGATGATAGGATCATAAAAATATTCAAACAACAAAATAAATTATTTTTTTACACATAGAATAGGATTAGACTTCTACGAGAAAGAAAAGTGATTTTTTTAAACACAAATTTTTCATTGAAAACTTAGGATTATGTTTCAATAAAATTCTCTTTAAAAATTTAGACAAATTCATCACAAAATTTTAGAGTTGCTATTATGATAGATTTCTTCAAGATTTTGCTTAGTAGTTTTATTACACACTCTCTTTTCAAGCTATTATAATAAAATTTATTATTAAACCTTAATATTGATAATTCCTTACTATGCAAATTTTTCTAAAAAAATATTATTTAAAGTTTATACTAATACTTTAACAAATACTAAGAACAAGACAAGCTTTTCAAGTCAAGCTAAAAATCAACTCATTAGTTAAGAGTTCATTTAAGAAACAAAATTTATAGATAACTTAAAGAGCCAAAGTTTCGAAGGTAAATTTATTTTTGAAAGGTTAAGAAAATATAGTGATGATACAGAAGGCATTCAATTGTAGTAACTTAGGAATTTTAGTTCTTCCTTACAACGACTTAAAAGAGATTTTGTGAACTTCAATTTTCAAACTTCTAAAACAAATTGTTTTATAAAAATCGTTAATGAGACTACACCACTAGAATCATGCATACTTATGTGCTTGATATAGTATTTTTGTATGAAGTAAAACTTAAAAAATTGAGTTTTTAAAGGTTGGGATTTTCGCGTGGAATCTATACCAACCCGTTTTTGAATCCAAATGGCTTTTGATGTTAAAAGTAATCTTAGAAACAAATAGATCTTTTCAAGTAGGTATAAAACGACATATAATTTGCGAAATTCCGAGTTAAAATGAGTAAGTTATGGTCATTTTAAGTTGAAATTTCCTTCTATCCGAATTTTAATGCAAGTACTATAATAGAATTAGAAAGTTCAAGTAGAACTTCTACGAAATACTCATCCCAAGTATTTCTTTCATTTAATTAATGAAGATTTGGAGGATCCATATTCAGATGACTATTACGAGTAAATAATTTTAGCAAGGATAGCCAAGTGAGTTTATCTCCTACTTTTACGTACTTGTTTGTGCTTATAACTAGAGGCACTAGAAGTAAGAAAAAAACGAAATGGAATATGCATGATAATGTTGGTTTAAAGTATACTAAGCATATCGAGACATAAATTGTTGTTAATTAAATTGTGTTTTATTATCATAATGGAGTGTCTGCAAATTCTATGATCGTCTTTAAATTACCTTAATCACATATTAAAAGTTATATTAATTTATTCATGTGTATCACGTAATGAGTCACATTGCATTAGTTACTATGCTCGATGGGACAAGAGAATAGTAATAGGGTGTGCGGAAACCCACAAGTCTATAAGGATGGGCGAATAGGAGACCGAAAGATCTATTTTAGGACAGGCGAATAGGAGCCTGAAAGAACTATTTTAGGATGGAGCAAGTAGGAGCCCAAAATAAATTATATCATCATATTTTAAATATAGGTTTTAAAGAGCCCGAAACACCTAACCCTGAATGGAGGGGTAAATCCATTTAAGCATATGATTTCCGGTAGATCATATATATTACTTGCTCCTTTGCTTGATGCATTTCATATACTTGTCTAATAACTTATTTGAATTTGTTGGTACGGGTACGCTAATCTGGGAATATTCTCACTAAGCCAATTGAGTTTACACCCAATAGAGTTTTGTTGACACAAGACAGATAGCTCTTTTGCTCGAGGACTTCATATATCCGGGTGGAACTATGTTTTTGGGAAGCTTTTGGGGAAAACCCTTTTGAAGATCTTAGAATAGATTTTTTTTTTTAAATCTTTTGGTTCTAGTATTGTTTCTTTTTGTGTAAGAATAAGACTATATTATGATCTTTGGAAATTTATCGAGGAAATGCCCCTAAGATGACTTAAAGACCATAATCATATAACTTTGAAGTTAAATATTTATATAGATTTATTGTATGCTATATTTATTTTCTCGAACTATACATCCCACGATGTCTTCTATTGTTGTGATAGACGCCTTACATATGGTGTTGAAGCTTTCGCATGACTTCGAGAAATCATTCTTCAGCTTTAGTATCGTATGTTGCGAACTGCTATCTAGGGTACTCTTTGGGGCGACATCATGTGGGAAATTATGGAATTTATGTATGTGGTTCATTATATGTGATTAATGAACATGAAATATATAGAAACTTGATTGGTTGAGTAGAGTACATTATTTCCTTGTTATGATGATTTGTGTGTGAATATTGGCTAATAACATTAATTGAAACTAATTACAGATTGGGAACCTCTTATAACAAATTGATCATGCATATAATTTATATAATCACATTCATATTTTGCTACTATTCCTCTACGAGAGACTAGAAAGGTAATATGCCTAGCTACATCTTGAGAGACTAAGACATTCGGAGAATACGACCTCATAGTATAGTCGAGTTGAATCGATCGCTTTGGATAAGAAAAACCCAAGGACTAGTAGTATGGTTGATTGTAACCCTAAGATGCATGTGCAAATTTCAGGAGGTGATGGATCTATTCAAATCATTCCTTAACCCCAGAATAAAGGGCACGTGTCACGCCCCGAGGGTACCCCAATAGAAGTAGACAAGTGACACTTGAATACTATCACTAGATTACCTTCAGAGAGTGACAGGTTTTCAAAACAACAGGATCTTTTAGTTGCTTTGATAAGAAATGATAAATACATGTAAGAAATAAATTGGTAATTAACTGCTATTTTAATCATAAGTATCACAAAACTATTACAAACCATGTAGTCTTCTTGTAGTTCACAACTAATAAAATAGCACTAGCTCCTTAAGCTCTTACCGGAGCCATGTTCCTAGAAGTGACTAACCAGGGTCAAAGTGTAAACCTGAAAAGACTGTTGGAGTATGAGCGAAACCACAACTCAGTGAATAACCAGACATATTATACATCACACAAGTTATTAGCAAATCATATGTAATGCAAGCACTCAATCATATGCATAGATACAAGCTTGGATGATCTAGAATCCAAACAGGAAAAAAGATTTACGCCCTCTTTTCAGGGTTGAAGAACATTTACCTTATGACCTACCTGTCCAGGAGAGACTAAGTTTACAGGAAAATCAACGATTTCTCATTTTAGGGTTATCACTTTAAATATAATAGATTTAACTGACCATTTCCTGTATCCATCCTTAGAAACTCCCTAAGTATTAATCATTTTAAAGTGATACTACGGACGGCGTTCTTCATTACCAATTAGTTCCCGTAGAACCAACGGAACAAAGAAAACCTTGGAAGAACTAACATTTTAGAAAAACCAAGCGTTAACAGAAAACCGAAATATTAATACGTAGCAGGCTGTCACCCATTTATATATGCAATAATGCAGTACGTGCAGTGCATGACCAAATTATTTTAATAAGTCCATAGTTCTTATTCAATTTCATGGTGATCATACATTACACACAATCATCATCATATTACTTCACAACATCAAATCATTGTATTATAACTTTTGTAATGGTAGATTAACAATCATACAATCAGATCACAACAATTTCCTACAAAACATTCATTTAATTGTCTTTGTATTATATGTTCAACTATTTACAAGCACAAACAGTACAATATGACTGAATTACCACCTGCTTATTGTGACTTAATCGCCGGAAGATCTTCTAGGGTATCAAAGTCACCTATTAAGATGAATAAAGTATTCATCAATATATTATAGATGATATAGCTAAATTCCTATACGCTAAACTGATATAGTTTTGTAGTGGTTAAAACTAATTTTATGTTGTTCTATACCTGACTCAATATAGTAAGTCATATTTGTTTATTATTACTTAGCGTCGTTATGTTTCTCCTAATTTATTTCTTATAATTATTTTATCATTTTTAGAAGTCACTTTATTCATAAATTTAACTTATTTGATTTCCATTCTTACCTGTTTTATCTATTTAGAACAAATATTTAATTATTTATAATGGTTATTAATATTTAATATTTTCCTATAATTCTAGGATTTTAAGAATTATCACATATTAACCAAAATATTTTAAATATTTGTATTTACTTTTCTATTTAGTAACTTCTATTTTGACATGTAAATAAATATATATATAATATAATTACAATATTATATAAATGTTCATTCGTAAACTACAGATTGAATAAAAGGAAAACAGATTTGTATGCCAGCTTCTACACCGCCAGCTTTGAAACCAAGGTACCGGCGTTCTTTTCATTTGTATAATATTTCATATCGTTTGCACCGGCTTGAAAGCTGTCGGCTTTCCACGTACGCCGGACTATACGCCGCTGGCGTATAATCCCAGATAGCCGGTATTAGTTCATTGTACGTGAAAATAAGTTTTACGTAACTTCTGTTCCAGTGTAAGCCGTCTCTACGCCCCCAGCCTACCCTTGTAAGCCGCCAGCGTTGGACGTTTATACTGCCAACTTATGGACAGTGTTAGCACTATTCATCATATTCCCCGATGAACCAATTCATTTTTCTTAAATTTTCTACGTAAAAAACATGCCTAAACCATTCCTAAGTGTTTCTATATCTTATATATACATACAACAACTCCTAACGCTTCTACAAATATAAATTCTTAAATTTCGATTCTAATAAAGTACAACTAGGGTTTCGAATTTTTACCTTGGTTGAGCCAATCCGATGGAATTCGAAGCTTGTTTTTGTGTTGATTATGTTCCTATGATTATCAAAAGTCAGTTCCAATTCTTAGTTTTAAAAGAAAACCATTCGAATTGTAAACCCTTAAAATTTTCGGTTAATTTTAAGTTTGATCTTAGAATTAAAAGTCAACAAAAACCCTAAAGGTCAACAAAAAGCTAGTACAAACCCTAGATTCTAGTTTCGGCACTCCCGTTTTCTTTAGCCTTAGAAAACGAAGTTGGAATAATTTGCGATAATAGTTCGTAATAGCTATAGGTTATATAAAAATATCAGAATTTCGAAATTCAAGTGTCCTTTGAACTCGATCGGACACAGTTCTTGAAAAACGTGTTCCGAGGCTGGAATAGTAAAAGTATTCCGAATATACCGTTAGACTCGTAAAAATATAAGATTTTCAAAAATCAATTTCATAATTTTTCGATAGATAAAAATATCAGATATCGCATTTATATGCGTATTTTCTTACTACCAGTATTTAATTATCATGTCTACTTTTACATACATTATTTTCTACTATTTTACACTATTCATCTATCTCTACTTTTTCTTACAACCTACTCTTACAATCCATACACCTATTTCTTACACATTTTCATTTCCAATACAATTTCACATCTTTCATTTCTTACTTTTAATTAACAAAATAACAAAAAAAAAAAAATTCCCTCTCTCCCATGCACAATTTGCGCCGGCCCCTCCCTCTTTCTATCTATATTGTTTTGTTTTTCATTTATTTAATTAACACAAATTATCTCCCACATTTTCCTATAAATACCCCTCATACCTTCACTTCTTTCACACTTCTTCATTTCTAAAGTTACTCTCTCAATCTCTCAAGAATTCTCTTCCAAGAAGCTCTCTTTAGTTCATCTCTTTTAGGTAAACTTTCTTCAAGGAATTCCTATGTTCATCTACTTAGTATGAACTTAGTGTGTGTTTTCTAAAACCATAAAGGTTAAGAAAGCAACAATAGGTTCATACTTTGTTTTTGTTCATAATCTCAACCCCTTTATGTTCTTTTATGTTCATAACTATCTAATATATCTATAGATATATATATAATTTAGAACATATAAGCTCATTGTCTTGCAATTTATTTACCTTTCATGCAATTTATTTACTTCCTTGCTATTTATTTAATTTCAAGTTGTTTTTAAGACTAGTCTTTCTAGTCTTAGACTTGTCCTCATCAAGTCAAAACATTTCATTTTTTCTTTTGAGACTAGTCATTCTTAGTCCCGGGATACCTTGAACAAGCTAAGGTTCCAATACTTGATTTATTTTCTTAATAGCTTATTCTTTCAAGTATTATGTTCCTTTATATTTTCATAACTTATGACTTATATTCATGCATGAACATAATGGTTTTGTCTCAACAAAACAAATGAAGAAATATTTCTTAAAAATAAAGATTCTTTTCTAGAAACAAAAACAAGTGGTTAATGTTTTTCTAAGAACTAAGAAGCCATTTTTTTTTTTTTTTACAAACTTAGAGGAGTTCCTAATAGATTCTTATAAACATACATAAAAAGGATTTTAAGAAAACAAGGATTTTTCAACAACTTCATCTTCTCTTCATATAATAGAAATTCCTTTTCATTAAAATGATCTCCATAAATCAAGAAGTCATTTTTCTAAATATAGAAGTGTCAAATACTTTCAAAAAGGGTTGGAAGCTAAGTTTAGAAAATAAAAATCATTCTTTAAGAAATTAAGAAGACTATGAAAATAAGATTTAGGAAAAGAAAAGAGATACTCATCATAAACAACTTAAAATAATTTTTAAAGCAATTACAAGCAATTAAATTTAGAGAAAGAAATACTCATTTGAAATAACTCAAAATCTTTTCAAAGTAAAATGGACACTTCAAGAATTCTTAAATTCAAAATCTTTCAAAACTTTACTTTTTCAATTGAGACAACTTTATTCACTTCATACATTTGTCATGAGTTAATAAATATATATGAATATACTTTCTAAAAGTTTTACAAGTTATCATATTGTCTACCTCATCAAGTGAGCTTTTGATAAAAAGAAGGAAAACAAGTTTTTACAAATTCGTAATGAATCTTGTCGCTACTTTTTCGGAACCCAAACGACTTAGTTTGTTGAAAATAAGTTTAGAAATGGGTAGATCTTTTTGAATAGGTAGAAAACGATATATTATTTGCGAAATTCCGAGTTAAAATGAGCAAGTTATGGCCATTCTAAGTTGGAATTTCCTCTTATACGATTTTACTGCAATTTTTAGAAAAGTTTACAAATTTAGATTTCCTTTATTCATATCTTGAATTATCCATTCAAGATACGAAATCTCGTTTTTGGTATCAATTAGGGTTAAAGAAGTTCTTATTTGATTTCTAAATCCTTGTCCAGCCAAAATCAATGCATTGATCTATTCTTAGGTTTTTATTGGAATCTAAGTTTATTAACTAGTTCATACATTCTGCTTTAGAGTCGTGTACTAATGTGGAAAATTTTAGGGTTTACAGCGCGAATCCATTCTACATACGTCACCGGATAGTCGTATGTATTTTCTTGATCATATGGATGTTGCATCTCATATGCTTGCTAATGGACTTGTTTGATTGTTTGTTGTGGGTATGCTTGCGTAAGGAATTTTCTCACTAAACTAGTTGTGCTTACCTCCCAATAGTTTGTTTTTGTAGGAAATTCATAAAGCCAGGATTGGGATAGGAACCGAGCACAAAGTGTATCAAAGATCAAGTCAAGGGATAGAATTAATGGATTAAACTTAATTGAGAGAAAAGACTTAAAACTAGATTTATTTCTTTTGTAATCTCCTTTGATTATGGAAGATAGATAACTTAAGTTGCTTTACCCTATGTCATTTTTGGTAGGGTATCTGATTCTCTACGATCCTTGTGATTTGTGAAAATATCAATATCCTAAACTATTTTTCTAAATATATATATACATTTATAACATATTAAGAGAATAAGTAATTAGAGTCTTGCAAGCTCTGACTTGCAAGACGGTCCCTATTTATAGTGCACATGTGATATGACGACTCTAGTATAATCCTCCTAGGCTCCTATTTAGGTCATGATAATAAAACTCTCTTATTTGTCAACATATGACAACTTTACTCTTTGTTATGATTTATTTATTTTTATATTACATAAGCTAATTGGATTAAGCCCATTAACATAATTTTCAAGGTATAGTTTATCTTAAACTTTAGCATTGTGTTTGGATTAAGGGAAAGAGAGAGGGAAAAGTGGAAGAAGAAATGAGTCCATCTCTTATTTGATTTAGAAAAAATAAGAGAAGAAAAAGTGAAGGTACTTTATACCATGGGCTTACTACAAAATAATACCTCAAAATTAGAGGGAAAAAGGAGGGAAAGATGTTAGAAATATAAATTTGCCAATTTCCTCTCTTTTTGTGAAATCTTAAAGCAAGGTAGCAAATTTTATCTTTAAGAATAAATGTATAACGCTCTGTTTCTCTAAAATAGTGCTAGTTTATAATACAATCTATAAACTTACAAATTTCCCACCAATAAATTTATTATGTGAATATTATTAGGTATGTATTAGTAATTTAATGTTGTACTTTATTTTTCTTTAATAATAATTAGATTCCTATCATTTTCTTTTCCTTTATTATCCAAACTATATAGAAAGAATTAAATGCTCCCATAATTCCTTCTCCCCATGTTCTTTTCCTTCCCCCCGTAACAAACATAGTGTAGGTGTCCATAAAATAGCCTATTTAAATCCAATTAAGGTTGCCTTTGGAGCCATTAGTAGGTAAAATTGTTAAGACAAAGAAATTGGATAAATCCAACTAGGTCTAAGAATTTTTTATTTGAAAAAATTTGACCGACTTTTTTAAGAAACACGTAATTTGTCAAATTATATACACAATTTAGATTTTAGAAATTGTTTTAGCCTAGGAAAAATCCTTCTTACCCACCTACAATTAAAATGACTTCTAAAACTACTTATTTTCTAATTTGAACTTGTTTTTTCATTTTTTATTTATCAATTTCTTAATTTTTTAAATTTTTTCCTCTATTTTTTAAAATTCTTATTTTTTTTCCTCTTTCCTAAACTAACAAGATGGAAGGCAAAATTAGGGTTCAACACAATGGATTTAATATGATATTTGTTTTTTTAGTCGCTCTTGATTAGTTCATCATTTCATATTTTACGAAGTGATTTTAGTCGAATAATGATGTTAGTATGAAACTTACTAGTGCTTCAAACATTGGAAATGAGGAGGGTGAAGCTCTTATTCATAGATTTCAACGCTTGATCTATATTGTTAAATGATCTTAACATGAACGGATCAAATGAGCCATTAGGTTAATTTTTAGTAGTCAATGGTCTAAATTGAAGTCTCATTTTCATAAAAATTTAGGGGCTTTAGATTGGACCTAAGACAATTTAGCTCGAGTTCTTGAAATTACAAAAAAATAAGTTCAAATCCTCTATTTATAAGTTCATCTCTCCTTTAAAACATCAACCCAAGGCTTATAACACCATAAAATGGCCAACAAAGGCTCAAAGGACCTCTTGCATGCCAAATTTATGTGTGTGTGAAAATTGAGTGAGGCTATAAATAAGTAAATTAGTCTAACGATCCCTATTCTAAACTTATCAATCGAGAACTCTCTATGATATCCTTAAAATTGGGTCAAGTTCCTTAGAATTTATAACTAGTCCAATAAGCCAGTTTATGGTATTAAATTGAGTTATAAACCAAATTACCAAAACAATCCTTCATCAATTAGTTTTCTAATAATTAAAAGATTTAATTGAAGTTTGGACAGTGTAGGATATGTGACTTCAATGCCCTTAATAAGCAATAATGACACATGATCATTCACGTTCTTTGAGCGTGGAATGTAACAATAAAACTAACATTATAACCCATCATGTACCACCAAAGATGATGACGTCCTAACCAAATGATTTTGTCTAATGGAGAAAGATCTATGTAGACAAGGAAAAAAAGAGGACAGGGTCAAAGAGATGGATATCGATAATGTGGTAAGTTGTTGATGAAGAGAGTGGGGTGGTGATGGGGATTGGAAAGCACTATTGGTGTGCCACTATAATGTTCACAGTTCAATAAGCGAATGTCATTTCCAAGTCGTTTATCCTCCATCAAATGGCCTAAAATACTATATAATCAGTTATATATTAGATAATGACTCAATACCACTTAAGAGCGTCTTGAGTCATATTTAGTTACTAACTAAAAATTTATGAACGTTGCATCTTACTTGTACTAGAGCACGATGAGAAGCAATAGATATTCAAGTCTAAAGATTGATCACATAATTCTCAGCAAAATCGATGATACTCAAACGCAACATTCCTTCAAATATTGATTGTTTGTTACCCATTTAATTGGGCTTTGAATCGTGTATTTTCCTTAAATCCAATTCCATACTTACGTCTTCCTAAATCATTTGATTATGAGAGGCATTGATAAACTTGAATAGAACACCCCCTAAATATTTGACATGTTGACAAATTTGTTACTTAGGAACAACATCATCCACACTAGTTCACATTCTTTCCAAAAAGAAATTCAAAGCTAATCTTTTATATGTCTTAACTTCCCATAATGACTAGAGCTAGACATTGTAAAATTTTGATAGAAACTTGGAATAAGAAACGACAGAGACACAAAAAAAAAAATAATAAAAATAATAAATATTGTCATAATACAAGAAAGTTAATATAATATTATTCCTCTTGTTCACATCATAAGTAACATGCTGTAATCCGATAAGTCTCGTAATCATACTTTCACAAATCTGTCACTTGAAAAGTAGGCATGGACATATCTAAACATGTAATAACATTATCATACTGTTGTGAGAGAGAATTTGGAACTCGATTCTTACATCCGACCTTGCGTACAATAGAGTAGTCATACAGTTAAGTTTTGATAGGTATTTTGTTGCTCTGGTGTTTATGACTTAAATCATAAATAACACGCAGCTCTCAAATAATGTGAGCATTTGATAAATATTGTCACTACTTGACTATAGCTTCAAAATACCATGGATCTCTCAAATAAATTGCAAATTGCTAAGGCCTAACTACTGACCTGACCCAACTAATGCAGATAATATATATATATATATTATATATATGAAAGAGTTTTATTTCATTATGATAAATATGATTTAGTTATTATATTTTATTTTATGATATTTAATATGTTATTTGAGGATTTGATAGGATTGATATCTTTTTTAAAATATCAAATCATTCAATTTTCTAGAATATTATATTATATTATATTTTATAAATATGTAATTTTTTTTTGCCAAAATAGCTAAAATTTTAATAGACATGACGATAAGTGACAAAATATTAAACAGTCCCACAATCCCTCAAACAAAATAAATTAAGATGTTATAATTTGTCTTTTTGTTAGAAATATGTCAAATAATACTTGAAAATGATACCTTTTCTTCTCGTTAGAGGCAGAAATTTATGCAAACAATGGCCAAAAAACAAGAAAGCTTAGAGCCTATTAAACTAGTTCATTATTTCTTTTTTTTTTTTTTGGCCATATATTAAATTAGTTCAAACAACGTAAAGAGTGGTATACAAAATTTAAAAATGAACTTAAAACAAAACCGGACTAATCAGATGATACATAGTGAAAAATAAAAATAAAGGCATGGTGACGCACATGTTGATAGATAGCATACGATATAAGGCATCTGGCTGACCTAGTGATGATGTGGCAGCTGGCAACAATTTGTCCCAGCAAATGCTACTGCAAATGACACGTACAGCCACGCCTACAGTACAATCCTGCAATGTTCAAGGTTGATGCCGCATGTGAATGTCAATGATTATGTCACTTCCAACCTCTATCAATGGAGTGCGGTGCGGCTAACTTAAACGGTAAACTTTTTCTTTTCCTCTTCTAATCATTTAAATATTATATTTTTATCATTTATAAAAAATAAGATAATAATAAAAAGTTAATAATTTTAATCATAAAACTAATCAAATGATATAATTTAAATATAATACAAAAAAATTATAAATACAAATTTAACAATCGGACAATACAAATAAACCTACTAAACACCAAATGAATTTATATTGCCTTTTGCCCTCATCTTATATATTTATAAAGCATTAAAATAAGAGCCGCTTTGCGTCCTGCTTGTGGACTCGGAATTCGGAACCAATTAATTAGATATTGAGTTCGGCCCCTTTTGAACATTATATCCACAGCATAATCACAATTCATGGTCTATTCGGATGGTATGTTTTTTTATTTGTATCCGTACATATATCGAAATGATATATTTATTTGATTTATATATTTATATATATTTGATCTTTTAATGAGAATTGTTAATTATTATTTATCTATATATATTTTTTAGTAAATAATTTATCAGAAAAAAATTAAAAAAAATTATTTGTATCTACAAGAAAAAACCAAACAAACAGACCCTCAAAATTACAAATGAAGTGTATATAGGGTGGAAATTTAAGTAATCAAAGGCTAGTAAAAAATAATCCTAAAAATAGAACTTAAATTCATCTAATTGTATTTTCAACAGATCAATTTATTGAGACTCACTTACGAGAAAAGTAAATTTATTTTTGAATCTAAAAGTATTTTTATAATTTCTTATTAAAATAGTTTTTTCCCTTGTCCGAAAGCTTTAACTGCGCTTTAGGGACGAATTCCTATTCCTATATAAAATTTCACATTCATAAATTGCATCATATCACGTTTGAATTTATGTACTCCGGGTAATGATTAAGCTCTAAGTGGAGCATCATGAAGTATGGCGAAGTAATGAAGTGGAGTAAGCAAGTGCTATATATTTGATTTGACTCCATTATTACAAACAAAACAATTTAACGTTTTATGTTATCAAGATATAGATAATATTTGTACTATTTTACATAATTTTCACCTCTATGTAAACCTTCCCATTTAAAGCATTAAAAAAATTGCGTTCTCTTTCCCAAGGGTTTATTTGGCATAAAATAAGCAATTTCGTTAATAGTGGCCATGTGAACGACCAAAAAGAAAAGATTGCCGAAACAGTCAAAAGAGCCGTTCGTTTTTGATAAGATTGCCGAAACAGTCAAAAGAGCCGTTCGTTTTTGATAAGATTGCCTTTGTCATTTTCTGCCATATTCTAGCTAACAAATAGAAAAGCTGGAACAAAACTTTTGTATTGTAACGCATAAAAAAATGGGATTTAACTATTTTAACTTTCTTTCTCTTAATCTTCTCAATTTATGATAATTTAATTCTTCAAAAGATCCTTATAATATTATTATAAGATCAATTATTCTTTATAATGTTAACCATTAATTTAAGTTATTCATTTTCTTGAAAAGTGTAATCTTTACTATAAAAGTTGACCCTCCGTCATAAAAACTCTTCAATTTAAAAAAAAAAAAAACATAAATAAATATTGAATGCCAAAAATTAGGAAACTTAGATTGTGTGAAAGTTTGGCCAAAAAAAAAAAAAAAAGATTGTGTGAAAAGTACATTTTCTTTAAATCATTTCTTAAAAGATGGACAAAAGCAATGTAAATGGTTAATATTTTTCCTAGTATTATCTACATATTAGATTCCAAACGTTTTAGTTTTGAACTATGAAAAGGAAGATTCTTTTCCAACTTTTGACTAAGTGAAGTGGGGATACAAACAAAAACATTTTCTTCATCCAACGTCGTATAAACGGTATAATCCACTGTGAACTTGCATAATCGATTCCCTTTCTCTCTCCCTCTTTTTGCACATACACAAACTCATACTCATTCTCATACTCATACTTTCAGACACACCCGCACACGCACATTATGTATCTTAAACCTTGGATCACTGGTGCAACTGCTTGTGTGATCATTCTCATTCAAATTTGGTTGAAAGCAGGATATGGGGTATCAGAAGCCGATAGAATAGTGAAATTGCCTGGGCAACCTGATGTCAGTTTTAACCACTATGCTGGATATATCCCTGTTGATGCTGAGAAACAAAGAGCACTGTTTTACTACTTTGCAGAAGCTGAGACTGAACCTGCTTCTAAGCCTCTTGTGCTCTGGTTAAATGGAGGTAATGCACAACCTATGAGACACGAATTCTGGTTTACTTTATTATAAACAGGAATCAAAGATTCAGTTGGATGATGTTTAGGTCCTGGGTGTTCCTCTGTTGGGGCTGGTCTTTTCTGTGAACACGGACCTTTCAAGCCAAGTAATAACATTCTTCTCAAGAATGACTATAGCTGGAACAAAGGTATTATTGATGAGACTAAACAATGTTTCCGATTCTACAATATGGGGTACATGTGATAAATGAAATTTGATTTCCCTGTTGTGCAGAAGCAAACATGTTATACTTGGAATCGCCTGCAGGAGTAGGATTTTCCTACTCTGCCAATAAATCTTTTTACAAGCTTGTCGACGATCAGATGACAGGTATATACTATAGGTCTGTCTTATGGAATGCACATACTAAGATGTGTTTTCCTATTAGACATGTTTCTAGATATATCTGGGAGTTTTATATTTTGCTTTTGACTGATAATACCTAAATCTTCATCCAATTTAAGCACGGGATAATCTTGCATTCCTGGAGAACTGGCTTGAAAAATTTCCAGAATACAAGGGCAGAGATCTCTTTCTTACCGGGGAAAGCTATGCAGGTTGGTCTTTCTTACAGTAGTTAATTGTTTTCTTGTTTATATTTGGTAACAAACCTCTAGATTCAGGTCATCACTATTCATGTAACCATCACTGGACATTTCCTGAATTCAATACTTGCATAACAAAAAATTTTATCTCATCAGGTCATTATGTTCCACAACTAGCACAACTTATTGTTCAATCCAAGAAGCTCAATTTGAAGGGAATAGCAGTGAGTATTTGAGATTAAAAAAATATAACAATCAAATGCTGCTTGTGGATCGATTTCCGACATGGTTGACCAATTTTTTTTCCCCCTTTATATGAATGCAGATAGGCAATCCTCTTCTAGAATTCAATACAGATTTTAACTCACGAGCAGAGTATTTGTGGTCTCATGGGCTAATTTCAGATGCAACCTACGAGGTCTTCACTAAGGTTTGTAATTACTCACAAATCCGAAGGCAATACGAGAGTGGATCTTTGACCCCAGCCTGTGCTAGTGTGGCAAACCAAGTTAGCAGAGAAATAAGCAAATTTGTGGACACTTACGATATTACATTAGATGTTTGCCTGTCCACAGTGTTTTCACAATCCAAGATGCTGGATCAATTGGTAGGTCCCGAATATCTCTCCTAACAAAAGCTTCCTTTCCTATGATTGCTAACTTTGACGAAATTCTGATATTGATTTTCAATTTCCTGCTTTTCGTTATTTATGCTGCGTATAGCGAGCAAAGGAGCAAATAGACGTATGCGTAGAAGACGAAACGAACAAGTATTTGAACAGAAAAGATGTACAGGAAGCTCTTCACGCTAGGCTTGTTGGGATCACAGCATGGACTTTTTGCAGCGAGTAATTGCTTCTTTTCACTTACTATGATGACACAGTAACCATCGTTAATGCATCAATATCATCTGATTTTCTGGTGATAAACCAGCTATCAATTATTTGAATGATGTCCCAATGAATGAAGAACAAACAGAGCAGTAGAATTACATAAATAACTAGAGAAATTGGGTCTTGAATGATATCTTAAAACATTTCAATTATAGATGGTATGGCATAACGCATAAATCCAGGGGCACGTAGACGATGCTTCGCAAAAGCCGGCTTGCTCTCTGTTGGTGATCCCCAAGTAGTGCTTTGGAATAGAACCAGGGACCCTCAGGGAAACTTAGTATTTAGGACTTTTAAGACCAACGCCCACTAATCCAATCTCCGAATTAGTATTTCCTTGTTCCTTTCTCCCTACAAATCCAAGAATTTTATAAGTGGCATGGCATGGCCATATAGTTACATAAGTCTGTCAAGAGTTCTCCAAGAAATTTTTCATTATCAATCAGATGTAGCTCCTGTTCTATGCCTCTATGTCTTTTCAATCTTTTCTCTCTTCTAACTCATGTAACCTGCTCTTTTGTATTTGCATCCACTGCCAACAGTGTCCTCAATTATAATATGCAGAATCTGGAAATACCAACGGTTCCTGTTCTAGGCTCACTCGTAAAATCGGGCATTAAGGTGTTGGTATACAGGTGAATAAAATTTTTTCTTTCTCATGAATTCTGCGAAGTCTTAAACATGTTGAATCTGTGCAATTTTGTTAAAAAAATCATCACGAACTTAATTTTACTTCTCTACAGCGGTGATCAAGATTCTGTCATCCCACTAACAGGAACCCGGATGCTGGTGAATGATTTGGCAACACATATGGGTCTAAACACGACTGTGCCTTATAGAGCCTGGTTTGAAGGCAGGCAGGTTGGTGAAAAGATTAAGATGCTTGTACCACCATTGCATTTTGCATTTATCCTCAATGGGAAAAGATTAACAAGAGATTTTTTTATTTGTCTGTTGCAGGTTGCTGGATGGACACAAGTATATGGGGATATCCTAACGTTTGCCACCATTAGAGGAGCATCTCATGAAGCTCCATTTTCACAGCCCGAGAGGTCACAGGTTTTGTTTAGCTCATTTTTAGGAGGAAAGCCAATGCCGGAAGAGCTAGAATAAGTTGAAAATACTATTTTTATTTGCTTATTTCCAATAGACCTTAACACAATATCGCCAATAAGTTGAAAATAACATTTTTATTTGTCAAAACCTCCACATATTCAAAGCTAAAAAGCTAAAATCCAGAAATAGGATCAAGGTTTTATTATTTTTTTTCTTCATTTATTATTATTAAGTATTGGCGATCGTGAGTTGGCAGACATCATTGCTATTGGTACGACGAGATTAATATATAGGTATCACATATAATTATTCAGTTTGTGGTAATTCATTCATCAATGCTATAAGAGGAATTTAATCTTAAATTAATGATTGCTATTATATAGATGTCCTATTGCTCACCGAGGTTATAATAATAAAATAGGTAATGGAAAAGAAACGAAAAAGTGATGAAAGAAAAACGTATAATTTCTATTGAAAAAAAAGAAAATTTAAAATACAAGGGGAGAAAAAAAAAAGTGTACAAAGGGTCTGTTAAATCATTGCGATTTCAAGAATAATATAGATCAAAGTGATAGGTTATGGTAGTTTATAATACGAGCTCATGTTGATTGTAATCTTATGGTATTTGTTTGCAAATTATGAAACTGTAAATCTAAATAAATCAGTATCCTAACGCCACTTAGGATACATTGAAATGGTCTATTGCTTAGAAGTATTACAAAGTCAATCCACCCAAACAATCTGGCCAAGAGAAAAAAAAAAATTCCGCTCAAACAAATTTAAGTTTACAAGTTATAAGCCAATCAATTTTATCAAGTTTAGTGGCATACATATATTCTGAAAAATAGATGGAAAAACATATATTTTTAGAGGACTTTGTCTTTATCAATAGAAGATGGGCGTGCAAGTCAAAACACGATTAGTGAGTATTAAGAGTTGTTCGATACAACCAATCCAATACTTAAGTCAGTGTATGGGTGAGAACAATCCGGTAACAAGACAACCAAGAAGAAATAAGCTGTGAATATGTGTGTCTAAGTGTTACTTGGTTGTGACATTTAGTATTTATAGGAGTCAAGCTACGATTGACTAGAGAAATAAATGAACTTGATCAAATAAGGAAAGTGTATCCTGATTGTTTTGGAAAGTAAAATTAAAAATACATAGCAAGCACCTCTTTTAGGCTAAGGAAGTTTTGGAAACTCTTATGCCTGCTACAAACAACTGGTAGGTTGGCTTCCTTACCTGAAATATATAGGTGACCTTAGTAGACAAGTATGGAATTTTGATTTTACATATATATATAGAAAAGAAATTAAATTAAATTTTTCTGAAAAATCAATAATGATATAATTTTTAAATTTTATATTAAATAATTACTAATTTGGCATTTTTAACAATTAAAAAATAAGAAAGACAATTTTTTTTTTTGACAAATGAATAAAGTTCATTCTCTCTCTCTCTCTCTCTCTCTCTCTCTCTCTCTCTCTCACACACACACACACTTCTCTCTCTCTGTCTCTCAAAGACATTTTAACATTACGAAAAGATATATGTTAATAAATCATGTGTTTATATGAAAATCTAGAATTTTGTATTTATGGAAAATAAATATCAATTGTGATAATTAAAGAAATTACCAAAATAGTATTTTCAAACATTAAAAACACCATGAGTATTGAATTTATTGAAAAATAATCCAATTATTTAATGAAATATATTTTTGTTTCTTTGAAAAATATGATGAAATGTAAAAGTAGAAGTGACAACATGGACTAACTTTTAGATAGGCATCTTCGTAGGTGGTCTTAACTTATTAGAAAACATAATATGATTTGTTCTATTGAAAAAATATTTTATTTTTGTTGTTTTATCCTTTTATAATTATTAATCCCTAAAGAATGTTTTATTTTGCGGTTTTATAGATTTTTAAACCAAAGTTCATCGAACACAAAATTTTATATTTCAAAGATTATTGGTTGTCTAAAATTAGTCTTAACATATTATAATGAAATTTCCTTTTTTCCCCCTTAAATCATCGGGCTAGTAGCACAAGGTAGGTCAATCATGGCAAAATTAAAGACCATATTTTAGACAACAAGAGGGTATTGTTGATGGAGAGTAGCTTGGAACAATAGAAAAGGGTCAAATAATAGTGGATTGGATTGAGAACTGTGGTTTATGATGGTATGAATAGAGATGATGGGAAAGAAATTTACGGTAATCATAGGACCAAGAAGGGCCCAGTAGGGAGTGGGAAGCAGGAAGCGGTGAGAATCGTTGGTAATGCCAGATGCTAGGCTGGCTGAGTCGAGTTCATGCGGATTACAAGTGCTATCAATGAAGAAATCAATGGAAGTTGGTGATAAATCATGGACTCAAATCACCAATCAAAGAGCTAAAGCAAGTTAAGATGAATGGGATCAACAATGAAAGGCCAAGGCAATCAAGGAGAAGGTAACACGGGCGTTGATTTTATGTAGCCATTTGATTGGGGAACGTGGCATTTGAAGGGATAATTGGCCATTCCATTTACAAAACATGGTCATTCAAATCCCCTATCTGGACAGAGAAAAATGAGGCTTCTTTTTCTTTGATCCAAGCAAGACCTTTACTCAAATGGGCAGTGATTACTCATATTTATATCTAATTATTAAGTTAATTTTGTATTGTTCTTAAAATTTTTAAGCATTATGAATGAAACTCACATGTAAACACGTTATTATTTTAATTTGGATTTCTGGGTTTAAAAGAAGAAATGAACTAAAAATGATCAAGTTTACAGCAATTTTGGCTCAAACTTTGAATAAGATTTGAAAGCTTGATTTGGAGCCTTAAAGACATATTTGGAGCTTAAATTTTGAAGAAATGATTGTGATAGGAATTTCTATGAAGAGTACAACTTGGTGAATTGACCATATCGTTACTAGTGTTGAGAAAGATTAATTTTTGTAATTAATGAATCGCTAGAGAAAACACAAACAACTAAGTCATGCCATGTTTCACGCTCAGTTTTTTGTCACATTTAACCCTAACGTAAATAGTCTTGTAAACATGTAGAAGAGAGAGGATATTATTAAATTAGTAGAAGTTTTGTTAGTTAGTTTTTGGTGGGAATGTTGTGTGAAAAGGGAAGACAAATATAGATAATTAGATAATTTGTTATCCAAATCTCTTTATTTATTTCTTCTATTAAGTGAAAATCATGTGTCTTTACAATTGTGTAACCTAATGATTATTGTGTGATACCTTATTTAATTGAAGGGTTAATGAAGTTTTTATATTTCTGAGACTTAATTGTGTGTTTTTATGACTTAGATTAATATTTCTAAAGTGTTCATTTGATTTGTTAGATGTTATATATAGTGGGCAGTATTCCTATATTTAACCAGATTTGTATAATTGAATGAATTTGCATCTAATTTTGAGTACTCAATGGCCTAATTTTATCAAAATAAGGTGAAATCTAATAGGAAAATTCAGATGTCAGATAGAATCAATAAGCAGGTTTGTTAAATAGTTGAAGTAATGCAATATGAGTTAATTAATTAGAAAAGTTCGAATTGATTAATAGATGACTAGTGATTATGGATTCAAAGGATCTCTTCCACGAATTTCGATGGTCCAGAAACATGACAATAGATTTAACTATATTTCCTATAAATTTTGCACAATAACTTCTTGAGGAAACAATGTCTAGATACACAATCAAATGAATATAGCATCTAGTTTTAATAAATAAGTGATAAAAAAATTGTAATATTCAATTTAATATATTAGAGAATTCTACATTCCAAATCATAGATTGTCTAATTGCATTAAGGTAATTACTTATACTTATGATCCATTTTGAGACAACACTTGGTATTGTTAACCATATTACATAAAATGATAGGTGCACTTGCCTAGTGATCAGCTACTCAATCAAGCTTTTTCACATAGTCGCTAGGCATTGCAACATTTAGAAAGCCAAATTCCCCATTAATTCAACCATTATTCTTTTCATTTTAAGAATTTAACAATGAGACAGGAAGTAACTACTAAAAGCAATGTAAGAGCATATGAAACAAGATTTGGCTAGAGTCACCTCCTATATAAATAGACCTACAATTGAAGTGGAAGATTTTGAGATAAAAGCAAGCATATTACAAATGATGTGATAGATGTTGCAATTTGAAAGGATGTAAGATGAAGACATATTCGCACATCTCAAATTTTTTGGAAATATGTGATACCTAGAAATTCTAAGTATGATGTGATGCATTTGAAACTATTCTCATTTTCACTCAAGGACAAAGAAAAATCTTGGTTGAATTCATTAAAAAGAGGATCAATTAATATAAGGGTAGTGACTTAAAAAAAATCCTAGAGAAATACTTCCTCCTTTCCAAAACAGCAAAGTTCAAACATGGTATGTCTACATTTACATAGTTGGTCAAATTCAATAGCATTGTGCAATACTTGATAACATTTCAAGGAATTATTTAAAAAAAAATCCCAATCATGGTATTCCTCTTTAGATGGAGATCTAAACCTTTTACAATAGTCTCAAAACTTAGACGAAGTAGATGATCAATGTTGTTATTGGTGGCACACTAAATGCAAAGGCACGTGGAGACCTTACCATAACATGGTCATCATAAGTAATGTACATGTAACAAATATAGTGACATATAAACTAGATAAATTGGGTTAGAAGTTAGATAATATGTCAATATCAAGTCAACCTCTACCCATATCAAGAGGGGAGATATAATTCTTCTTTGAGAGGTTTAAACATGTGGATTGTAAGAATCCAAAATATTAAAAAAAAAAAAAAGGATTCGCAATACAACATGCATATTCACATGAAAGAAAACCCACAAAACCCGCCTATGAATGAGTCAACTTTGGAGAAAAAATTGAAAATTACATAGAAAAGATGAACAATTGATTCACGGCTATTGAAACATTACTAGTTATTCAAAGGGATTATCTCAAAGAGCTAAAGGAATAGGTACAATGCCTCACAACTTTTGTGAAAAAAAGACACAAAAAGAAAAAAAAAAACTCAAAAAGTAAAGAGCAACTCGAATCACTCACACTTAGTAGGAAACAAATATAAGAACTTGAACAACCACCTGCTTAGCGAATTGTACGAACTCCATCAACAAATCAATTATAGAGAAAGTACCACTACCAGAGCCATTACAACCACAACAATTAGATGTTTGTATGCTACATTAAATAGGAGTTTTAAGTATAAAATAGTGTCCAAGATATTTAATAGAGTAAGCACATAAAGTTTGCTTAAAAATACTATAGAACATGCCCTTATAAGAGAATATTGTTAACATATTAACTAAACCCAAGAAATGAAAATTGTCCATTTTTTTTCCACCCTCATATGGATTAACTTGACCATAATTTATTAAGAGTTTGCTTTTCACTGCACACCTATCTTTTCCATTCTAAAAAACTTTCCTTCACTTGAAAGCTTCTACAACTAAACTCAATATAATCCTTTCACTTCCAAAATCCATAACTTCCTAACTTCCTCATACCTTAAGCATTTTCAAAACCAAAATTTACACTATGCTGATACGCTTGTGCTCTACACAACAAGATTAAGCTTGACAAGGATTCATCAGCTTTTAAAATTAATGGATACGACCATTGAAGATTTCAATTTAAGCATAAAACTATCATGTTCTTAAGATTGTTACATAAACTCTTAGTTTAAACTTATATAATTGAGTTCCTAAAACTTAAAAGAACATTTTCTTACATGTTTTAGGTAAAAACTTTGATTTCATCAGCTAGTCATCCGACTATTTTTAATAGCATAAGATGAGGCTATAGTAAGCAGGAAGTCTTGATGATTCACTGCTCTATTTGTTTGTTTAGCATGTTGTTGATTGATTTGATTAATAGTGGATGCTATATGTTGACTTTAAGTTATTTTTTATTATTTGTAGAGCTTGATTTGTGTTGAAATTTTAGATAGAAAATGTTTACTAATAGAAATCTTAACTTAATATATGTTAATAACAAAAACTAGCTTACTAGGATGAAACAAGTTAGCAAGCTAATTCACCTATGCACCAAACCAGTGAGCTAATATTGCCATGGACCAGCAAGCTAGTCCCCCAAATACACAAACTGGAAAGTTAGTTGATCGAGCACTGAGTTTGACCAATCCACTACATTTCAAATAGAAAAAAAAAAAGAAAAGTAAAATAAGATAATATATGTTTATAAATAAGTAAAATAAAGTGTGGGTAAAATAAGTATATTATTAATTAACCTGGCAAAACAAGAGTAGATGAAATAAATAATTATACCAAATACTTCCCTAGACATAAAACACTAGTTTGACTTTTTATATATGTATTGTAACAAGTTCACTCAAGGGACTATAGGTTGTTGGAAAATATGACTTAATTGTGGTAATGTAATTCTTAAATAATGATCCAAAGGTTTACACAATAGTCATATCACATATGTAGAGAAAAACTCAAGGAACTATTAATAATGCTCTTTCTACATCGACCAAAGTCATTACTAACTAGCTACTAATAATGAATGCAACAATGGTTGTTTGTCATGAAGTTGCTTCTTGGTTATGTCCATATGTGTGATATGTGCATCCTACATTGTCATGTATTGTTTGTATTATATTACAATTGGTCACCTGTAAATCTATCAATAACCATTGAACAATAATAAAACTTGACATGTATTTCATGGAATCTTACATTAACATTTTTCCTCATCATCCTACAATGAAACAACCAAAAACTAAATTTACATCATCAACTCAAGTATCCAATACTCAACTTATTCGATATTTGTTAATCTCCAGCTTCGTTATTACAACCTAAACGGCATATGAAAGTCGCAAAACAATGAAGCTCTATTTGGACCATTGCTTTGAGTTTTATTATAAGTCTTGAAAAACACTAAACCAAGACTGCACTTAAGTTATCATGTTCTAACCTCCAATATTGCATTTAAGGTATCTTAGGCGGGATTGCAATTAAGGTACCTTAGGAATTACACTATAATAGGATTGCCTTTATTAGATGCTAACGGAAATACGAATTTCCTAACCTAAGGTCAAGAGGGATGGTTATATTCTAGACTTCATACTAGTTGCCAGAAGATCTTATGCCACTATTACATTGCCTATGGTTTTTCATGCATAGCATACGATTAATAACCTATTTGTTATTATTTGTTGAGTGGTAATGAGGAACTTGTACTCCTATCTCACTAAACTGTGGTTTTACTCACCCCCCTATAGTGTGATGCACATTATAGGTACCATTAAGCAGGTTTACAACCTTCGAGATGGACAATCTTGGTAAGCTTGGCCACTTTTGGGATGTAGGAAGTGTTGCAAGGGAAGAGTAGTTATAGTGGGTATCTATCAATTGAGTTTCAATTATAAAATATTTCGGTTTTCTCTAAAAAATTTTTGTTACTGATTGTAATCCTCTAAACAAGACGTAGGTTTTATTGTATTTGAACTCTTTTAATTTCTCTAAACCATCTATAGGTAATATGATTTAAGTGCAAAAAATGTTTGGATTTTAGATGCATCACGAATGCTTATGTAATTTGAATAAGCATGTGTATTCGATTATCTCAGCAATGGTCCCCTTCGAGGCATGATACTGTTTACTTTTAATTATTCATTATATTTTTATCATCCTTTTAGAAAAAGACCATTGAAAATTATAATTAATATTTACAAAAGATGGAAACATTTCTATTTTTTATTTTTTTAAGTTATCTCACAAGCACCTATATACTACTAATTAGAATCAATCTTGTAGTTCTATTTTTTTAAAAACATTAGTATTTTTTTTTTGTTTAATTATATACTCTTCCACTTTATGTGTTCCAGTTTTTTCCTTAAAAAAATGTTTTTGCCCCCAAAATTATTAAAGTTTTCTATTTTGAAAAATTTCCCACCTTACATTTAGTTAAACAAAAATACTTTTTATAATAATAAAATCTTACAAAAGAGAAAAATATTGTTGGTTTATTTTTATTATTTATTACTCCACCATTATTTTTTTAAAGAAATTATGTAATTATGATGGTCAAATCAATTGTGGAAGTTGGATAACCTTAAGTACATAAGGTAGATAACCATATCCTATTTTTATTTTTTGTTTTTTACGTTTCACTTTTTTATATTTTTATGATAAGTAAATAATTAAATAAAAATAATTAAGAAATCTAATCCTAGTTTGAATTCATTTTACAATGGTTGTCAGAACCGGCTCGAACCAGCAGGTTCAACCCGGTTTGATCGGAACCGGTACTAAGGTCGGGCCGGATCTCGCCTAAAACTCGTTTTTGCAACGAACCGGTGAGACCCAGATTGACCCGGTCGGGGCGGTTGAACCGGATCCAAAAATAAAAAATTAGAAATTAGAAATTTAAATATTTATTCATACTTTATTATAAATTTATAAAATATAATAATTAAATCATATTTATTTAATAATTAATTGATGAATTTGATTTAAATATAGATTTAATTGAGTAATTATATACATATTGGTCTTTTATAATTAAATTATCCCTTATATTTTTATTTTTTCGTGACCCCGGTTGAACCCGGTCCGACCCCTTGACCCCTGACCCCCTAGCCTGTCCGGGTCAAACCCCGGTCCGGTTCTGACAACATTGCATTTTACAACATTAATCATGGATTAGGTATAAGTTGAACCTTAAGTGGCAATCTGATCAAACACGATTAGAGACTAAGAGAACTAGTAAATGTGGCTAAAGTTAATGTAGTGATCATTAAGAGTTGTAGAGGTGTTAAGGAAGCTAGATTGAGGGTGGCAAAAAGATGATGGTGATGGTGATGGTTCACTCATAAAAGTAACGAAAGATAGCAGTTTGAAGAAGGCCGTTCGATGTTGAATTATAGGTGGCTAAATCTAGTGGTTGACAACACTTTAAAGGGGGTTAGGCATTAGAATCAAAAGCTAGCAGCTTGAAGAAAGCTCTTATTGGCTATAACTTGCTTCAACAGCTATTATAATGGGTATAATCCTAAAGAGCAGTTAGAGATCTTTGGTTAAGGTTTCCAGAGAGTGAGATAGCTTGATTATGGAGTTTGAGAGTGAGTTGGAGAAATGTGGATGTTCAAATGGAGAGCTTGATTGCTTATTTCCACTATTTGAGTTCAAACTCAAAATGGCAAATCAAAGATAGTCTCAAATTCAAGCTCGAATGTTAATGGGTATCGTTCAATAAAGTTTCAAACATTGATGATGTTATTCAATAAAGTTCCAAACATTGATGGTGTTTTGAATGTTATCTAATAAGTCTTTTATACTCTATTTCATTCATAGGAATTTATATTTCATTTGATCCATTTTTAGATAAATTCCTATGAATTTTATGCTTTTATTGCTTAAAAATTGTTTTTCAACTCCTAAAATCAAGAAAGAAGAAATTACGTGTTTAGGATTAGATTTGGAGCAAAACTCAACTGCGACTATTAAAGACCTCAACTGAGGGCAAGAGAAACAAGGCAAAAGTATGAATCGTGCCCATAGACGTGCCCTTGACTTGAGCCGTGGATTACACTGACACAACAGCTCTTTAACAGACTTTAGATCACGCCCTTAATTGCACTCTCAATCATGCCCTCCATTATACCCGCGGTTTACTCCGAGACATCTACTCCTTGCAATGCATAATACAATACAAGGTTAATCACGCCTAAAGTCAAGCCTGCAATTATACCTGCAATTGAAGTTGAACCCAATATCATGGCTCTAATAAAGAAAATACAGCTTAAATTGCAATTTGTTATTAATGGGTTCAAAGAAAGGTCGTGATTTTTTTATTCTTTTTTGTAAGATAAATAAAGGCCCAAATCGAGGCATCAATTCTTTTATTCCTTTACTTTTATTCTTTAAATTTCATGACTTAAATATAGCCTTGATTCTTTAATTATTTTGTTTGTTCTTAATAAAATAACAAACCACGTTCTAAACCGTGCTCGCAGTTAAACCCACGACTCAATTAGTATAAAAGTCTTAATATTGTTGTTTCCCTCTCATTCCTTATCTTGCTAAAAATATCTAACGAACCCAATAAACTCTCTCAAAACCCTTGATACTTTTGCTTGAACAAACTCGAAAAAAAAAAATCATTCCTTTACAACATGCCTTACATCCAACTAATAAGATAATGGCAACAAAAAGATCCTCTCAAACACATCCCTAGAAACAAGCCACAAAGGCTAGAGTCAAGTATAAGCCTTCTATACAAATAAGTCTTAGCCTCAACCTACACTAAGATTAAATGATGAAGATAAAGAAAATTTTAATATTTTTCTCACTAAAAAGTCAATTGTAGAGAATGTTGTGATGGAGTGGGAAGTCGTAAAGAGTTATGGTATGGAAGGAGAATTTATGAAGTATTTTGAGGACTAGGCCTAGCAAAGAATTTTTGAGATAAGAGAAGAGGTACATGGTGAAATTACTTTGGCCTTCATGGCAAGTTTTAGAACAAGGCATCAAGTCCCATCTTTGAATGATATTGTCAGTTTTTATGCCTTCGAACATTACAAGGAGGTGCCCATGATACGATTTATAGAAGCCATGGGGCTTTATGATAAGGAGGAAGAAATTTTAAGTGAGGAGCTTAAGAACCTGCCTACTAAAGTAACAAAAGAAAAGTTGAAGTTATTTATGGCAGAAGCAAAACAGGAGAATTTTATACCCTCAAAGACAATTGCCTCTAGCTTAAAGAAGAAGAGTACTAGGATCTCGCACTACATATTAGTCAGGAGTATTTTCTCCGAGGTGGAGGGGACAAGCACCATAGAAGAAGATTAACTCTACCAACTCTATAGTATGATGGAGAGATAATGGATGAATATAGGTTTGATAGTAGCATAGAGAATCAAGCATCAAGCCATTTTACAAAGAAAGGGAATTTTCTTAGGTGGCATGATTATAAGGATCTTAAAAAACTTGCATTTGTGGCCAAGACAAAGGCCTATTGATGTGATCTGTAAGTTCAAATCCCTAAGCAAGAGAGCCCTTTTAAGCTAAGATTTGGTGGAAGTAGAAAATCAGAACCACGAAGCTAAAGTAGCCAAGGAAGAACCACTTGTTGCACTTGAGGCAGAAAAGGAAGAGCAATTTGCACCACCTGAGCAAGAAGCTCCACCTCAATACAGTGCAACTAGCTTTAGTAAGCTAGAAAATGAAGTAAAGAAATTGAAGGAAAAGTTGGCTGCATTTGAAGTAAAGTATGACAAGGATATAGGTGATCTAAAGGGGGATATGAAGAAGTTGATGGAGATGCTCACTCATGCCCCTCACCCACAGCCTAAACTATCTAAGGAGATGAGCCAAGAATCTACCTTGGCTTACTAAAATGATGATGATGACGAAGATGATGACGTTGGGCCACCCTCATCTTTTACATACATCCCTTATCCATTACACACCACAAACATACCTTCTTCCCACATAAAATTCCAAACACAAACCTCCCTATAGTTTCCCTTGTACAAACACATACACCACTTCCACCATACACAAAGACTATCCCACAAATCCCAACCTAAATACACCCATCTCCACCTACAAAACCTCAAACATAACCACTACCCACTTCTAAACCAATGTGTAAGTCGTCTGCTCACTATCTAAGTGAGGATAATGAAGCCATTTCCCAAACATAGACCCTCCCCAAAACCCACAAAAAAACCACAAAGTCAGCTCTGAGGGAATGAAAACTACTCATTCATGATGAATCATCCAATGAAGGGTATGCCTTTAAGGTGAACAACATAAACAAGGTAACTTCTATCTAAATAAGCCAAATGAGGAAGCTAACACTTATTATAAGCTGCCAAAAAAGCTAGCAGCAGAAGAAGAAATTCTTAACACAATTTGCCACGATGTATTGAAGATAGCTGTGGAAAGGGGAGCAAAAATAGCAAACAATGTCCCTCCGAGAGAGCCGTCTAACATAGAATTCTATGAAGCAAGAGGCCAACAACATAAAGTAAAGGGAAGACCTATTTGCTCACCCATACCATTAGAAAAATTGAGCAAAAGAGTTAAGAGATGTGCCTGACAGCCTAAATACTTCAATAGTTGCAAGATACAAAGGAAGCCAATTGAAGTTGACCCAAACTTCACCAAGCTCGATACTGATAATGTGGCTAGATATGCAAATGTTGCTGACAAAGGGAGAATTAAGAAAGGAGAGGGAAGAAAGGGAAAGAAGGAGGTTGAGAACAAAGTAGATAAATAGATCTTCCAAACGATTTTTGTGGAGATTATTGATATCATTCTCTCCAAAACCTCCATTATCTTTAGAAATAAATAAAGAAAAGGGCCATACATAGTGCATACAGAATGGCAAATTATACCCTTCGGCCTAAGAGAAGAAGATACTACTACAATTCCTAGTGGCACTATCATTGAAGAAGAAGAAGAAGAAGAAACCCCCACTACCACTACTCCGTCAGAGGAAAAAGGCAATGCCACAGCTCCCAGGGGCATTGACCTTAACATACCACCTATAGAAAAAAAGTTAGCTATGCAAATAGACCAACTACTAATAGATGAAGAATTTTATGAACATGTAGTAGATATAGCTACTTAAGTTGAGAGGAGATATAGGGTTGATAAAGATGTGCAGGAAATGATAAGAAAGAAGGCTAAAAGAGAAGCCTATTTGAGGAAATATGAAGCAAAGCTGGAATAGAATAGAAAAGGCAAACAACTAAGGAATCAAAGAATAACTGATATTATACTAGCATAAAGCTTAGCTTCTATAAAAGAAAGAGAAGAAGCAAGAAGAAAAGATAAGGAAATTAAAGAAGCATCAAAGGAGGAAGAAAGTGACTCTATAGTTTATGAGAGTGATGAAGATTACTATGACCACCTCCCCATTAGAGCCTTAATGAAGAAGGGCTTTGGAAAGCCGCGCCCTTCCCCCCTCCCCGAAACTTTGGAAGAAGAACCTCCCCTCTCACAGTCACAATCTCAGCCACCACTTAGCTAAAACCATCCACAACTGAACCAACAGCAAACTAAGGTGGAGAATGTTAGTGGTATAGGTGAAAAGAAAAAGAAAGAAAAGCTTCAAAATTTGGGCAAGTAAGAACTCAGCAAAGCTTCTAACTATCAAAGAAGCTAGAGAGAACAAAATTAAAGAAAAAGAGCTTGCCATGAAACAACTTGAAGAATTGGGGAAAACATAAGAGGAGGGGAAGAAAAGAAGAGAAACAGATTTCAAAGAGAGACCAGTGGAACAGATAAGAGCTTACATGCAAAATACTATAGGCATGACAAAGCAAGAGAAGAATGATTTTCTCTATGCCTTATAGTTGCAAGAACAAGTAGAAAGAAGCTGAAATTTGCATAATGGAATAGACTAAAAGGCAAAGGGGGTAGTACTTCTAGAGAAGTTGAAATGAGGGACAGATCCAGAGTTACAAAGGGTAGACAAAATAGAGGAGGAAGAGGTAGAAATAACAAAAATATGCCAAGGGGTGGTGCTATACACAAAAGAGAACTAGGAGAGAGTATAACCCCTAGTGGCCACAAAGGAAGTAAAGGTGCTAGAACACCTAGGGGTGATGGAGTAGCCAGAGGTAGAAGGAAAGAAGGAAGCAAGAGCTGGAGACACTAGCTTAGAGAATAAGATTAAAAACTCCTAACTCCCTTAACATTAATTAATTACAATTTTGTATTCTTTTATAAAAACTTAAATTCCCGAATATGATTGAGATGCTTGCATTCTTTGATATTCTTTACCTTATTTCAAAAAATAAGTATATATTCTTTATTCTTTTCATAGCTTAATCTAGTTCTTTCATTCATTATTCATTACTCTTTATATTCTTTGTTAAATAAGTATGATTCTTTGTGGCAGAATAAAACTAACTTAATGCAGAGTTCAAAATTTTTTTAAGCTAAGTGTAGCTTAAACCGCAAATAACTTAGAAAATTTTTGTCCAAATTTCAGTCGCTGCTCAATCGAGCCATTGGTTACTACTAATGATTTGCCTTGATTAGTCTTAAACAGCCTAAATGCAGAAGGCCATCGAACTGCGGTTTCAAAAATACTCTCAACCCATGATCCCAAACAGGAAGCTTTCTGAAAACTTCTAATTCTAAACCTTGCTTTGTACTTTCAATTGATGATATTCCTCTATTAGTTTAATCATGCTTTAAACCTTGAGGACAATAATCTGTATGCTTTTCAATCTAAGTAAAATTAAAATGATCCGTATGCTTTTCAACCTAAGAATTTAGAGCTGGAATGGCTTAAGGTCCTAGTAAGGCTACTCAATTAATTTTTAAAAACTTAAATGATTCGTATTCTTTTCAATCTAATAATTTTGAGAGCTTTATAGTCTCTAATGAGGGTTCAAGTGATACTTTTAACCTTGAGTTTTCCTTGTGCTACACTAAATCAAATTAAAATTAAAATGACCATGCACTTAAGATTGATATGGGCAGGGAACTATCCCTTAGAAGAGCAATTTCTTGACCCTTCTATCAATTTTAAATAAGCTATGAATTGAAAAAAAAAAAAAAAAAGATAAGGGCAAAAACCTCCAGAGGTAAAAGAAAGAAGAAGGCAAAACTCTTTCCCTCTGTAGCTTTAAGTATATAAATAACAAATGAAAATGAAATGAAAGCATAAATAAGGAACGTAATTTAGAAGATGAGTTGATGTGTATGCCTTCATTCTTGAGTGTAATGCTTAGAGAGATTATTAAGGGACTATATACCTTAAATATAAAGGGATAAAATTGATTGAGTCTCTCTTACTTTGTTTTGACATTTTGAACAATTTTTGCTTTAGATCCTAATTAAACAATGAGGGTAAAGGTTGATCTACTTGGATAAATCTAGTAATTTCAACAAAAGTAACTTTAGCACAAGTTTAGTGAGACTGATTGAATTTATAAAGTGCTCAATTTGATGGTGATTGAGCTGAACCGATCTGGTCAAATTTTAACCATTTCATTTTTCTAACTTTGCAAAGAAAAATGATCACTGAAACATATCTACTCTATTCAAACAATTATCAACAATACTCACCCTCTTACTTAATTCCCTTCTCCCACACTTAAGTTAAACATTGTCCTCAATATTTAAAGCATGATTCAACAAATAGGGGAATATTATCAATTAAAAGTATAAAGTAAGGTCTAGAATTAGAAGTTTCAGAAAACTTCTTTGTTTGAAATCGCTCACTATAAATTGTTGGTCAAATAATGTATATGCATGTATGCAGTTCCTTGTTATAACTCCAAGAAGCTTTGCTTGTTAATGAAATATTGATGATTGCTTAGACCATATTGAGACTTAGTAATGTAGTTAGTAGAAGATGTACAAGCTCAATGTATATGTTGTTTGGATTGTTTAATTGAGCATGAAACTTTATTGGTTTTGTTATGTATCTAGTTTTAGTTGTTGTTCTAGTGAACTTGATAAGGCATTTCCATTGATACTATTGTTTGCATGTATGGAGATTTACATATGACTCTATGTTAATGCATTTGATAATTGTGGATTTTAATTGGAGGATATTGTAAGACCTTGAGTTCTAAAGCATCACATTAGCTTATATCACACACATTTTTATGTATCCCAAATAGGCTTTCATCACCCTCAATGAGTTAAAATAGCTAAAACGTGTAGAGGTTGGCACAAGTTGAGAAGTAATTCAATCAACCAATCAATCCACAAGTCCAAAAAAATTGGACTCGAAACTAAACCCATCATACACGGGTCTAAGCTAGGTTTAGACCTATTGGGTCCTAGACTCTTAACCTATCTAACATTTCATTTTTATAAGTTAAAATTATATTTTGAAAAAATAGAACAAGAAAATAATTATAAATACGATGAGTTTAACAAAGAAAAATTAAAGCTATTTATAATATTGTAGTCGCTTTTTCATTTTCTTTAAGAATTATCAAAGATGTGTCTTTATTTATTGGTAATTGTCATATTTAAAGTTTGCCCATTTAAAAAATCCCACAATTATTTATATGTCCTACCTTAAATAAAGAGTATTGTTAAAAATAAATAGATTAAGGATCTCTTCACCTTTGACCCACTAAGCTTTTAATATGAGGCCTATAAGCATGGATGCAATCAAATAAGTCTCCTCCTTCGTATGTTTCATATGTCAAGAATGTTCTCTTTGATTCAAACATATAAAGACAAAAAAATTAATATACACAGTCGTAGAAGTTAGTTTCGTCTAATCTAATATTTAATTATGATTAGGAGTTGATTAAAAAACTCGAACAGCATACACCATCCAACTCTGTGGTCAGGTTTGGTGTTTTTGACTGACAAACCACGTATTGGAAAAGCCATTTGAATTTTTCAAGAAATTATAGCAACAATGGGACAGGAAAAGCCTAGATTGTTTGCATTTGAATGCGTGAGGATAACGTAATATTACGCATATCATTTAATCATAACCAATTCCTATGGGACATGTCCGACAGTTAAAATCCTGCTGGGATCTATTGTGTGTTTTATAAAATCCAATCATAACTACCATGAACACTTTGTTTTTTTCTCTTCTTTAAAAAGTTATAAGATGAGTAGAAGTGCAATCATTTCCTCTTTGAAAGCAAGACCATACTTACTTTAATTTCACATATTGCGATCGATGCCTAAAATGCCCTTTGCATATACAGTACAGGCCTCACCTTTCCATAGAATCAAATCTCATCATCCTATGGTTAATGCCATTTAGGATACAAAATTATCACCCAAAGTTAAAAGGGAGTTCGAAACAAAAAGTATATGTTTTTCTCAATAATTAATATATGTATTTTTAATAAAGCTAAGTGAGTCTTAAATTATAAAACTCTTTACCATTTTATGCAACCACATGTAATAAAATATGCGTGATTGAGTTTAAAATTATTCGAAATTCTCTTTATCCCTAATAAGTGTAATAAAATTAGAGAGAGATCGCTAATAATATAACATGGTATTTGTTTTTTATATTTTATTATTAAAAACAAATTTAATATACACATACACAATTAATGTATCAAAAAATTAATGTCCACATTTGTTCAAAGGGAAATGCAAAATTTTTCGAAATCGAAGGTCTATATAATTTTATTTAGAAAGAGATTACCATAAATTAATAAAAAGATATTAACATATCTATGATATATAATATGAAATATATATAATATATTTATTTATTATTATAAAAAGAATGCTTGCATTTTTCACTTTACAATGTCTTTTTTTTATAATTATAAATTAACTTTTTTATTCAATTGTTTTTCTCTCATTACATGAGATTATGAAAAAACGATATATATATATATATATATATATAATATATATCAACCTTAACAAGTATCATGCCATCTGGGAGTTCCACTAATATTTTCCTTCTTCTTATAAAACTGCATAAAAAAATCTATTAGTATATGTTATTTGACGGAAACATATATTCGTGTAAAGCTTTTCATTGCATATCATTAATGATTGGCTCGACGTTGTTTATTTATATAATTTATCATACTTGTTTTCTTGATCTTCCCAGCAAACAAACTTTGAAGTCTTAGTTTGTTTTATTTTTTTCTTGGTTGTTTTATTATCTTATTTTTATTATTTAAGTAAACGTTTATCAAGAAGGAGATACAAATAAAAAACAAATATTTTTACTTATAAACAGATTATACAAATTAAATATAAATAAAATTTAAATGGATGTTTATCCACTTTTTTTTTCCTTTTTTTTACAATTGGCTCGTAGGCTGGCTTGGCCTGTTATGGGCTAGCCCACCTTGGCCCACGAGCTAAACGAGCTGGACCAATTTGGCCTGCTTTTAAATGGGCCAGCCATGGACCATGGCCCGTATGTATAGCTCTAGTTTGTATCTCCCCCCTCTTATAATTAATAATAATAATAATAATAATAATAATAATAATAATAATTGATCTAGTTTTTATTTAAAGATCAAGCTATTACAAATACTTTACGCTCTTGAGGGAAGCACAATTGACCTCAAAAGCCTCAAAACTAGCAACATGATTAACTTCAATAGATCATACATCGAATATCTATCAACACCTATTCCTATGATTTTGTAATATAATCCAAATCAAACATATACCTTTTAAAAGCCCATTATTGATAAAAATCAATAAAAGATTACTTTGATAATTGGATCTTTAGCTCACTTATCATAGACCAGATTCTTAGGCTCATAATAAAGTTTAGAAGACCAATTTCAATTAAGGATTTCTTATGAAGATTTGACTTGATAAGTTAGAAAAAGATATCACTGGACTGATATTTTTAGCCCATACCTTATTTAGTTTTCTTGCATTAAAAGTTGGCTTGAAAGAGGGTTTTTGAGATCAAAGGTCAAATTCTACTAATTAGACCCTCCTTCTCACATTCAAATTTTGAGGAATCAGCAAGTTTCACACTGCAAGCCCTCGTTTTCTTAGCAAACCGAACTCAATTTCGGAAATCGAGACAGGAAACCGAAACCCTAAAAGAATACCCTAGGGCTAGTTTGGACTTAAGAACCCTAAGTTCGACAATACCAAGAACGAAACCTTGGAACAATAAAAATGAGTTAATTTTAGAATATAGTCCTAAATAATATACCAAAGCATAAAAAAAATCATATTTTAGATAAATTCATTCATTTCAAACTTGATCGGGATCTGTTCTCGAAAACTGGTCATCGAAACTTGAAAATAGAAAAATATTATATAGGACTCTTTAGAACCAAAATTTAATAAGGAATTCAAAAATATAATTATAAACATTTTTCGGTTTATAAAAATTACAGTTATAGCATTTTATCGTATTTTCATTACTATCAGTAATTTAATTGTTTAACCTGCTTTTTTTATTTCTAATCATAGTATTCACCAAGTATAACCAACTATGCCTATTCTTACATCCTTACAATCTAACCTTACCTCCTTACATCGTATTCCTTACATTTACTTTTCCAATACATTTTATTACTTAAATTACTTTATTAAATTTGAATTTTATTATACAAAACAAACTCACATCTCTCCCTCTCCTCCTAGCTAGAACCAGCGCCTCCCCCCACCCCCCCAGTACACACTCCAATTATTTTATTTATTTTTTCTTTTTTTATTATCTACACAAACCCTAATTTTATTTCCTATATAAACACATTTATACTTTCACATTTTCACTTTCTCTCTTTCTTCACAAAAATCAAACTTTTGAAAAGTTTTTCTCTCCTCTCTTTTCCTCTCTAGTCGTGAGCTCCCCCTCCCCGCACACACACACACACTTCTTTTTCTTCATCAGTTTTCTTACTCCATACACTTTATAGGTAATATATCTAAACCCTACCACAAATAAAACATGCAATGGTAAGATCATGCATGTGTGGTTCCACCAAAATCCTCATGAGCTTTATGCTAGGGATGTGGAAACATTTAAACATGATATTCTTGCCATCACAATGTTGTGGATTTTTATATTTAAGTTGTTTTACTATTTTTTTGCTATATTATTGCTTTATATTGTTCATATTGATATTTTTGTGCATATACTCTATTACCAACCTCATCTCCATAATATTCATCATGCATTTGCATTCATGACATGAATGATATAATAGATCTATTTGTTTTGAGTACATAAATGCCATGAAAATTTTGTTTTATGTGAATATAGACTTGTTGTAGTATAATAATAATGAGAATATACCAAAAAGTTCAAGATCCATTTTAGTTTCAACAAAAAATGATTTTTAGAAATTCTGATGGAAAAAGACACCTATGTTGAAAACCTCTTTTCCAACTCCAAAGTGAAGATTTTACATTAAATATAAAGGGCTTAGAGAATAGGTATCATAAAAGAATGATTTTGATGAGTTAGATCTAGTTTTTCTAAGAGAAATTTTCAAAATAAGAAAAAGGTTACAAAAGTTAAATTAGAACTTGTTTCAACCCCGACAAGAACTTGAAATTCATAACTAGTATGAGATACTAAGTAAACACCTATTTTCCAACCCCAAAATAATAATTTTATTAAAGGAATGGAAGCCTTAAGGAATAGATTTGATTAAGACTTAATTTTAGAAATATTAAATGAGTTTTATCCAAGAAATAACCTTAAAACAATTTAACAAAAATTTGAATTTAGGAATGATCCATATTTAAACACCTATTTTCAAATTCCAAAATGAGGATTTTAATGGAAAAATGAAAGCCCTTAGGAATAGGTATAGTAAGGGCTTAATTATAGCAAAAACAAATGGAATTTATCAAAGATATTTCTAAAACAAAGGAAAATTTTCAACATAAATCAAACTCTATTTTCATTCCTTATAATTATTGTAAACTTCATAATAGGCAAAAACCCTACTTAAACATCTATTTTCCAACTCCTAAATGAAGAATTTTATTAAAATAATGAAGGTATTAGGCATATAGGTCATTACGGCTTTATTTAGTAAGAACAAGGATGATTTTGCAAGAAATAAAACTAGTTTTTTCAAGTCAAGTATTTTTTAAATTTTTGTAAAGTAAAAGTTTTCTAAAAAATTCTTTTTAATCAAATATCATTAAGAACATACATATTGATAGCTCATATTATGTCATTCATGATAATAACTTGTGATATTGCATGCACATCTAATATACTTAGTAGGAACAATGTAAATTTTACAAAACAATTTCGGAATATGGTTTTTAGCTACTAATCAGATCTGATCCGAGCTTTCCAAGACCTAAAAGTTTTCAAAACTTAGGAATAACATCATAGATAGATAGATCTTTCGAAGTAGATAGAAATCAACTGCTTATTTGCGAAATTCCAAGTTAAAATGATCAAAGTTATGGCAGTTTTAAGTTGGAATTTCCCGTAACTACAAAAATTACGAACTTAAAGGTTTTTGTTTAATAAGTTGGAATTAGTTATGGTCTGAAATACTCATTTAGGTGTCTTTTTCATTTAGTTGACTTTGAATCAGAGGATTTCCTACCTTTGGATTACTACGATTAGAGATCGATGTCTATGGTGGGGTAAGCCATACTTCCTATTTACTATTCCGTATTGTGCTTGTACATTATAGTTGCACTAGAATGATAGGCAAACATAAAAAATTGGAAATGCATGATGGGTAATTATGGGATTATGTATGCTATCTTGATATGTTGAGAAAAATGTGCTAAGTATATCAAAACCGGGTGATTAATTGATGTATATCCGTATGCCATGATTATGCGTGTTTATAAATTGATTGGTCACCTATGAAATTGAATTAATGATTATTTGGATTAATAAGTAATATGGACATAATCGCTTCACGATGGGGATGGTGCATTTAATCATGATTGGTTATCGGTGATCCATAAACGGTATGAATAAGATTGGTTCTCCGTGATCCATAAACGATATGAATGAGATGGGTTGTTCGTGAGCCATAAAATGGTATGAATGAGATGGGTTGCCCGTGAGCCATAAAATGGTACAGTTGATGGGTTGCCCGTGAGCCATAAAATGGAACAATAATTCAATGTAGTACCACTGGATTCGTTAATCTGCTAACCCCGAATGGAGAGCATAAATCCATTTAACATATGACTTTCGGTTGATCATATGTTTTGTTTGTCCATGTGGTTGTTGCATTTCATATGGATGATTAATTAACTTGATCGTATGCATGTAACTATGGGATATGTGTATTATGGAAGTATTCACTCACTAAGCTAGCGTAGCTTATACCCCCATAGTTTCTTTTTGTTGCAGTTCCCGTATCTATGGTTGCGTCTTGGGACTTGGCCAACTCAGGTAACGCGAGCATAGGAGTTTTCTCTAGAAGTTTATGATAGCTTTTATATAAACTTCCATAGGAAACCTTAAACGCTCGAGTTGTTTTAAAAAATCTATACTTAGACTGATTATTATTTTGTGGGGGAATGCCCCTTAGTATTTTGTAAATGATCCTGAGATATATGTGGTTTATATTTTTATACTTATTCTATTAAGTTAAACTATCTATCTCCAATTGCACATGCATTCTATTACCGTAAGGGAACGCCTTGTATCTAATATAAGACTTTTGAATAACTATGGTAGTGATTTCTGAGTCTTATTTAGTATGTGGTAGACTGTTACGTTTAGGGTACTCTTGGGGCGTGACACACACGAACGTTGCTACCCGTTGGAGTCGCTCCATAGAATGTCAAATCACATACATCATCAATAACATATTAAGAACACATCAAGAATATCCTATTTGATCTATTGTTGCACATGCATTACGAAATTCCAAATTTGTCTATTCCTCCTGCTATACCTCGTTTTGAAGACATTTGTCCACATGTCACGCCGCGAAGGGTACCCTAAATGTAGCAGTCCGCCACATATGGTATTAAAACTTAAGAATGACTTCCGAAGTCATGCAAAAGTTTTCAATACCATATGTAAGGTGTCTATCACAACAACAGGAGACACCGGTAGGATGTCTAGTTCGAGATAGTATATACAACATACAAGAATCTAAATAATCATCCAATTTATCATTAAGAGAATATAATCCTTACATCATCTTAAGGTTTTTCCCTTATAATTCTCCAAACAATCATAATAACAACTTAATCTTTCTCACAACCAAATAATACTAACATCATAAGACATTGAAGGATGATTAGATCTTCAAAAGATTCCCGGAAGCTTTTCTAAAACTTCATCCCTCCTGAGTATATGAAGTCTTCGAGCATAAAAGATATTGGTCCTGATACAACAAAGGTCTATCGAAGTATAAGCATAACTAGCTTAGTGAGAATATTCATGAATCAACGTACTTGTATAAATAATTTCAAACAAGTTATTAAACAAACATATGAATGCATCAAACAAGTGATCAAGCAATACATATGATCTACCGGAAATCATATGTTTGAATGGATTTACCCCTCCATTCAGGGTTAGGTGTTCCAGGCTCTTTAAAACCCATCTTTAAATCTAACTCATGTAGTTTATTTCAGGCACCTACTTGCCTATCTCAAATAGTTCTTTCAGGCTCCTAATCTTCCATCTTGCAGATTTCTGGCTATTGCACACTCGGCTACTAAACTCTTGTTCCATTGAAAATAGCAGCTCATGCAATGAAATTAACTACGTGATATGCATGAATCAATTAATATAATTCGTAGTATATGATTAGAGTAATTTAAAGGTGATCACAGAATTTGCACACACTCCAACGGGATAATAATAAAACATAAGTTAATTAACAATGATTCGTGCCGTGGTATACTTAACATTCTTTCAACCAATATTATCATACATAATTCATTTTCATCTTTTCCTACTTCTAGTGCCTCTAGCTACAAGCACAACCAATTACGAAAAAGGTAGGAAATAAATTCACTTGGCTATGAGGATCTATATGGATGAGTCGATTGGTAAATCCACTAATCAAAATAATCCTCCGATTATGAATACTCTTACTCGAGATCACCTAATCAAGAAGAATACCCATAATGAGTACTTCTTATTGATTCTATGGTACTTATCAAAAACTATGTCATAAGATTGTTAAAATTCGTATAGAAGGTAATTCCAACTTAAAATGGCCATAACTTGGTCATTTTAACTTGGAATTGCGCATATCATATACCGTTTTCTACCTACTCGAAAAGATCTATCCATTTCTAGGTTATTTTTGTCATAAAAATTCATTTGGGTTGGAAAATACTACAGTACAGAATAGTTACGAATTTATAGTTTACAAAATATGATTTTTCCAAACTTTTCTTTACTAAAAAATTCTTAAGCAAAATATATGGATATATACATATAGTTGAAAAATCCTTTGAACATATATAGGCACTCATATTGTATGCATGATTTTTGTAGTGTTGTCTCAATATTGATATTTCATAAATAATTTGTCTTTGGTGGTTTTAAAAGATAAAACTTTTTGAGAATTTCTCCTTTTTGAATTGTTAGAAGGAAAAATATATTTGAGTTGTTATGAGTAAATGTTTTCCTATTATAATTTCATTTTCTCATTTTTCAAAAGTAAATTCATTTTCAAAAATTTGGTTCATTAAGTTATTTACTAACTCTATTTCTAGTGATTGAAAATAAGCTTTTCAAAATATTCCTCAAGTTTTTGGTGTGGTTAAATATTTAAAGTTGTGTTAAATGTATGTTTCCCTCCTTTTTTATATCTTTTTTTTCTTTAGAAAATAGGTGTACTTTTAAAACTTTACTTTCTTGGCAAGTTTTATTTTTCTAAGTTGGTTTTCAAAATAGTGAGTTGATTTTATCTTGGTTTGAAAACTTGTTTATTCTTAATATTTGTCAAGTGATAGAATAATTCCTTTAGACAAATTTATAAGGAAAGCTTTCTTAATAAAGAATTGTTAATATTAGAACTTAGTAAAAATTTCATTTTAATTTTGAAAGAGAATAACAATATAAAATTCAAGTTTTGAGAAAACTTTCATATTATGTGATTTTCAAGTCTATGTGAACCTATTTAAGTTTATAAAAGATATGGTTGAGTTAGAATTTCAATGCTAAAAATTCTTTCTTAATGAAGTATTAAGTTTCGATTTATGAAAGAAATGAGTTTCTTTTATTATTTGAGGAAATCATTACAAATTCTTCTAGAATTTATTATTAGCTTATTCCTTTGGAAAAAGTTTATTAACAAGACGTTCTTTGTTAGAAATTCCTTTTGTTAATAAATCTAGTTTACTTTCTATATTAAGAAAGCAACAATTTTATTTTTATTAAGACAACAACATTTTAATCATGCATGAATATAATTATGTAGCAATATAAAAATAAAGATAATACATAATAAGATAGAAACAAATACTTGTAAGTAAATAAACATAATAAATAGTCAAGCATTGGGAACCTTAGCTTCATCAAGGTATCTTGATCATGTATTGGGAGTCTTAGCTTCATCAAGGCAACCCGGGACTAAGAATAGATTAGTCCCAAAAGAAAAGAAAAGAAAAGAAAGAAAGAAAATTGTTTTGACTTGATATGGACAAGTCTAAGACTAGAAAGACTAGTCTTAATATATTGCATAAACAAGTAAATAAATAAATTGCAAGACATGAAAAATAAAACAATGAGTTTATGCTCTAAAATAAATATATATATATACATAGTATACATAATATTATATAAGTTAGATTAGAGCAAAAATAATAACAATAATAACAACAACATAATAACATAATGTAAAATAGGAACATGAAAAAAAACAAAACATGAACATATTGTTGCTTCTTTAACTCATATGAGTATAAGAAACATACACTAAGCTCATGCTAAGTTGTATGAGCATGATAAAGAATATAGGTAGAATTTTTACCTAAGGTTTAATGGAAGGTTTGAAAAGAGATGAATGGGTTTTGTGTTTGTCATTTTCTTCTTGAAGAATAGAAATTGGTAAAGAGTGTTTTGAGAGAGATTGTTGGAGAGAGGTTTTGAGAGAGTATTTTGATAGAGTTTTGTTATGTAAAATGGATGTGTGAAAGAATGAAAGAGGAAGGGGGTATTTATAGAATTTTTGGAGTGAATTTTTGATGTAATAAAATAAATTGGAAAGAAATAATATAGAGAGAGAGAGGAGGTGGCTGGCTGTTTCAAGAGGAAGAAGAGAGAGAATATTTGTTTTTTTATAATTTTTGTAAAGAAATAAATAATGTGTAAAATTTGATGTGAATAAAGTTGTATTGGAAATGTAAAAAGTAAGAAAAATAGGTATGTAGGTAGTAAGAAATAGGTGTAAGAAAAAGTAGAGATAGTGAAATAGTAATAAATAGTACTATGAATAGTAGACTAGACATATAAAATACCGGTAGTAATAAAAATACGTATAATCGAGCTATATCTGTTATTTTTAGTTATCGAAAAATTCTAAAACTGATCTTTTTGAAATCCTTGTTTAATCACGAGTCTTTTGGTGTTATTGGAATATTTTTATTATTCCGAGCTCCGGGACATGCTTTTCGAGAACTGATCCCGATTGAGACTGAAGGACACTCGAAATTTGCGAATCTGATATTTTTATGTTACCCTAAATTATTACGAACTATTTTAAGCCATAAACTTAATTTCGTTTTCTAGGGTTTGAGAACGCAGAATTGCCGGAGTTGAAATTGTTTAATTGTCTTGTCTTTGTTGACTTTTGGAAATTTCGGTTTGACTAGGGTTAGGGTTTAATCCAACTTTACCCTAGAAATTGAGAAGTTTATATTCGGGATTGGATAGGTGGATCTTTCATATTCGAGTTTTCAAATCGAACGATCATTGGACTTTCTTTTTTTTTTTTTTTTTTGAAAATTCTCTTATGAAATCCCATGATCAAAATTGATTAAGGTTTGGTTTCAACTTAGGTCAAACTCTAGGTTTCGATTTGGTATTTCCAAAACCATTCTTGAATAATTCGGGGGCTTACACCACATGTCAAATTAAGAGTTTTCTTAGGTCAAGTGGCATGCTTACTGCACATGATCAGACAACAATTAAAACCCAAATATAAAATCAATTTTCAAAGCTATGTTTGAATTAAATTTTCTATCTATTTTCCAAACTCAATTGAAAATAGAAAAGTTTAAAATCATAAAGAATAATTTTTTTAGAAGATTTTTGACTAGATTCAAGGTAAAAATTTTATCCTTCCGTTTAAGTAACAAGGAATTCCTTTCTTAGTTTAATTATATAATACGATTCCTAATGGAAAGTTACTATCAATTAGTTTTAGGAGATGAAGAATGGAGAAAGAAACATAAAAGAATTTACTTAAATGTAAGATAAAAATTCCTTTATATCATTTTTCTATATGAGGTAGATTGTATCTAAAACCAATATTAACAATTTCAGGTGCTGAAGGAGAACACAATAAGAAGTTGGGGAGAAATTGTTGAAGAAAAGTACTACGGTTTTGAGATGCCATCATACCTACAATTGAAATACAATAAAAAACCATCCTTTGGGTATACATTCAAAAGATTGAAGAATTAAAATTGAGCTAGAACTTTTTACCATAAATCTATTTATGTAAACATGAGACTATTATCAACTATTAGGAGGAACAATAAGAATAATTAGAAAATAAAGGAGCTTAAATGATTACAAGCATGTAATAATTTGAGGGATAAAAAGGAATTAAGTGATTTTCAAGAAAAAACATAACAAAAAAGATGTAGAATATCAAGAAAGGGATTTTTAAGTGTATGTTTCAATGGGCAATGAGTTTAACAAACAAGATCAAGTCAATTAAATTTGATATTAGGTTTATTAGATTTATATATAGGTCAACCAAAAAGGAAAACATATCAATACAGTTGACTAAATTTGAGATTTGATTAACCAAGTTGTAGCACAATGAAAAATGGTTAACTAATTTATATACTAGGTTAATCGAAATTTCCTTGGCAAAGACCAAGTCAACCTATCATGAACCTCGTGAACTTGTTGGAGTCGAATCAATGAAAGTGAATATTAAGTACATATAAAATGGAAAGTAATATTATTATGTAATATTAATAGAAATCAAATCAAAAGATCATAGTTGGTTCAAGTTTAGTAAGCAGCTATCCATGTAGGTTAGATTATGTCTTATAATGGCCATATGTGTTGATTAGTGTAGATCTTAAAGAATATTTGATCATTAAATAATGAGTTTTTCTTGTGCTTAACTTTGAGACTAGTGTATAAATAGATAGTCATGGATTAAAAGTTGCATTGAAAAATGTAAATTAAGCCAACATTTGGAGTTAAGTGGCAAATACTAGGCACTAAAGCCATCATCTCGATAGATGGGTCGACGATATGGTAGAACTATGGTTAACATGGGTTACATATATGGAGTGGAACTACAATTAAAACCCGCTTGTAGAGAGTTGATGCTACTTTTGACAGTTGTAGTTTATTGAAAAACTAATGGTTGATATAAGTAATGCTTCTAGTATGAAACAATTAGATTTCTAAAATTTTGGGATTAATAGATCCATATTTGACTTTTAGGGTTGATGCATCCACACTAGATTCTTAAGATCACTTTACATCTCAAAAAAGACTGATATGATCACATCGGCTACATCTTCAAGAAATGACTCTTAGGAGCAATAAACCCCCATTTTTAAAAGTTATTTTAGTAGTATGCTTTGCATTTTTAAAATAACTCTTAGAGTCAGGTAATTTATTATGTTTAAAACTATCTCTTAGGAGTGATAAATCCACATTACAAAGAATGAATCTTAAAGTTTGATCCATAATTGCTTATGGATTATCAAGTAGATTTATTAAAATATGCTTGTTGCTTGTTATCATTTGTTGCAAATAATAGTTAAGTCATGAGTGTGGCATACATATTGTCATGCATTAATGTAAACACTAGGTTTTGTTACTCATAGATCTTGGAAATTCCAATTTTCAAATGATGACAATGATGAGTTTTAAGACCATTTGATATACGACTTATAGTCATGTGGTAGGATATGCAATAGTATTATGATGCTTACGAAGAATAGCGGATCTGATTTATTGAATTTTTATATTACCATTTGAATTTTATTATTTTTGTGACTAAATTAATATAGGTTTAGAAGATGAGTTGAATAAGAATAATAAATAATCATAGAAAAAGTAGAAAATTGAAAGTTTTTGAAGATCACATATTAATAAAAAATCATTTAGGGATTTGGTTAATGGTTTTAAAGCCTTACATGTCCTCACATTTAGTAAGATTATGTGGCCAGTTACTTGTTAATGTTCTTGACACATGATAGTACTACACAATATTTTAGATACTCTTAATATTTATAAAATTATAAAGGATTAAATTTAGTTGTTGGGCTTTATGCCTAAATATCACCTAGTTTTAATTCTTTCTGCTAAGGTAATAGGGCTTATAGAGTCGAACTTATATATTTGGAATGGTCAAGGATGATTTGATATGATAAATTTATAGTAGAAATCATGGACCAACTCATTCATTTTCACCATTCCTAGGAGGGCTCATACTCATTAAGAGGTTTTTAGTAAGCTTGGATCCAATAGGAACCCATTATGGGGATCCTTTAATTAAATGGTAATAAATGTGTGAAATCACACATTTATCGCTTCTTAATTCATACAAAATCTGTCATTTTATTCAGTTTTTAAAGCATATTCTCTTGAAAATGGTGAAATGCTCACTTTTAGTTCAATTGCACTAGTATGGAGAAAAGTGGATCAACAAAATTGCTTTTTAGGAGAAAAGTGCAAATTACAATGGTTTTGGTATTTGATTGTTTAAGGTCACACTCTCCTGCTGAAGTAATAAAATTATAATGTGTTGAGTTTCTAACTTTGGGAGCTATAATTTGTGCATATGTACCATATTTTCAACAAGCATTTCTCTATACAGAGTATAGTCATTTTCTTTATGCAACTCTAATGTTCGATTGAATTCAGGTGCTTCTTGTTCATTAAATTCTTAAACTATTTGTGCTTAAATGCAAGCAACAACCTGAGTGGTGAATGATAACAGAGTTGAGTGTAACAAAAAAATTTAAGAAAACTGCTGAACCAAGTAGTCTACGCTAACTTTTAGGCATCTAAGCAACCCTATAGAAGTGAAATCATTCCAAGTCGTAGGACTTGAATCGATCTACTCAAGTAGTTGATGCATGAAGAGTAGCACTAAACTTGGAACGCTTAAGTTAGACTAACCAATACAAGCTGAAAATACCAAGCAATACTGTCATGCCCTAAGGGATACCCAAAACGTGATAGTCCACCATAAACAATATTAAAGCTTAGGAGTGATTACCTTAGTGACACAAAGGCTTTTATATATGGACAAAGCGTACTTCACAACAAAGGGAACACATTGGGGTGGCGCAATTTATAATAGTATCAATTAAATAAATATACAAGGGAACTATATATCATTAAACTTACACAAAGCAGATTACATTTCTTAAGGGCATATCCCTGCAAATGCTCTCAAACTAATACCATATCACATATCTAATATAAAGGGTTTCCAAGAGAAACTTCATCCTATGCTCTCAAATCTTTCATTAAAACTCCAAAGTCCACTAGTGATTTCCTTAACATCTTGCCCCTCAGGTAAAGCCTCAAGTATTCGTGTTTCAATAAAGATCTATAAGAGTGTAAACTTACAATATGCTTAGTGAGATACTTCTCATCATTTGCACCAATAACCATTAATAAACAAGTATATTAGTTAAAGCATATGCTATGCTCATGCAACAACCACAACACAAATATGTATTGTCATCCCAAAACCACACATAGAATGCATTTATCCCTTCATGACAAGGGTTAGGGAAATCGAATTGAGGTTTTTCACATTCTCGACTGCTAGTCCTCAACCACCTGCTCATAGAAATTGGTCGATGCGGCTCTTCCCTAAGGACGCATTCCCTGAATTCTATAATTTCTTCATGAAGGAGTAGACCTAAGCCTATAGCAGGATTTCATAAGTCTCCTGGCTCTTCGCGTAGGAGTAGCAGCATTCAATGATGTGACTTTACCACATGCCATGCATGATCAATTTATTATTCAATTCTCGATCAAGTTACTTTCATTTAGGGGTGATCAAGCATAGAAGAATCACCAGCATAAACCCATAATATCCCACATGCAAATCCATTTTATATTTTCACTATATTCTAGTACTCTACTATATAAGAACATATAAGGTAATGAAATTAAGAGAAATGACTTCCGTAGCCATAGTTCGATGCTCCTACTCAAAACAATCTTTCAGGAAGGGAACTTCAACGCCATCATCTCCTAAACAGAAGAAGTGTCCGGAATAAGTATTTCATACTAGTCTCGCTTAAATTTTTACTTTAGTAAACTAGTTCTCAGTAGAATTCCCAATTACTAAGCTCCAACATTAATTTGGCCATAACTTTCTCATTTAACTTCGAATTCCGCGTATGAGTAGTGGATTTCTACCACGACAAATGCTATCCATTTCTAAGGTTATTTTAAGTATATAAGGTCATTTAGATCTCAGAAACAGTTAGATCAGATTGCACCCAAACTTCCTCTTAACTTTGTTTTGACATTTTCTATTGGTTTCACTTTAATTAGACTATTAAGGTCACATATCTTAAAAAAATGATGGAAACATAATGTTAGCACATAATACATGCATGATCCTAGTGATGTTGCTCAAAATAAAATTTTTACTAAATAGATTTTGTAATGAAGTTAATAAATTTAAACTTGAGAACCTTATAGAAAAATTCAATTTTTAGGACTTTATAAATGGGTGATCCAATTTTGAAAATGGAGTTCTATATTTGTTTTATTTCTTTTGAAAATTACGGTACACTTAAGAGCTTTATAAAAAATTTTCGTTCAATCATTTATTTTTCAAAACATTAAACTCTATGTGATTTCAAGAAAAAAATTTTCAAGTTGTCTTTCTCAAATCGTTTCCCAAGTCACTGCATGTTTAAGAAAAATAGGTGTAGGGTTTGTCTCTAGGTTTTATCATTAGTAAACGTTAAATTTGAGAATGAAAAATCAAAATTCTAAATCCCACTTACTTGTGCCTCATAGCATTAGTAGAAAAATTAGGGGATGGGTTTTGTTTTCCAATTTTTTCTTTTGACGAAGTATTAAAAATGAGTTTTAGAAATTATTTCACATAATAAAGAATTGTTAATATGTACAGGTTCATAACTTTATGAATCTTTCATATTATGCTAGGCTCTCTAAATTAGTAAGTTATTATAATGACAATCTCATGATCATCATCTTGTCTTACTTTTAAATCTAAAGATTTTAACCATCATTGTATTTAAGATTCTAAAAATTATTTCATCATTATAACAACATCACTATGAGCATTTTGTGTATATTAAAATAAAAATTAAACTTGTGGACATTGTAATATAAAAATGAACATAAAGTAAAAGATTGAAAATAATGATAAGTATGAACATAAAAATAATAAGATAAAATATCAGAGTCTTAGATCATAATCAAGGCCTCCCGGGACTTGAAATAATTCAATCACCAAGAAAAAGAATAAAATGAAACAAGATGAAAATAAAGTAAAATGGGAATCTTAGAATTTAGCAACACTCCCTAGAGACTTTCAAATGGACAAGTCCCCTTGTGACTTAAATATGGACAAGTCCAAAACTTAGATTAAGGACAAGTCTCTATGGAAATAAAATAAACTTTGCTTGAAAGTAAATTGCAAGAATATAAAGTGCATATAAGTAAATGTTAGATTAGTGAGCAATATGCTCTAAAGAATTTATATACATATACATAAAATTACATATATAAGAGTTAGATTAGTATACATGAAAGTAAATAAACATAAAAGTAACATGAAGATGAGTATGATGCCTTATATTTCCATTCCTTAGCATCATGCATCATGGGGATATTTTTATGGAAATGGTACAAAGGCACATACATAAGAACATGAACATAATAGAAGAGTATGTTTAGAAGGTTGATTATCTAAACAGGGTATAGAGATTTGTGTATGAGTATGAGAAGAGAGAGGGGTAGTTTTCTAGAGAAAAGAGGAAAGAATTTTTGAGAGTATAAGTATATATAAAGTATGAAGAAAAGAAAGGTAAGGGGGTATTTATAGATGTGACGGAGAGTGAAAAGTGAAGGAAAAGGGAGAGAGGGGGGAAGAGGCGGGGTCGGTGCTAACTTTAGTAGGGGAAGAGAGAGAGAGAGAAGAAAAGTAAGAGAAAAGCTAAGTATATTAAATAAAGTTTGTATGGGAAAAGTAATTTGTAAGGTATAGGTGTAAGAATATGTGTGTAAATGTATAAGAATAGGGAGACAAAGTGATTGATATGAATAGTGAATGAATAGTAACTGAAATGACAAATATTTTAACAGGTGAAAATATGATACGCGTAAAATTTGGTCCAATTGACATTTTTATTACATGATAAAAGAAATTGTGGTATTAGAAGAATAATTTAATATTATTTTATTATTAATGGTTATCATGTGATATTATCTTAATTTGCATGCTAAAGATCGGACATGGTAACGGTTTGGTTTAAAGGATGAAATTTTGACTCGATAATTAATACTATATTATAGGAAATTATTTCTTATTATTTTATTATTAAATATTATTGGGATATCCTACCTTGATCTACATGTTAGTGATCAGATAGATGAATTTTTTGTCCTAGGGTTTCTGAATCGATAATCTATAGTATTTGGAATCGTTTTGATGGAGATACATTTTGGCTAAACTTCTCACCTTTAGGGTTTCAGGTTTTACCTAACTCACCTATACCATAGGGTTATTGAAGTTTCACTTAATCCCGCCTAAGGTTTCTAGAGTTTGGTTTTAACATGGGTTGGTTTTAGGATTTGGTTTCAATGTTACCTCTTGGGTTCTCATCTAAGAGTATCGAAAAACCTAGGGGCTTACAACCGTGTTCCTAATACACTCCAAGCAAATGCATGCAACCGACCAGACCTAGTTTACAAACCTCCAAGTTTGTTGAGCAGTTGCTGTAGAATACACCATAACTGACCATCCTTGCCTTAAATGACTGAATTATTCTGCAACAGCTTCTTGGATAACATAGCCAATGATAGAGCCTCATATGAAGACCAAGCTCCTCATAGCATGCTTTACCAACCTAATCTCAACTGGGTAGCTCATCTAGGCTTCAAATATAGAAGATGTAAGCCCCAGAAAATTTCAGTAAATAATTACAAGATGAACTTCGAAAATAAACCCTAAAAATCACTCCAAATTAAAATCGAACTTCAACTAGTCCTAAAACACAAGCGAATCCGAAAATTTCCGAATCTTGAGAAAAATAAGAATCCTTAAAAACAAAATAAGAACTCAACATACTTCAATTCCAAAACCACTACGTACGACAAATTCTATACGTAACTCCAACTTATAAAATCAGGTAATACCCAAAAACAAATTATTAAAAAGTAAATAACAATGAAACTTTCGGAAATAAAACTCAATTCAAGAATTCCGAAAATGATAACAGATATTAAATACTTACAAAAATAAAATTTAAATAAATTTCTCAAATTAAATATGTTGTATAAACATAAAACGTCAGTTTCCAAATTGGCAAAGGTCTAAACCGGAAAGTCTACCGTAAAACCTGAGTCAACAAATTCCCAAGAAACCCTAGTAGTTTAGATCCGGCAATTCCGTATTCCTAAACCAAGGGGTCGGAATATGAGTAAAAGGTGTAGTTGGTTCGTATTAATACTAGAATGCTTTAAAGGATAGGATTAGCGAATTTTCGATTTATTTCGAACCCGATCGGGTACAGACTTTGAAAAGCATGCCCCGGGGCTCAAAATATTAAATACATAATATTAGTACCATTAGACTCATAATTTCCTAAGATTTCCAAATATATCAGTTTTATAATTTTTAGATAACTAGAATTATTTAATTTTGTGATTTATTTCGTATTTTATTACTACCGATATTTAACTGGTCTTTTGGTACTATTCACTACTATTCATTACACAATGTTATTATTCTTATAATATAAACTCTAGTTTTCCTAGTAATCAAGTAAACTTCGACAACTGGAAAACGAAACCCTAAACCGGTTTAGTTCAAGCTTTGTGAGAGAAACCTAGAAACCCTAAATCTGGCTTTTCCTCAGTTTCATATCAAAAGAACTTTTATAAAATAATTTAATGTGGAATATTGTTTTAAAGTATATTTTAGACCATAGAAAGTTTTGATTTCGAAAAATTTTCTATTCCGGGCTTTCCCGAGCTCCATTACGGAAAAGCGAGCCCTGGAACTAGAAACTCAAAAAAATATTCTGGAATACTCTTTAGAATCGAAATTTTATAAGGATTTCAAAAATATAAGTTTTATAATTTTGGGCTATAAAAATTACAGTTATAGCCTTTTTCCCTTATTTTCTTTACTACCGGTAAAGTAGATGTCTTGTCTATTATTTATCACTATTCACAAGTACAACCTACTACACACACTATCCATAACCTATTTCTTACATCCTTACACCCTACTCTTACAATTACATCACTTTCTTACAAATTACCTTCCCAATATGTCTTTTATCATTTAAATTACCTTAATTAATTCTAAATCTTACACAACACAACTCAAACAACTCCACTCTCTCTCTTTCCCTTAGGAGCCGGCGCAACTCCCCCCATTTCTCCCTCCAATTTGTTTTATTTTATCTCATCTTTATATCAAACAAACCCTAATTCCACTTAATATAAATAATCTTTTTCTTTTCTCTCTCTTCATTTCCATTTCATTTGTTTCAAAAACTCAAAAACTCTCTCTTCCTCTCCTCCTCCCTTGCCGTGACCTCCCCTCCCATTTCCCACACACACTTTGTTTTTCCTTCAATTTTCTTATTCCATACAACAAATAGGTAAGAGATCTATACCTTAGGATCTTGAAACATGTAATGGCAAGTTCATTCATGTGTGATTCCACACAAAATCCCCATGAGCTTCAAGCTAGGGAAGTGGATACACTTGAGCATGAGATCCTTGCCATCACAATGTTTTAGATCTTGTTATTTGAGTTATTATGCTATTATCTTGTTTTATTGTTAAGGTATGTTGTTATTATTAGTGACTTGTGCATATATTCATTATCTATTCATGATTCACATAACTATCATAGTATTCATGCACTTATAACTAGTTTAGTAGACTAGATCTAGTTGTTTTAAGTTCATACATGCATTAGACTTTTGTTTTATGCTCTTAGATAACTTGTAATAGCTTAATGATGGTAGAAAAGTGTTAGGAAGCTCAAGATCTATATTAGTTTCGACAAAAATCATTTTTGAAAATTCGGATGAAAAATGAACCATATTTAGAAAAGTTATTTTTCAACTTCAAAATGTGTACTTTTCATTTAAAATGAAGGGCTTAGGGAATAGATAACATAAATGAATGATTTTGATGAGTAAAGTTTAGATCTATGAGTTTATAGTTTACTACCATGGATTTCTTTTATTTTGTTCATATTAAGTATAGATCTTGGTTTTGAACTCAAACAAAAATAGTGAAATTCGTATTTTGGCAAGACCCCTATTTAAAAACCACTTTCCAAGTGTCAAAATGAAATTTTTATTGAGATAATGAAGCTTAATGTATATATATCATCAAGACTTCTTTTTACAAGAATCAAAGATGATTTTCAAAAGTTATTTTCAAAATAAAAATCTCATTTTCGGATTTTGGTAAGACATATTTTAAAAACATGTTTTCCAACTCAAAAATGAAGTTTTTATTCAAGAAATGAAGGCTTTAAGATAGGATATGTAAGAATGATTTTCATAAGTTTAGATAGATTTTATCAAAAGATATGACCAAAAATAAATTTTGTAAATTCGGATTCAACCAAGACCAATTTTGAAAACCCATTTATCAACTCCAAAACTCATGTTTTATGTGAAGAATGAAGGGTATAGGTAATAGGTATCATTAAGTGTGATTTTTACAAGTTGAAATGAGTTTTGATGAGATTAATGTGTAAAACAAAGTAGAATCAAGATGAAAATTTTGAGTTAGTAGTCAACTTGTAAAATTCGTAACTTTGGATGATGCCCATGAAAACACCTATTATCCAAGTTCAAAATAAAAGTTTTATGTATTAAATGAAGTCCTTAAGTAGTAGGTATAGTAAGTCTTAAATTTTAATGCATTAAACAAGTTTTTCCCAAAGAATCATTCAAAAAGTGGATTTCTAAAATTCGGATTTTTGAGTAAATCCTATTTGAAAACATATTTGCAAAGTGTAAAATGCAAATTTTTATGAAAAAGTGAAGTCCTTAGTATTATGTATGGTTGAGCCCTAATTTCTAAATATCAAATGATTTTTACTTAAAGGAATCACTCAAAAACTAATTTTCAAAAATTCGGATTTTGGAATCAACCCTACTTGAAAACATGTTTACAAAGTGTAAAATGGAAATTTTTATGTAGAAATGAAGGTCATAAGTAATAGATATAATGAAGACTCAATTTTAACAAATAATTATATTTTCTTAGAAATAAATCCAAAACAAATGGAAATGATCAAAGTTAGAAAACTAGATTTTTCATAAGTAGTTGTTATTATGGTCTTGCAAAATAAAAAGTTATAAAATTTTCTTTTAGCAAGAATCATCAAGATCATGCATACATCAAACTCATCTCATGTCATTCATGTTAGGAAATCATTCATATTGCATGTATAGCTAATCTATATAGTAGGAACATTACAAACATTTACAAAACTATTTTTCGGAATTGAAATTGCTACTGATCAGATCTGATCGACCTTTTCGAAGCTTCAAAGTTTTCAAAACTTAAATATAATATTAGAATTAATAGATCTTTCGAAGTAGATAGAAATCGATATATAATTTGCAAATTCCGAGTTAAAATGACCAAGTTATGGCCGTTTTAAGTTGGAATTCCCTTAGACGAAATTGCGAATTTGATAGTTTGTATAAGATAGTTTGGATTAGTTAAGTGATGAAATACTTATTAGAGTATTTCTTCCTTTTTAGGTGAACCCGAAATCGACGATTCCTACCACGGATTACTTTTACTAAAGACCGGTGATCCAATGGCCGAGTGAGTCTTCTTCTTATTTTGTTACCTTGTTTGTGCTTGTAGCTAGTTGCATTAGAATTATAGGAACAAGATAAAAATCGATATGAATGGGATGGGATATATGATGAGACTGTGATAATGTATGCCAAAGAATACTAAAGCATATCGAAACCACGATTCGATTGGATAACTGCATGTTCATATTATTACTGTTATGTGTATGATATTGGTTGGTCATCTAAAGAATATATGAATATTTTGACCTAAGCAAAAATTAAATTGGTCATGCATCGCATCGGACATATTGCATTTGGTAGCGTGCTACTCCTACGCAGGTCATCGGTATGGTCCGATGATGACTCGTTTGGATAACGAGACCGGTGCCAGAGCTCATTCATGGGAACTAAGGCGCATGGGATGCATTCCATGGTGAGCCTAGCCGAGTCGAGTGCTATGAGCCGAGGGCTTGGGACTAGCAAGCGGTCGTGTAGACTTCAATACCATCCCTAACCCAAGATACGGAGGGCGTAAATCCGTTCTGTGTTTCCGGATACCCATACATAATTGTTTGCTCATGTGTTTGTTCATGCATAGCATATGATTGATTATAACTTGTTTGTTATGGTATGGAATTAAGAGAATTCTCACTAAGCTAGTGTAGCTTATACCCCAATAGATGTTTGAATGAACAGGTTATTTCAAGAATGCAAAGTGGGGACCGAAATGGTTGGAGCCGAGAATGACTTCGGGATTTCGACAAAATATAAGAACGCTTGAAGTTATTAGCTAGGTTTTATGTTTTTCCTTGTAATAATTTTATGTATTAGAATCTCTTGATGATTGTAATTGAAGTATAATGTTTTGTATTTGGAGTATAGTAAATCAAATTTCTTTTGCATTGTTACTTAAGTTATATCAACATAAAATGTATCCCTCTGATGAGTCTCCTCCATGTGTTAGACACCTTGTACATAGTATGGAAGCCTTCACATGACTTGGGTGGTCATTCTTAGGCTTTAATATTGTGTACAGCGGACTGCCACGTTTAAGGTACCCTTCAGGGCATGACAAAAGATACACGAACTGAGGTCCATCGACCTAAGCTTTACGAGAGGACAGCAACTGAAGGCATCCCGAGCAGCACCTTCACAATAGATCCAAGCCATTCCAGCAATACCATTGACTCAGTAGAGCTAGCACACAGATGAATCTAAACTTTGATAGTAGAGGCAAACCTCAACTCCTTCAACATAGCAAACCAAAAATTGAAGCAACAGACTAAAGCGATAGAGTACTACAATAGCTTCACACTAACTTAACTCAAGATCAAGACCGAGCTGTTTAATTAGTGTTCAAGCCGAGCTCCATTGCAGCATTTCGAAACACCAACATGGTACATAATGAGTGCCCAAGTGTGTTAGACAAAACATATATTATTAACTATTCTCACAACAGACATGATAGAGAACCCAATGTACTCCTTCTCCTCTTCTTTTTCACACTTACATCTACAAACCCCCCTTCCCCCTCTCTGTGCCAACAACAGTTTAATGCACCGACTTGTTCAATGCCAAACAACCGAGTTATGAAAGTGTAATGACAGCAAAGACACAGCTGACGTCTTATTGTTAAAGGTTGAACTAAGCACATCCGAGCCCGAAATGATCCTATTGAGAATTGAGTACTTCATAATTGAATTGACCACTTTAAGATTATCATTAAGCAACATCTCAAATTATTTTCCTTTGTAATATTTGGACTTATTTTTATTTTATTTCCTTTTGTATTTTACAATGGGGGGTTTACTCTACTCTATACTTTCCACATCACAGACCACATGCACTATAAACACCTATCGTTACTTCCACAAAAAGGAGATAGCCTAACTATTCCATCATTTTTCACTCACTTTTCCACCATTCCATGAATTTCATTCACTTTTCATCCATTCCATTCATCCATATTTTAGCCATCGACCTCACCCATCAACCTCGACCTCGACCTCGACCTCACCATCAGCCTCACCTCACTTTATCTCATCTTCTGGCACTATTCATTATGAACCTTGATGATGGAGTTAAACTCATAATCATTAGGAAGATATTTCTAATAATTTAGGTGTAATCTCTCCAGTATCTATTGTTATGGTTTATGCTTGGATTATTATCATGAATGAAAGTATATTTTTTAGTATGATCTTATTTGTTTGAGTGGGATAATGTGATGGGTTAATGAATTTCCTAAGTAGTTGAATTATTCTCATAACAAGTTTTGTTGAATTGGAATTTTGGTTATTTCTATTTCAGTGTTCATGAGATAAAATTTGTCTATTGATTTTCTTATGAATTAGGATTTGAGATACTGGAGAGAGATTTGATAATTTAATTGAAATGGAAAACAAGATTTCAGAATCGACACAAATATGTGCAATTTTGGTTCAAATCTTAATATTCACAATCTTAATGCGATTAAAGTTGTAGTATAGGACACAAACACGTGCTTAAACCACAACTTCAATTAAACTATCATTTTTTGTGAGAGAAATGTGTTATTCAATTAGTGATTATATACAGATTACTTGAAGGGGATATCTATACTATAGTTAGAATTATGTGACTTGAGAGGGAAGCAAATTCTTGTGAATTTAATTAAAATCCAATTGAACAAACCCAATTGTAATTATAGAGTAATGAAAGGAAATCCGACCTTTATCATCATATAATTCCACACTTGTGTATTTGAAGGAGTTTGAGAGTAATTTTGGTGTTTGGTAGATTTTAATGTCAAATTTAGTTATAATTTTTAGTGATAGATTTTAGAAGTAGATGATTAGATTAGAAATCCAAAAACCCATCATCAACTTGCTTAGCTTAGGGTAAATCACTATAATTTGGTACTTCATCAATTAGCTCCCTGTAGATCACGACCTGGTTCTCACTAGTTTTATTACTACACATGCACCCGTACACTGGCCAATAATTTTTATATTATTAAAATAGTCTTTAACCAAAAAGCATGACAAGTTTTTGGCACTACTGCTAGGGAGCTTTGGTACTTATATCATATTTGTGATCGCCTTTGAGACTAAGTTGCTTTATGTTTTTGTTTGTTGTGTTCAGATTTGAATCTTTTGTTAAAAAACCCATAAAATTTTAAACATCCAAAAAAATCACTAAAAAAAAAAGCTTTTTGTGTTTGTTTTTGGTGCATATCAAGTGAGAGGGTGCTAGACTTTACATTCCTCATTGATTTGGAGATTGAAAGAACATTTTGACGCCAGCTGAGAGCAAGACATGCAAATTTAAAGCATATCAAAGTAATGAAAGGTGCTAATAAAAATGAGAGGTTGATTGGAGCCAATAAAGGTAGTGGAAATGAGGAGGAAAGACAACTTTGGGATTATTATGTGCCCTCAATAGATGGATTAGCACCTGCAATAGCACGACCAACAGTTTAGGCCAATAATTTTGAGCCGAAACCAACTCTTATACAGATGGTCCAAGTTAATCAATTTAGAGGATGAGTTAATGAAGACCCTAATGAGCACATCATGAACTTTCCTCACATTTGTACTACCCTCTAGAGCAATGGAGTCTCAGACGATGCTATTAGCCCCTACCTATTCCCATTCTCTCTAAGGGACAAGGTAAGGAATTAGGTAAAATCACTCCCATCGAGCTCAATTACAAGTTAGGAGCAATTAGCTCAAAAATTTTTTACAAGGTATTTTCCTTTAACCAAGACTACCAAATTGAGAAGTGAGATCAACATGTTTTGATGGTACAATAGAGAGACACTATACAAGACATGGGAAAGATTCAAGGACTTGTTGAGAAGGTATCCTCATCATGAAATTCCTAATCACACCCTAGTGCTTATTTTCTACTATGGGTTGGGATTCCAATTCAGAAGTATGGTTAACGCATCATCTGATAGAAATTTGATGAGAGAAATCCATATTAAGCATTAGAGCTATTTGAGGAGATGGCTACCAATTCTTTTGGTGGAAAAATAGGAGAGCTATGCTTAAGAGAGTAGTTATAATGAATGAAATCGATCTTATAACTCAGCTCATAGCTTAAGTTTCTGCTCTTACTAACTTAATGATGAGTTAAAGGGTAGGCCCGAGCACTATGAAGATGGATGTATATCATGGAGGAGGTAATAATGGTGAAATGAGCCAAGTGCCACCTATGAGATGTCCATCCAGCTCAAGTGTTGGTTTAGAGGAGTTGAACGGTGTGAACAACTTTAATAGAGGAGCTGAAAGGATGGATCCATATCCATGCTTTTACAATCCATGCATGAGATACCAACAAGATATCCACTATCTTGATAGAAGCATTCCTAGAGCTCCACCTAGGTTCCCCCAAGGAAATTAACATATAGAGAGGAAGGGGACAAAATAATAGTGAATACAAGAGAGTAAAAGAGCTCAAGCAAGAAGTGGTAGAATTGAATACCATTATTCAAAAATTGTCAAAGCAAGTTGGTTTCTCAACTTAGCCCTCGAGTAGTTGACCTCAAGGTGCTTTGCCCAACAACAATGAGAAGATTCCTGAGAAAGAAGTGAAGGCAATCACTTTGAGAAGTGGAAAAAGTTAGAAGGACCTGGTAGAAAGGAGCTAAAAATAGAAAAGAAAGAGGAGAAACAAGTCACAAAGAAAGATAAAATGAAAGATAAGGTTGATGGTTGAGCTAATTCTGACCTAGTTTTAATAAATCAAGTCCTACGATCTTTTTTCTAAACATAGTCAACGCTAGGTAAGTATACCTATAGCTCATAGTATAAGGATAAAGTATAGGGTTGTCTCCATAAGGATAGATGATTACTAGTAGTCACCTTTTTAATTGTTATCTAGACTAACAATTTTATTAAATGAATTATATATTACTAATTATACTACTTAAATCCTATAATTAAAAATTCAATATTGTAAATACCAAATTACTTGAATAATGCAACAAAATATGATGACTTAGACTTGCTTTACCATTGAAATTAACATGCATATTAACATATGAAATTAGTCTTGTTGTTTTCTTAACTATAAAATTTTAACAGCTATGTTAATGTCCTTCTCATAATCATTAACGTCTAACCATAATCTTATCTACCGAAATCTCTTCATAGTTAATAGTAGATTAAGGTCGCATTACGTTAGAAACTCCATGGTAATTATGAAAATTAGCAAAAGACTTCACCATCCTATCTCAAGAATTATGAACAATATCTTCCTATAGCCTAGATCTATTCAACAGGACAATTTCTCAATCTGTTCTTGAAGAAATCTAACTTAACCCTATATCATGCACTATATAGAATTAGTATACTTGAAGATAAACTATAAGAATTAAGAAAATCAACAACACTTAACTATTAATTCGTGTTAGTACATGTTAACTGAAAGCCCTCATCTTCTTAGCAACCCGAACTTTATTTCGAAAATCGAAACCAGAAACCGAAACCCTAAAAGAATACCCTAGGGCTAGTTTGGACCTAGGAACCTAAGTCTGGAAAAACCCGAAAATGAAACCTTAGAACAATAAAAATGAGTTAGCTCTAAAATATAGCCCTAAATAATTTATCAAAACATAAAAAGCTCATATTTCAAAGAAATTCATCCGTTTCGAACTCGATCGGAATCTGTTCTCGAAAACCAGTCCTTGGGACTCGAAAGTAAAAGTATAGTATATAGGACTCTTTAGAACTGAAATTTAATAAGGAATTCAAAAATATAATTATGAGAATTTTTCGGTTTATAAAAATTACAGTTATAGCCTTTTATCGTATTTTCATTACTACTCGTAATTTAATTGTCTAATCTACTTTTCGATTTCTAATCACAAATACACAAGTATAATTACTCATACCCTATTCTTAACATCCTTACAACCTATTATTACAATATTACATCATTTTCCTTACAAATTTACCTTTTCAATACAATTTATTACTTATTAAATTTGAATTTTGTTACACAAAACAAATATCTCATATCTCTCTCTCTCTCCCTTACACAAAACAGCGTGGAAACAACAAACCCTCCCACCACCCCCCCCCCCCCCCCCCCCCCCCTCCCCCCCCCCCCCCCCCCCCCCCCCCCGCCCCTCTCTGCACCCTCAATTTGTTTTATTTTCTTCCTTTTATTAATCACACAAAACCTAATCTATTTCCTAATAAACTCTCTTAAGCCTTCACTTTCTCACTTTTCTCACAAAATCAAACTTTTGGAAAAGTCTTTTTCTCTCCCTCTCTCCCCTCTCTTGCTATGAGCCTCTCCCTCTCCCTTACACACACACAAAATTTTTCTTTAAGTTTTTCTCATTCCAAACCTTGAATAGTTAATAGATCTAAACCCTACCACAATAAAACATGTAATGGCAAGATCATACATATATGGTTCCACTAAAATCCCCATGAGCTTTATGCTAAAGATGTGGAAACACTTAAGCATGATATTCTTGCCATCACAATATTGTGGATCTCTATATTTAAGTTGTTTTACTATTATTTTGCTATATTATTGTTATATGTTGTTCTTATGGATATTTTGTGCATATATTCTTTATTTAACCTCATCCATACAATGTTCACCATGCATTGCATCATGGCTTGCATGACATAATAGATCTATATGTTTAGAGTACATAAATGCCATAGATTTTTGTCTTATGTACATAAAAAACTTGTAGTAGCATGATAATAATGAGAATATGTGAAAAAGTTCAAGATCTATTTTAGTTTCAATAAAAATGATTTTTAGAAATTCAGATCTAAAAAGAGCCCTATTTAGAAAACCTACTTTCCAACTCCAAAATGAAGTTTTTACATTAAATATGAAGAGCTTAGGGATAGGTATCATAAATGAATGATTTTTATGAGTTGAGCTTAGTTTTACTAAGAGAAATTTTCAAAACAAGAAAAATGTTATAAAAGATAAGTTAAAACTTGTTTCAAACCCAATAAGAGCTTGAAATTCATAAAGAGGGTGAGATGCTAAATAATCACTTATTTTCTAACCCTAAAACAAGAGTTTTATTAAAGAAATGGAAGCCTTAGGGAGTAGATTTGGTTAGGGGCTTAATTTTAGAAAGATTATATAAGTTTTACACAAGAAATAACCTTAAAACAATTTGGCAAATTTCGGATCTAGAAATGACCCCAATTAAACACCTATTTTCAAATGAAAAAAATGACGATTTTAATAGAAAAATAGAAACCTTAGAGAATAGATGTAATAAAGACTTAATTTTGATAAGAAGAAATGGATTTTATCAAAGTATAATCAGAAAACGAAGGAAAGGTTTCAAACATGGATCAAACAATATTTTCATTCCTTAAAATTTTGTAAAATTCATAACTAGGCAAAACCCTTATTTAAATATCTATTTTTCAACTCCTAAATGAAGAATTTTATTAAGATAATGAAGGTATTAGGCATATAGGTCATCAAGACCTTATCTTAGTAAAAATATGAATTATTTTCAAAGAAATAAAACTAGTTTTTCTTAGCCAAGTGTTCTCGAAGTTGTTGCAAAGTAAAAGTTTTCTAAAAATTCTTTTTAACCAAAAATCATTAAGGATATACATATAGATAGCTCATATCATGTCATTCATGATAATAACTTGTAGATATTGCATGCACATATAAAATACTTGGTAGGAACAATGCAAATTTCACAAAACAATTTTGGAAATGCAATTTTTAGCTATTGATCTGAGCTTTCCAAGATCAAAACTTAGGAATAACATCATAAATAGATAGATCTTTTGAAGTAGATAGAAATCGGTAGCTTATTTGCGAAATTTTGAGTTAAAATGACCAAGCTATGGCCGTTTTAAGTTGAGATTTCCATTAACCAAGAAAATTACAAACTTAAGAGGTTTTATTTAATAGTTTGGAATTAGTTATGGTTTGAAAACTCACTTAGGTATTTCTTTCGTTTAGGTGACCTTGAATCTGAAGAATTCTTGTCTACGGATTGCTACTACTAGAGACTGGTGTTTATAGCCGAGTGAGTTCACTTTTTTCAAATTACATGCTTATGATTGTGCTTGTAATGATAGTGGCATTAGAATTAGGACAAGATAAAAATTGAAATGCACATGTGAATTTTATTTAGTTGAATTAATGATAAGAATATCGAAATGGGAATTGTTATAAATATTTGTATGATTTAGTATAGGATTGAAGTATATGAAATCTCTATAATCGTCTATAATTCAATTAAATAATATGACATGACTATATAACTAAATTATCCATTCATAACATATATTGAGTCACATTACATTTGTTATTATGCTTTGTGGGAAAAAGGCATAATAGCTAGGCAACAGGTGGACCTGAAAACTCGGGTACTGGCACGGGATCGCCTAAATTAAAATGAAAGTGAAGTAGGCACTTGAATCAACTACATAATTAATGAGTGGGTGGGCACCGAAAACAACCACTAAATAAATGAGAGAAAAATTAAAATCTATGGTTGTATGGGCTTGAAACACCTAACCCTGAATGAAGGGCGTAAATACATTCAACATAGGACTCTCGGAAAATCTTATGTATTCTATGCTCACGTGCTTGTGCATTTCATATAATTGTTTAATATAACTTGATTGCCTCATTGTTCGATTGAGTATTTCATTGTAGAAGTGAAGCTCACTAAGCTAGCATAGTTTATACCCCCTTAGCTTCTTTTTTATGCAGTTCTCGTACCTATGGTTGCATCCCCGAACTTGGCCAAATCAGGTAATGTGAAGTTAGGAGTTCCCTTAGAAGTTTATGATTAGCTTTGTATAAACTTTCATAGGAAACCTTAAATGCTTAGGTTGTTATTAAAAACTAATATCTGGACTCATTATTTTGTGGGGGAATGCCCCTTAGTATTTTGTAATTGATCCTGAGATATCAGTGGTTTATATTTTTTATGCTTGTTCTATTAAGTTAAACTATCTATCTTCAACTGCATATGTATTCTATTGTCGTAAGGGAACGCCTTGCATCTAATACAAGACTTTTGAATGACTATGGTAGTGATTCCTAAGTCTCATTTAGCAAGCAGCAGACTATTACATTTAAGGTACCCTTTGAGGCTTGACATTAACCCCAGTGTTGTAAGCCTAAATCACACTACTCCTACATCATATAAGACATAAACATTACAAAAAACACACAAACAAAACAATAAAGTAACATGAATACAACCTTTTTACTTGCAAAATGTCTGAATCCTTGTACACGAGTGAAACAATTCGTTTCCTTTTCCTTTTCTCTTGAAAATCTCCAAGGAGAATGATTAAAAGATGATATAATCTAGAAAAGTATGAATAGGTACATTAATACATAGATATTGAGTTTTCATTGGTTTTGTGGTTGCAATAATGAATCAACTCCCTTATTGTAATGTTTGGTTCTACTATTTATATGTCCTAAGCGACCAGACATGTCTAATTGGCATATCATCATCTGGATTGGCCTTTATCCCCTTTCAAGAAGTAGTTGAATTATATCTAGCATGGAAATTACATAAATCACAACAACCACCACCATGGTCGAGAATCGGGCTATTATCAACATAAATTTACATATACAAGGCAGATCATAACCATGATGTCGCCAGTGATCTCCTCTGTACACTTTCCTAGTAGCCTATCATGGACATGATGGGAACCTTAACATAGCAGATGCAATTATTTCCCTGATGGTCATGACTGTTACACGGCCCATGATCCTCCCGGCTTCAACTTCGACACTCCTATCATGCTTACAATACTGTTGTATAACTCAAGGCTTGATTAGGTCACAGCTATGATGCTAGTCGTAATCCCTCCTAATCTCTTCCCCTTTTCTTCTCATCATGGCCATATCAAGCTTCACGTAACATAGTGGATATCATCATCTTCCCTATGGCTATGATGAGGACCATGATGGGCTATTTCTAACCAAGTATGGTCCAATTTGATCCAAATGTTGATGTTTCACCTTTTGATACCTGAAATGAAAATATTTATGAATTAATTACCATATCCCCTAGTCTAATTATAAATAAAAGCACAATCATCCATAGTTTGGCACAAATTGATAAAGTGATTAACCCCTATCAATTGAGGAGCTCAAAAAGTAGAAGTCAGAAGTGAAGCCTAATGTTCCATCTATCCTATTTCCACAAAGATTAAAGTAGTAGTGGTTGGACTACCAATTTACTAAATTTGTGGAAGTGTTTAAGAAGCTCCAAATCAGCATCCCATTCATGGAGGTGATAAAGCAATTGCCCTCTTGTGTTAAATTCATGAAAGAGATTCTTATAAAGAAGAGGAAGATTATAAATCATGAGACTATAATAGTGACGAAAGTATGTGAGGCTATTCTCTAAAATAGTGTCCCTCTTAAATTGAAAGACCTTGATAATTTTACTATACCATACATTATTAGAGACTCCTACCTTGATAAAGCCCTGTGTGATTAGGGGGCAAGTGTCAATCTTATGCCTTACACCATCCTTAAGAAATTGAGGATAGGCGAGTATAAGTTGACCTCCATTTCTTTGCAATTAACAAATAGGAGTACCACATGACTAAGAGGAGTAATGGAAGATGTTCTAGTAAAAGTGGATAATTCTTTTCCAGCTAATTTCATTGTGTTAGATATGGAGGAAGACTGAGAAATACCCTTAATTTTTTATCAACCTTCCCTAGCTACTAAGAATGTCATGATTGAAGTGGAAAGAGGTACAATGACATTTTAGGGTCTAGATGAGCAGGTCACCTTAGTTTTTTCTTAGCTCTAAAATATCCAAGAGTTCATGACACCTCTTACCATACAGACATTATCGATGAGCTAGTGGACGAGTTCAAAAGAAGAGGATATGAGCTAAGTGAGTATGAGAATCTAGTGTTGAAATGGATAGATGATGAAGAAGATGAGTTTGATGACATATTTGGCATTGATAATGATAATGAACTATAGGATCGAGTTCATGAAGAGGTTAGAAATGAGGATGATAGTGATTTTGAGGAGGTATCCAACCTGAATTTGGAAGAAGCTCAAATTAAAGAAGAAATGGTCAAAGAGACATCAAGTAAGAGTGTAGCAGAGTTATAGTTAAGGTCATAACCCTTTGAGGAGTTGAAGGAGGTCGACTCAAATAAGCTAATCCCATCCATTCAGGAGCTACCTTAACTTGAGCTTAAGCAATTACCACCTTACCTCAAATATGTATTCTTAGGTGAGAAAAAAACACTCCCTGTCATTATAGCTACCAAACTGACATCTGAACAAGAAAACTGACTATTGGGAGCATTAAAGGAGCATAAAGAAGCTATTGGGTGGTCCATTGTAGACATAAAGGGGATGCATTCTTCCGTTTGCACTCATCGAATTCTCATGGAGGCTGAGTATAAGCCAAAGGTTCAACCACCGAGGAGGCTCAATCCCACTCTAAAGGAAACTATAAAGAATGGCGTCATGAAGCTCCTAGATTCGAGATCATATATCCTATCTCAAATAGCCGATGGGTTAGCCCCGTTCAAGTAGTACCCAAGAAGGATGGTATGGCAATGGTGAAGAATGAGAGGAATGAGTTCATACTGACTCGATTTGTGATTGGATGGAGGATGTGTAGTGATTATAAGAAATCAAATGATGCCACGAGAGAGGGTCGCTTCCCTTTACCCTTCATAGACCAAATGTTGGAGAGGTTAACAGGCCATGAGTACTATTGCTTTCTTGATGGGTACTCAAGCTATCATTAGATACACATCGCTTTGGAAGATCAAGAGAAGACCACCTTCACTTGTCCATATGGTACATTTGCATTCAGACGCATGTCATTTGGTCTATGTAAATCATCTACTATATTTTAGAGATGTATGATGGAAATCTTATCAAATGATCGAGAAATTCATTGAGGTCTTCGTGGATGACTGTGTTGAAAAGGTGCGAGGACACTCACTTAGTGTTGAATTGGGAGAAGTGTCACTTCATGGTGCAAAAAGGAATTGTGCTTAACCACAAGAACTTGAGTAGATGAATTGTGGTGGATAAGGCCAAGGTTGAAGTTATAGAAGAGCTACCTCCACAAGTAAATGTAAAAGGAGTTAGAAGTTTCCTTTGATATTAAGCTTCTATAGGAGGTTTATTTAGGACTTCTCTAAGGTATCCTGAGCTCTTTGTACTTTGTTGGAGAAAGATGCCTCATTTGTGTTTAATGAGTCATGTTCAAAAGCTTTTGAGCTACTAAAAGAGAAGTGTACCTCGACACCAGTGATAGTGGCTCCTGACTGGAGCTTACCACTTGAGCAAATGTATGACGCAAGTGATCTAACAGTCGAAGCAATATTAGGTTAAAGAAAGCATCAAGCTTTTCAAACAATCTTGTCACGCCCCAAAGGGTACCCAAAATGCGACAGTCCACCACACTCGATATTTAAACTTAAGTATGACAACCTTAGTCATCCCATAAGTTTATATATCGGGTGTAAGGTGTACTTGCACAACTTTTAGGATCACACTTTGAATCGAATAGTTTAAGAAGGCATACATTAGCATTAAGAATAGAAATCACAACGAGATAAATAAGTTAAATCTTTACAAAAATCAAGGGGGCATACCCCCGCCAAAAATAATAATGGAAGTCCATCCATACTAAATTCACGTTTACAAATACTAGGGTTTATATCGAGGAGATTTTCCTAGAAGTCCACGCCTCTAACTAGGTCCCGACTTCTTCAAAAGCTCCTTCATCCAAAAGATAACCCTGTGAAATGTGTTCTCTCGGAACAACCAAAAATAGGAACACCATAACAAAACTATCGGGGTGTGAGCTAATAGGCTTAGTAAGATTCAATTTCCAAATATCCAATACTCAACAATAGTATATATCAGACAAGTCATTGGCAATCATATGAATGCACAAGCATATGAGCATACAATATATAAGACCATCCGGAAATCTTATGTTTAATGGATTCACATGCCCTCCATTCGGGGTTAGGTGTTTTAGGCCCATACGACCATCATTTAAATACTTCTCACTTCTTATTATGGTTGATACTGGTGCCCATCCACCACTTTTTAAATTTTTACTGTGGTTGATATAGGTGCCCACCCACGCACATTTTAATTCCAACCCATCCGCCAACAATCGAGTTTACCGACCCCTCGTTGCCCGAATTACTATGTCTTCTTCCCATAAAGGTATAATAACTCATGCCATGTGACTCACTACGTGATATGTATGTACAGTTTATTCATATAATTGTGGCATATTAATTAGGCAGATTAAGCGCGATCATAAAGAATTTCAGACAATCCAAGTCTAATACTAGCTCATACAATGATTTATCAACAAGTCTTGTCTCGATATACTTATCCTTCATTCAACCAAGATTATGTCACAATCATCGTAATTTTATCTTTTCCTAATTCTAATGCCACTACGATTACAAGCATATACATGAGCACAACTATTTAAGAAATGAACTCACTCAGCCATGGAGAGAAATCCACTAGTCGTAGTAGTCCTTAGGGAGTGGAAATCCGTCCTCCAATTCACCTAAGTACAAGGAATACCCGAAATGAGTATTTCTTATAAGGTTCTAATAACTTAATAATTCTAGCTACTAAGTTCGTCAATTTCCGCATAAGATAAAGTCCTAACTTTAAATGACCATATCTAACTCATTTTACCTCGGGATTAAGCATATAATATATCGATTTCTATTTACTTCGAAAGATCTATCTATTCCTAATATTATTTTCAAGTTTCGAAAATATTTAGGTCACGAAACAAAGGGATTAGTTTTGGTCGTTCGAAAACTTTAATTCCGAAAAATAGTTTTGTGGATGCTTGTGATGTGTCTAGCATATAGCTTAACTACACATGCAATATCGATGAGTTTTCCCATCATGAATGATATGATATGAACTTGATGCATGCATACCTTTGACATTATTTACAAAAGGAAAATTAAGAAACTTCTTATTTGTGAAGATCCATGACTACACACTTTCATGAAAACTAGTTTCCTAACTTTGACTATCTCATTTGTTTTGAAGTTATTTCCTTAAGAAAATCAATTTATCCTTATCTAAATTGAGTCTTCATTATACCTATTACCCAAGCCTTCATTTCTACATAAAAACTTGCATTCTACACTTTGCAAATATGTTTTCAAATAGGATTTGTCCAAAAATCCGAATTTCTTGAAATTAAATTTTTGAGTGATTCTTTTGGGAAAACTTGTTTAATGCATTAAAACTTAAGGCTTTAAGATACCTATTACCTAAGGAATCCATTTAACACATAAAACTTCTATTTTGAACTTGGATGATAGGTGTTCTTATGACCTATATTCAAAATTACGAATTTCACATGTGGAGTACCAACTCAAAGTTTTCCATCTAGATTTCACTTCTTATTTTATACATTAATCTCATTAAAACTCATTTCAACTCATAAAAATCACTACTTAATGATACCTATTACCTATACCCTTCATTTTTCACATAAAACATGAGTTTTAAAATTGATAAAAGGGTTTTTAAAATAGGGTCTTGAAATCATACGAATTTGACTTTGAGTATTTCAAACAAAAACTTTTTCTTTTCAAGTTCCATGCTTTATTTACTTAAGGATCTACCAACTACCACATCTACATACCTAAAACAAAGCCTTCATGAGTATGAATGCATGAAAACATAAATTATCCATAAGATCATACATGTTAAGCATGGTATAAGCAACTAAAAGCTAGATCTACTACTTATGATGCATGAAATGAAGTTTAAAAGCATGAACATGAAATTTTTATGCTAGATCTCTACTTTACTCCACTCCTACATGCATGATCATGAAGATATCTCAACAAAAACTTAATCAAACAAAAGATCCACTCTTGTGATGGCTTGATATTCATGTAGTAGCATTTTCTTATCCCTAGCAAGTGCTCATGGGGACTTTGAGTGAAAATACTCATGAATAATCTTGTCATTACAAGATTAAATGGTAGTAAGGCTTAGGAATCCTCACCTAAAGCTTGAAATAGATGAGAAATGAAGACGAAAATTTAAGCTTGTGTGTGAGTGTGTGGTGTAGAGGAGTCACGGCAAGAAGAAGAAAATGGAGAGAGTTTGAGAGCTCTTAAACAAATGAAAATGAAAAGTGAAGAGAGAGAAAAGAAAAAGATTATTTATAGTAAGTGAATTAGGGTTCGTTTTATCATTATAAAAGGAGAAAAATAAAACAAATAGAGGGCAAATTGGGGGAAAATGCGCCGGCCATGTTGGTGTGTAAGAGAGGGAGTGTTTTGATTTTTTTTTAAATTGTAATTTGTGTAATAAAATGTATTAAATGTAATAATTGGTTAAGAGACAAAATTTCTTGGGAAGGAAAATATAATTGAGTGTTTGTAAGGATGTAAGACTAGGGTATGGGTGTGTGTGTAATAGGTTATACTTGTGAATTGTAATAAATAGTAGATAAGACATCTACTTTATCTGTAGTAAGAAAAATACGGGAAAAATGTTATAACTGTAATTTTTATAACCCAAAAAATTATAAAACATATATTTTTGGAATCCTTATAAAATTTTGGTTCTAACGAGTATTCCGGAATATTTTTCTGAGTTTCTAGTTCCGGGGCTCACTTTCCGTAATGGAGCTCGGAAAGCTCGGAATAGAAATTTTTCGAAATCAAAACTTTGTACGGTTTGAAATATGCTATAAAACAATAATCCACATTAAATTATTCTATAGATGTTCTTGTATATAGAAATCGAAGAAAAGCCGGAATTAGGGTACCTAGGTTGCTTGTACTAATCCTATTTAGGGTTTTGATTTCCGATTTATGAAATTTACTCGATTACTAAAAAACTGGGGTTTACAAATCTACTATGCTAATAAGATGCCAAATAGTGCTCAGCGCAACTATGCCACCACCAAGAAGGAGTTGCTAACAGTCGTGTCTACATGTGACAAGTTCATGTCATCTCTAATAGATTCCAAGTTTATAGTACATATCGACCACTCGGCACTTAAATAGCTTTTAACAAAGGTACATGCCAAGCTAAGGCTCACTCGATGGATTTTTTCGTTACAAGAGTTTGATTTGGAGATAAGGGGTAAAAAGGAATCTAAAAATTGAGTAGCTGATCATCTATCAAGGATTAAAAATGAGAAAGATGATTTGCCTATCAATAAGGTCTTCCTGATGAGAAGCTATGTACAAGGACACTCAAGGATGTGGCTTGGTATTGTAAACTCCTAGATTTTACGATAGTTTTATGAATGATTCTTAGAGCCATAAGTTAAACCGGAACCCTAAAGCCAACATAGGTCAACAATAAGTTCTAGAAACCCTAGATCCAGTAAGACTGCGCTTGAAACTCTAAAATAATAAAAAAAAGATAACCCTGGTTTATAATTCAAAATTATGTCTTATAACCTAAAATGATCAGATTCACCAAAAATTATCTATTGCAAACTCGAACAGGATCAGTTTCCAAAATCACAATACCAATAGACAAACTGAGAAAAAATATCCTTATTGGTCCTAATTTTACAATCAAGAAAGGGGGCTGAATTGATTATAACCAAAGATTTAAAATTTTAAGCATTTCAAAATTAAAATCCCTTTTGAGTATAATTTATAAGAAAAAAATTAGCAATTAAAACAAAATTTAAAATGCAATGAAATAAAAGAGTAGGAAAAGAAAATTAGGCAGCAATGTATAGTGGTTCCACCTTTTACATCAGTCCACTCTTCCAGCTCCAAGCTAAGGATCCCGTAATCCATACGGGTTTACTCCACTATATTCAATCAAATCAATATATAAGATTGTACAATTCACTCTACTACGTACTCGATCCTCATAGCTTTCCTTAAGCTAAAAACCAATACAGAGCCTAATCTTGTAAACCAGATAACCTAGAAGGCAACAACACGTTCCTTCTATCACACAAAGAAAAAAGCAGCAAATAAAAGAAATTGCAACAAGGAAAGGTGCACAAATCAGTACAAAAAATTTTTTTTTAAGGTAGCAGCGGTTCTTTTTTTTTTTTCTTTTTGCAGCATGTCTTTTTTTCCTTCTTTTGCTGTAACATTGATATATATCTATTCTTTAACATTTAAGAAAATTGTTGTAGTAAGTTGATAAGCTTTCCCACATAAATCTTGGATAATATCTTATGTGCCTTATCTTCTTGAAAAATTTGAATCCTATAGATTGGCTTCCTAATGTTCAATAGATAAAAATAAGATAAAAGAAGATATTTTTTCCGTTTCTTGTAGATTGACTTCCTGATTTTGTGCTGATAATTTCCTTGGCTTCAATGTTTTAAATTGGAAAAACTTTCATCATAATCTGTTCTGCTTCATTATTTCAAAAACTAGAATTGATAATGCTTATCTTCTTTTTGAACTCTTGGTAAAATCCCATAAGAATAAGTAAGAGATAGACTTGCTCTAGTTCTGTAAGTTGTAGATACTGATAATCTGCCTATCTTGAAGGAAAAACTCATATATCACTTGTTTAAACAAAACTTGATCTTGCTCTTGAAACTTAATCGACGATATAAGAGAGAAACTTTTAAGAAAACTTAAAATCCCCTTGGGTATTGACCAAATTATGTGGAACATATAAGTACATTACCTAAATATACTCATTTTCTTAGAGCTAAGCCTTCAAGATACTTATATGAACTAATCTGGAATGAATTAGATCAAAATTGATGTGATAAATAGTAAAATCACGCAAAACTAATTTGCTATCAAAAATTGCAGATAATCTTTTGGATAATCTTCTGGATAACTATTAAAATTTCCATTTTTTATCTTCCTATATATAACTTCTGGAATATCTTCTGCATAATATTCTGGATAGCTATTAAAACTAATATATATCTTTTAGAATATCTGCTATAACTTTTACTCTTTATCTTTCACTGATCAATACTTCTATATTAATTTCTGGAATATCTCCTGGATGAAGCACTTGTGACTTATCAAGATTCAACTTATATTTTGTGTAATTCTCTAGACCTTAAATTCTTACATTAATCCTTGAATAAATCTTGTTATCACTCTAGTTTATGTACTCAAAATATTCCAAAATAATCATGCGCACTTAATAGCTTAATTAGATTTCTTTCACTATTTTGTTATCATCAAAACTTAATTTATAGAGAATAACATTCTCCCCCTTTTTTATGATAGCAAAACCTTTTTTTCAAACAAAAATAATTATCATCCCCTTTTTGTTATCAACAAAATACAAATTTAAAAAAAAATTGACTAAATATAAATTTCGTTAATGCAAAAGACAAGCATACCTTTTATGTATAGAAGTCCAAATATTAACATTTTTGTGCATAAATTTCTTAGAATAGCGGAATTTAAACATGTAATGTAGAATTTTGCACTTTTAATATACAGTAGACTATCGTAGTATGAAAGTAGAATTCATGGGACAGAACGCAAGGAAAGTGACATTCGTCAGTGAATCCACGAGTTCGAGGAGACATGAGCTGAGTTTGTTTGAGTTGATAGAGGAAGTTGATGAGGGAATTGAAAGTTATGTTGGTAGTACAGAGGATGTGAACCAGAAACCTATCTTACATGACATCCCTATCGTCAACGAGTTCCCTGATGGTACTCGTTGAGTTAAAAGAGCTAAAGAATCATTTACGAGTTATTGGACTAGGAGTTTATCAAGCCAAGTGTCTCGCCTTGGGGGAGCTTTGGTGCTTTTTGTAAAGAAAAAGGATAGATCCATGAGATTATGTATAGACTACTACAAACTCAACAAAGCCACCATAAAAAACAAGTATCCATTGCCACGAATCGATGATCTCTTCAATCAACAACAAGAAGCAAGTGTGTTCTCACGTATTGATTTGCATTCTGGATATCACTAGTTAAGGGTAAAGTCGAAAGACGTACCGAAGACCGCTTTTTCGAATGCAATACGAGCACTACAAGTTCCTAGCGATGCCTTTTGGACTGATGAATGCACTTGCCGCTTTCATGGACTTGATGAATCGAGTATATAAGTTGTTATTAGATAATTATGTTATAGTCTTCATCACCTTATCTATTGAAGGACGCGTGAACAACTTGCCATTGCAAACATTGAGAGAACACAAGTTATACGTCAAGTTATCCAAGTACAATTTTTATTGGACCGAATATCCTTTTTGGGTCATATTGTTTCAAGTAAAGGCATATCAGTGGATCCCATAAAGATAAAAGCAGTAGTAGAATGGAAACCACCCAAGACGGTAATGCAAGACCGAAAGGTAAATGTAAGATGGAAAGGTGATTGCTTACACTTCTCGACAACTGAGACCACATGAACAAAATTATCCGACTCATGATCTAGAATTAGTTGTTGTAGTGTTTGCTCTCAAATTATGGAGACACTACTTGTATGATTAAAGATTTGAAATTTATATCGATCATAAGAGTCTCATCAAATACCTGTTCACGCAAAAAGAGCTCAACATGTGACAGAGAATACGGTTGGAGCTTATAAAGGATTATGATCTTGAAATTAATTATTGCCTAGGAAAGGTAAATGCAATAGCTAATGCCTTAAGCCGGAAAAATCATGGAAAAGTGGCTACCTTGGTAATAGATAAAAAAGAGCTAATAAGGGAATTAGAAAAGTTAAGCATTGAGTTTATAGGGCAAGATTGAAATCTCTAATTTGCTTATGGAACCAACCTTAGTGGAGAGAATCAAGGAAGCACAACGTTATGATGATGCAATTCAAAAAGTTAAAAGAGAAGTGCAAGAAGGGAGGTACACTAACTTCATGTCAAACAATGAGCACGTTGTAAGAATGAAGGGAAGGTTGTGTTTATCGGATCACAATGAGATGAAAAGGGAAATTATGAGTGAAGCACATAATTCGAGATGTATTGTGCATCCCGAGAAAACCAAAATGTATCAAGATCTTAAGAGTCATTATTGGTGGAATGGCATGAAAAGAGACGTTGCTGATTTTTTGATGAAATGCCTACATGTCAACAAGTAAAGGTAGAACACTAGCGACCAAGAGGACTTCTAAAACCTCTACCTAAACCTGAGTGGAAGTGGGACCAAATCACAATAGTTTTTGTGTGTGGATTACCAAAAACTACAACTAGATACAACACCATATTGGTTGTATTAGTTCGTTTGACCAAGTCCGCACATTTCTTACCGATTAACATGACGTACTGAGTGGACAAACTAGCCATAATATACATAAAAGAGATAGTACATTTACATGGAGTACCAGCCATAATTGTTTTCGATGGAGATCCAAGATTCGTATCCAAGTTCTAGAAAAAGTTTGCAAAAATGCATGGGAACGAAGTTACACTTCAGCACCCATATCATCCCTAAACAGATGGCCAATCGGAGAGGACGATACAGACCTTGGAGGACATGTTGTGCCCCTATGTTATGGAGTTTAAAGGAAGTTGGGACATGCATCTACCATGTTACCACTCCACAATCCAAATACTACCCTATAAGGCCTTGTGTGGAAGACACTGCAAGTCACTTTTGTTTTAGGATGATGTACAAAAGCTAGCAATCGGACCTAATCTTATACAAGATGCAACAAATAAAGTACGAATCATAAGACAAATGATGAAAGAAGTGCAAGATAGACAAAGAAGCTAGGCAGATTCAAAACGATATGTGCTCGAGTTTAATGTTGGAGATCATGTATACTTGAAGATAAATCTCATCAAAAGCATCCATAGAGTACACGCTTAGGGGAAACTAAGTCCGATATAAATTGGACCTTTGAAGTACTTGAGAGGATAATAGATCTAGCATATCACTTGGCTCTACCACCGAATTTGTCTGGTATGCATAATGTATTTCACGTGTCAATCTTACAAAAACATGTAGCAGGCCTTAATCAAATCATGGAACTGAAACCATACAGTTAAAGAAGAATCTCACCTACGAAGAGCATCTAGTTCAAATCCTGGATCGAAAGGTTCAAAAGCTTTGGAATAAAGAGTTTAAGTATGCTAAGGTCTTATGGAGGAATCATACTCCCAAGGAAGCAACCTAAGAAGCCGAGGACGAGATTCAATATAGATGCCCAAGCTTGTTTCGCGAAGTAAGTACGTAAGTCAAGTTTTGAGGATAAAACTTTCTTTAAGAGGTGTAGGTTATAAACTCCTAGATTTTATGATAGTAAACCCTAGAACCGGAAGTCAAACGGAAACCCTAAAGTCAACATAGGTCAACAAAGAGTTCTAGTGGAGTTAGATCTGGCAAGACCACACTAGAAACCCTAAAACAACAAAAATGAGATAACCATAGATTCTAACCTGAAATTATGTCATATAACCTAGAAAGATTAGATTCGCCAAAAATTCATTTGTTTCAAACATGAACAGGATCAGTTTCTAGAATTAAGGCATTGATGCGCAAAACAATGAAAATATTCTAACAATATATCTAGACTCGTAAAGAGATGAGGAATCGTAAAATATCAATTATAAAATTTTTTGGCTTCTAAACATATCTGATATAACTCGTTTATGTGTATTTTTCTTACTACCAGTATTTAATTTGTCATGTCTATTATTCAATTTACTATTCATTACTATTTATTACTATTTCTCTATCTCTATTTTTTCTTACTACGTTAAACAACTATTTAATTTTCATTTCCAACACAACTTTTTACATAACTTTTCTTATACTTTATTTACTTTTCTTTACCAAAATTAATTTTTTATCACTTCCTTTCTCTTCCTCTTTAATGACCGATGTACCACCCCCCACACCACCCCTATACTCCCCCCAACCCACCTCTCCTCTCTCTCCCTTCCCCTCATTTTTTCCCTACAAATATTTTCATTTTCATTTATTTTAATTACTCTAAATTACCTCCTCAAACTCTTTAAATACCACATCCCTCTTCCATTCTTTACACACACTTTTGATACATAATCAAACTCTTGCAAAATTTCATCTCAATACTCTCCTCCTTCTCCTCCCAAATCATAATTCTCCTCCCTCTCCTCCCAAATCATATTCCCCTCCCTCTCTCTCTCTCTCTCTCTCTCTTTGTGTGTTTCACAAATTTCTTTAATCCATCATCCGTCTTAGATAAACACCTAAACCATCTCTTTTGCTATGTTAACATAACATGAGCAACATATATGTTAGGGTTTCTAAAAACCCCCATGAGCCTTTGCTAGGGAATGAAATCATAAAAACAACATCTTGTTCATCTCTTGTCTAACTCTATGTTGAAATTGTGTTTATGTCATAATCTTATTCCTAACTTAATTTTCTATATGTAGTATATATAAGTATATGTGTATATGTTTTTGAGCCTAAAGCTCACTAATCTAACACTTTATTATTGCTCTATTTCATGCTTTCATTACATATTTTTTTGCAAATAAATAAGATCTAAGACAAAAGGGGGACTTGTCCATCATCTAAGCCTCGGGGAACCTTAAATAAAGATCTAAGATTCCCATGTTTTCTTATTCTTTTCCTTGCATTATTTATGAGACTGGTATTATTTCGAGTCTCAGGTTGCCTTGAGGTTAATCTAAGACTTCCATGATTTATTTCTTTATGATTTTCTTATTTTCATGGTGACTGGAGTTATTCAAGTCCTGAGGAGCCTTAAGTCCAAGCTAAGACTCCCATAATCTTATTTTGATATTTGCTTTATTTTGGTTTTTCTATCTTCTAATTTTTCTATGAAGTAGTGTTAATAAAAGTTGTTCTTAGCATAATTATTTTATCTTGCTCATATGCATACATGGTTAAAGAGATGTTCTCTTGATAAATTTCTGTGAATAAAAAATATAGATAAATCATTGTTTTATAAAATTAAACACTATCATCAACACTTGGGAAAAATCTTATTAGTCGAAAGAATAGGCACTATATGAGTTTTCAAAGCGTTACATGAAATCTTTTTATTTAAGAAATGTTGATAATTCTTTATTATGAAAATTTTTCAATCTATTTACTCATAGAGAACATGTCAACTCTTTCCAACAAAAATAGAGAATTTCAAAATAAAAATTCTTTTATGGAGTTTTTTCTAAGTATGAAACTAGTAGCAATTCTACAAAATATTACGTAGAACAAATTCAAACACAAGACTATTTTTTTAAAGACAAACTTAAAATGAACTCACTTATTAAATTCAACTTAGAAATAAATTCAACTTAGAAGTAAAATTGGTGTACAACATAAGGAATTAAGTTTTAAAAAGTAAATTTATTTTTTTTTTAGTATTTATGATAACTAGACACTTACTTATGACAAACTAAAAAATTTAGTTTCCTTCCAACAACTCAAAAAGGGAGAATTTGTAAAACTTAACCTTTTGAAATTTCAAAATAAATTGTTTTATGAAAAATTCACTTTTGGGACAACACTACAATCATGCATATAATATGAGCTAATGTCAATATTAAATGTTTTTCAAAGGTAATAATGTTTTTATGAATGATATAAAGCGTTCAAATGGAGTGAAACTTGAAAAAATAAGAAAATCAAAGGCTATAACATATTTTTTTTTAAATTTGTACCATTTTATTCCGACCATCAAATGGACTTAAAAATTAAAAATAACCTTGGAAATTGATAGATCTTTTCGAGCAAGTAGAAAACGACTACTAATATGCAAAATTCTGACCTAAAATGGGGAAGTTATGACTATTTTAAATTAAAAATACCCCTACCGGAAAAAGTAGCGCGAATAGTAAAGTATACTTAGAAATTTTAGATAGAATCCTTACGAAATACTCATTCTGGGTATTTTTTTTATTTAGGCTATGAGGAGTTGGAGGACTTGTATTCAGAAGACTACCACAGTTGAGAAATATTTGTCAAGAAATGGTTAAGTGAGTTTATCTCCTACCTTTTCGTACTAATGTTTGTACTTGTAAATTAGATACACTGGCATAAAGAAAAAGATAAAATGGAATATGCATGTGGGTTCATGACGAGAATCAATTGTGATTATGGTGTTTGTTGAAATTATATTAAGCATATCGGGATTTGAATTGTTTTTAAAGTAATTATTGTCTTCATGTCACATTGAAGTGTCTACGAATATTCTATGGTCACCTTTAAAATACTTTAGTTATATAAAGAAAATAAATTCATAATTTGATAATGCATATCACGAAATAGGTTGCATTGCCCTTGGTAGGATAAAAGTATAATAGTGGGATTCACAGGGGCCCGTAAGTCTATATATGCGAATAAAAGCCTAAAAGAACTATCAATTTTGGAGCAAGTAGGAACCTGAAAGAACTACAAAACTTATTTGCGAAACTAGGTCGTAAACCTCGAATGAATGGCGTAAATCTATTCAACCATATGATTCTTGGTTGATCATATGTATTGATTGCCATATGGTTGATGCTTTTCATATGCTTATCTAAATATAACTTGTTTGATTTTCATGTTGCGAGTACGTTAATTTGGGAATATTCTCACTAAGCTAGTCAAACTTATACCCTCATAGATTTTTGTTGTCGCAAGACTATTTGCTCTTATACCCAAGGTCTCCATATTTCCAAGTACGATTGTGCTTTTGGGAAGCTTTTAGGGGAAATCTAATTGAAGACTCTGGAATAGACTTCCTTTAAAATCTTTCAATTTTAGTAATTGTTATATGTAATACTAAGGCTATATTTTGATCCTTGAAGATTTTTCGGGGGAATGTCCCTAAGATAATGTAAAGACTATATTTTCATGATCTTGAATTCTTGTATGCCATATGTACTTTCTCAAACTACATATCCCACCGATGTCTCTTTATTGCTGTGAAATACACCTTACATATGGTGTCGAATTTTTTGCATAACTTCGAAAGTCATTCTTAAGCTTTAATACCATATGTGATAGACTGCCACATTTAGGGTACCCTTTGGGGCGTGACAATTTCAATGTTCATGAGATAAAATTTGTCTATAGATTTTCTTATGAATTAGAATTTGAGATACTTGAGAGAGATTTGATAATCTGATTGAAATAGAAAATAAGATTTCACAATTGACATGGATATGTGCAAATCTTAGAGTTCACGATCTTAATGTGATTGAAGTTATGGTTTAGGACATGAACACTTGCTTAAACCATAAGTTCAATTAGAGTAACATTAATTTTAAGAGAAATGTATTATTTAACTGGCGATTATAGATAGATTACTTGAAGGGGATATTTGTGCTATGGTTAAAATTTTTCAACTCAAGAGGGAAGAAAATTCTTATGAATTTAATCAAAATACAATTAGACAATCTCGATTATAATTATAAAGCAACAAAAGGAAATTTGGCCTTTACCATCACATAATTCCACACTTGTGTATTTGAAGGAGTTTAAGAGTAATTCTAGTATTCAGTAAATTTTAGTATTAAATTTAGTTATAATTTTTAGTGTTAGCTTTTAGAAGTAGATTAATAGATTAGAAATATGAAAATCCATGATCAACTTGCGTAGCTTAGAGTAAATCACTACAATCTGGTACTTAGTCAATGAGCTCCCTATGGATCACAATCTGGTTCTCACCAGTTTTTATTACTGCACACGCACTTGGTACACTGGTCAATAGTTTTTACGCTATTAGAATAGTTTTTAACCAAAAAGCGTGACCAAGTACACATACCCATTGATAAGTCAATATGATAACTTCTCATAAGCTAATTTATGAAAGGTTATTGGAGGTTTTTTAACAAAGAAACAAAAGGGGAAGGCAATTTGAAACATTCAAGTTCTATAAAGAGGCTATAAATGCTAAACTTATGGTCAATTTAAAGAAGAGATTTGAGTCATTTACTTACTATCAAGCAATTTGCTTCTTTCATTGATTGTTTTATTATTATTATTTTTTTGTTCCTTAATTTGTTTATTCAAGTATGAGTGAGAAAGTGTAACGAAAGCTAGTTTGATTTGCTTATTGTTATGAGAGTGCACTATACTTGTGTGAAGTTGTAATTTTGGAGTCTTGTAGTGAAATATCCTAACCTTCTATGTATGCTTTGCATTTTAGTCGTGTACATGTGTTTTGCTTGGTTGATAAATGAAAGTACGTTAAATGATTAGTTGGCTAAATTTTAACGTGTTTGCATAATTTAGTAATTTCATTGTAATGCTTGTTTAATGTAAGTTGAGCCAATGTTTCCATTAAAACAAAATATACCAAACAAACCAAAAAATAAGCAAAAATTTAAGCATAAATTAAATCCAAATTTAAGCCCAATACAAGGCATTTTTCATTCCCAATTTTTATGCCTCAAAAGTCAAGGCAGGGAAGATAATTACAAAACAATACCTATGCTAAATATCACAATCCAAAAACAAACCCCTAAACTGATAACTTCCACCAACAAAAATAGACCTCAGGTTTTCTTCTTAAATGCTCTCAAACAATCCATCCAAAATTCATACCAAGACTTTATAATCAACCTAATGCTTCTTAAGGGAAACCTTTCTTATATATAAGATCTATTATGTATTTGTTTTCTTCGTGAACATAAAATCTCCGTTTTAATGTTTTCTATATGAGTTATATGTAGTGTTGATGATTTAATTTAGTTTATAAAGTTAATTAGGTCCTTGAAGTTGTGGTAGATAAGTCGTTGTAAGTGTTGAAGTTGGAGTTGTTTAAGGTTGGGAATGTAGAGTTTATGTAGGTTTGTAGTTGATATATATATATATATATATATATATATGATGAGTGTTTGTAGATTTGTAAGAGTGAAAAATTGATGTTAAGTTTCAAAAAATGCATGCCCTATTTTTCAAGTCATGTAATTCACTGATTTTGGAAAATAAAGTTTTTTGAACAGAAACATGAGGGAAACACGACGACATGTATTCTGCCATGCTTCTTGCTGTGCTTTGAGCAAAGAAGAAATCTTGACAGCATAGGTGGAACACGGCGCCGTGCATCCCGCCATGCTTCTAACTATTTTTGAAATGTATTTGATCAAATTGAAACACGACAAGAGCACGGCATCGCCTAATCCACCAAGCTTCTCACTAATCTTTAAAGGGTTTGTGCATGGGTGAAACATAACGTAGTATATGTCAAATGTTTTAGGCATGTTTCTTGTTTAAAAGAAACACGGGGGTGTACATGGTCGTGTACCCTTTAAAAAAATAAATAAATAAAAATATAATAATAACAATTTAATTAAATTTTCAAAGTTTAAATTAATGGAATATGTTATATAAATATATGTATGAATGTGTTAAGCTATGTTTAATATGGACTATACTTAGATTAGATGAATGATGAATGTATTAGTTATGATTGAGAATTGATATCAAGTTTTATATAAATTGATTTTTTTAACAGATACCCCTTCTCCATTAGATTTTTTTGTTAGTTTACCATGAAGGACACTAAATATCTCAGGTACATACTAACTTGGATATTGTTTGCTAAGATAGGCATATCCTAAATTAACATTAATCAATGATGAATTAAACATTATTTGAAATTATTTGTGCGTGTGCCATTGAATCCGGCCTGAGGAGCAACAATCCTCTTAACGAGGTTAACATGATAGTTTAAGTACTTAGGCCACCCCTGTCATGATGCAATGATAATTTATAAGTGGCTTTGCGAGTAGTTGATAAAGGAAATAATATGATTTAATTCATATTTATGGGACCGGTTAAACTAAGTTATATTATAGATTAAGTTAAGTAAGGATGAGAAACGGCTGTGATCCCTTAAAGATGCTACTACTCTTTTTCGATTAGATATAGGAGATATAGATATTTGGGCTGCCTATATCAACCCCTTGAGCAGTTGTTGTTACTTAAGACCCCCAAATTCCCTAGGATTGAAATTGAAGTTTGAATATTCTAGTGTTATTTTGCTTAATTAATTAAAGATAATTAAATTATTAGTTGTTGCATTGCATTTAGCCTAAGTGTGCTTGTCATTTTGTATTTGCTCTGCGTCATTTGCGTACTAGGCCTTTGGCTCGTGTTGCTACTTTGCAAGTGTTGATGATGATGAATTTTATTCTCAATTGGGTTATAGGACTGACATCAAGGACTTTCTGGACGAATAGGATGATTAGTAATTTCAACCTACATTTTGTAATAGATTAGAAAAATGATGTTTTTATGGTAAATATAATAGATGTTATGGATGTTTTCAAACTTTCATGTATGTATAAGTTTTAAGTCCTTTATTTTGTTGATGGAAAGATAACTAAGTTTTGTAATGTTATGTATTCTCTTAATGAGATGTTTTGGAACGATTCTTATAACAAGTTTAGACAAATAATTCATACAAATCCTTTTATATAGACAGTGATGAAGATATTAATGCACTAAGCTCACCACAAAAAGTTCAAGTACTTGAAGGTATAATCACATGAAGTCAGGCTAAGAAACTTTAGGATGAATTCAATGGATATTACAAGAACTTCATGGAGGATCAAGCAAAGTATATTGAATCAACTTCAGAAGGAGAAATAAAGTTATTTAACATAGTGGGACAAAGTAATGATGATTCAAGCAAGTTGATTATATCGGATGAATAAAAAAATTGAAGATGGTTCAAAATAGCCAAAATTGAACTAAGAGCCATCAGCTTTGATTCAGCAAACACTAGCTTTCTTCATTTAATGACCGGCTTTCATTCAAGCAAGACAGGATCTGTGCCCCGCCTACATATGCCGCCAGCTTTCCAAGATACACCACCAACGTAGAGAAGTAAGCTACCGGCCTTTAGCCGACATATAGACACCACAGAATCAAATTTTTTAAAGTTGTTCGCAAGGCTGCCAGTGTTGTTTGAAAAGGCCGCCAGCCTTCTTGTATGATAGACTTGTTTTTGTTTATATCTTTTGAGTTTCCATTTATTTTTTATATGTATGTCTTTATATCTTGTTTGAAAATAGATCAATTTTTTATTAGAAATCAATTGAGAGAAATCCTTCTCTTGAGTTATTTTTAGAACTTATGGTATCTTCAAGAATTTGATTTTCGTTGAGTTCTTCATTATACCAAGGTTCTTGGTCGGTATTTTCTATAACATCGAAATCTCCATATCAAGGTTCTTAGGATTACTCAACTAATGGGTCAAGGTCATTCCATCAAATTATACCAAGGTTTGGAATTTCATATTTAATTTCTAGATATTTCATTGGGTTAAGATCCTCTTTGATTCTTAAAGTCCGGAAAACTTCAAGATCTGAGCCTAGCACGCATCAGATAGCCTTATATGTAATACTGCATGATTATATATGGCTGGGGACTATACATGCTTAGATTTATATATGAGTCATGTTGGTCCTTACAGGTAGTTTCTTGGAACATTCTTTTGGCTATTGATATAATGATGTATATGATATCCTTGATTGGAGCCATTGGTGTCTGTAGAGAGTATGAAGCATTCCAAACTCCACATTAAATGTGGACTTGATTATTCTACCCTATCTCTTTTATATTTACCATACTTTATTCAGTGTTCATCTATCTTGTTATTGTTCATTATATTTCTAAAATTTGATATGGATCATAAATCATTAAAAAGTGCAATAAACTCAATGCATCCCTTTTGTGTAAATCTAGTGTATTTTCCATTTATATCAAAGCTAGTCTCAAATTAAGTGCTTAATCACGTGCTAAAGTAAAGATTGTGATCACTAATACTCCACATTTTTTTTAAGGATAAGCTATTAATAAACTATTACTAATCAATAGTAATTAATATATTGAAAATGTATAATGAAAGCTTTCTTAAAGCTCAAAACAAATTTATTTAGAATATTATAGAAAATGGTCTAATTGAACTAAAGGATAAGCAAGAGGAAGGAGGAAGATTATTTTAAAGCAAATTAAAAAAAAAAAAAACTTAGTATTAAATGAAGTGGGCTTGAAAATTTACATTGTGTAATGTGTGAAAATGATTTTAGTAGAACATGTACATGCACAAGTGATAAACAAATATGTGATGAACTTCAACACACATATGAAGGAACCAACGTGTCAAAGATACAAAAATTAGTCTTCTATGTGGTCAATTTGAAAATTTCAATTTGGATCCAAATGAATCAAGAGATAAAATATATAGTAAATTTACCAATATTATAAGTTAGTTAAGTGTGCACTGCAAGTCATTTACTAATGTAGAGATCAACAAAAAAAATCTTTAGGTCTTTGCCAAAGGATTAGGTAGTAAAGAGAAGCGCAATTGAATTAGCACATAATCTTAACAAAATGTTAAAGGAGCAACTTCTTGAACTCTAAGGACACATGAAATGATCAAGGGACAAGAGAAATGTCCAAACAAGAAATTTGTTGCACTTAAGGCAACAAGATAAAGTACACTCATCTTCTTCTAACATTTCACATGATGACTTGAGTAGCTAGCATGTATGATAGATCGTGTATGGAAATAGTCAAAATGCCATATGTTGAAAATCATGATAAAGAAATTATGAAATGCATTCAATGTATTTAAAAGTGAGTATAGTAAGAGCAAAGATGAAAATGAAAATTTAAGTGAAGATAATGAGTATTTTAAACTAGAAAAATGAGAAATTGAAAACATAGATAAATAAGAGTAATAAGGATTTAACCATGGCAAATGAAAAGTTGAAAATGGAAAGTGACAATCTCAAAGGGAAACAAGTTGTTCAACAAAATGATAAATCACTTTTGAAAGAGTAAGAGAAACTTATATTGGAAAATGCTATGAACTTAGATTATTCAAAGCAAATAATGGACAAATTCAATGAGGTGAAAAGAAATTCATTTATTTATTTTGTTAGAAGGATGAAAAGAAGCTTAAAATACTTTTGGGTGACAAAGATTTGCTCTAATTAGTGGTGGAGTTGGCCATTGTGAAAAAATAAGAATAAGTCTTATAAGAGTTGTTTGTAAAAGCGATTCATAGAACTTGCAATTCTTATGGAAGAATTGCTCATATTGCACACACTGTTCAACAATGCACGCCTCATTTGGATAAAATAGTTTGAGTTCCAAAAGGACAGGTTTATATTGTTGCAAGTAATACCAATAAACCCATATACAAAGCACCAAAGAAGGAGTTTCCAACCTTGTATTATGATTAACGTCATACATAGCTAAAGGAGTCTTGTACATATCAAATCTTTTGGCAAGGATACCTCTATTAATATTTTCATGCCGAGACACATAAGTAGCGCATCTATCCCAAATTTGATTTTAATTTGATAAATTTTACAATATTTCTTAATTATATTTGTATAGCTTGTCAATTAGTTAAGGTCTTCGGCCCAAAAAAACAAAAAAAAAAATAGTTAAGGTCAGTAATAAATTACACAAAAAGAAAATTATATTTGCACGCTACCAAACAATCAATTATGTTAGAACTGGCATATAGTCATATGAAATAGAAATTGAGGCGAAATCAACCCTGTTAAACCCATTAAAACCAGTTTAGAAAAATAGGGCATCTATTAGACCATATAGGGGGAGGGAAAGACACATACATCTAATTCAATTTTATAAAATTAAGATTTCACCATAAGATTCTACATGATAAATTACGTAGGAACAAAATTTTCCGGAATTTGATGGGCAGTATAACTATTTTAGTTCATTTAAGGTGGAAAATATTACGCTATTGTGGTCTACTTGCCAGCTATCTCCGGTTCACCTTTGGCCTGCCCACCTTGTCGGACCAACCATGCTTGCTGGCTGACTCTTACACGCCGAGCCTCACGAGCAGACTTCCAGTAGCCATAGGTTATCAATTTGGCCCGAACATGTGTGGTAATTTCAATATATTTTGCTATATTTATTTTGATTTTAAGCTAATCGTTGGTTTGATGATTCCTAGTGATCTTGTGTCTACTTGTTAGTGTTTGTTTTCTTGCGGGTAGTTGATGGGTGAATTTTGGTGGAAATGCTATCACCTGATGGCCTTGCATCCCCTTAAAAAGATGTTCCCACCATTTCAGACATTCATAGTTTCATACTATGTTTAGTAAGGGGAAAATGGGATCGCAAGAAAAGCGAAAGGAAAGAATTAGAGAGAAAAAAATATATAAATTCTCATAAAAAGGAAATGTATATGTAAGTGGAAAGAAAGTTTATAGATTTTTTTTTTTTTGTTAAAATACTATAAAAGTACATGTTTGAACTTTTTTTCAGATTAGTGAACATATTCATTTAATATATTAATATAATATTGAATTAATATAATATTATAAATACAATTATTTACATAAATGAGTCGACCTTGGGCTCACAAATTCTTAATAGGCTCGGGTCAAAACTTACATATTTTAGGCTCCTTAAAAGCCTGGATCGGCTCAAGCCCTTTAATTTCTTAAATGAGCCGAGCTCAAGTTTTGAAATGTCTGACTTCATATGACTAGTTTGTACCCATAAAAGCCAATATATCCTAAAATTATGCATTTGTTTAAAAAAGTATAATGTTCTTTAAAATTCTCTTCTATCAAAGACATTTGTTTTTGGTGGTTCTTCCTAAATTCTCTTCTTTTTGTTTTCCTCACTTTTCCAGATAAGGAAAAGGCAAAATTTTTCCTTTCAATTCCTCTCCTCCCTTTTACTTCCTTTTACCCAAATATAGTGGTAGAAAGTGATTTGATAATCTTTTTAATCCAACTGCTCTTTGACATATATATTTTAGCTTTTTATATTATAATATATATCTATCAATATTATATATAATACAACTTGCAGGAAAAAATCAGTATCATATAATAAATGTCAAATGTATAATTTTTCATGTATATATCCTTTATATAAGCTATTAGCTATTGGCTTGTTTCGTTAGCTTTCAATACCTAAGGTTGTTAGGATACATTTAGTTTCAAATTGCTAATTATCCTTTGTATTTAATTTACACTTCAAATTTTATAAAATTAATTTTACAATATTACTTCTACTAACTTTTGTGATCATTTTGTAAATTTTGGTCAAATTCTATAAATATCGATTCAAGCCCTATTCTAATGACCCCAGCAGCAAGTAACTCAAAATGTTAACTTGATATGAGGACACGGATATCACACCATCTATTATATTATTTTCTTTATTAGATTGTCAAACACATATATAGTTTATTCAATAATAATCCTATACTTTATATTTTACTGTATATTCATGTTTGATTTTAGCACATGGGTGCACATCAGTTAGTTGACAATATAATGTCCAAGCAATCAAATCAAGTGGTAATCAATAGTAGTCCTAGGTGGGAAACAACAATACCAATAGAGAAACAGAAGCATGACTGTAACATTCCAAATTTACCTATTATTTTGTCTAATTAAAAAGACCACTTCTTCTTAGGATCATCGGATGTTATGATTCGTTATACAATTAAATTAAAGAATGGCATTTTATTTGTTGAAATGCAAAAGGTATCATAAATCGTCTGTGATTATAAGGAAGGTAATTGGATAAAATTGCCAAATTGAACAATGACGCCCACTGGAATGATCTTGCCGGCCTGCACATGCGTTTATATTAATTTTTCTTTTAGTAATGGATAACTATCTTATCAATAGCTAATGGTTTTATAATCTAATGATATCTCATCTAATCTCTGAAGTGAGAAGTACTAAGTTTGATCCCCTAGCCATTATAATGGGCAACTAAAAAAAAATACACTATCCTATCAATCATTAGTTGTCACATTTACCATCCATCATTGTTGCCATTTAAAAATGCTATAATGATAAAAATGATATCTAAACTTTTGCAAGAAAAACAATTAGATACGTAAAGTTTGATTTTGAACAATTTGGTATCCAAACAAAGTTTTCCTTGGCTTTTTTCATACCTAAAGTTTAGTTTTAACAATTTTGGTACCTAAGTAAACATTTTAAATTTCTTTCATACCTCATTTCACCGTTTCAGGTATGAAAAAAGCTAACAAAAACTTTGTTCAAGTATCAAAATTGTTAAAACCAAACTTTATGTATGAAAAAGGTCGACAAAAACTTTTTTCAGCTACTAAATTATTCAAAACCATTTTTAAGATATGTAATTATTTTTTTTACGAAAATCCATATATCATTTTTGTCATTAACTTTTCAAAAATTATAAGTAACTGCATCTTGAAATCAATATTTGATAATATTTAACAATTATAAAATTATAATTACAAGAGACATCGAAAATTGTCCAAGAAAGTTTTCCATAAGAGAAAAATGTATCCGAAGCTTCTTTTGACTTGCTTATCTTAGATCGGTTTTTAGTCCTTTCAGGCAAAATTATGTCATATTATCTCAATCGTGCTTATTATAGAGTCATAGAATTCAGTAATTAGAAGCTTCAACTCTTTCGTCAAAGTAATACAAATAATTCCAGCTTTATCTCAAGCTCAAGCTGGTCTCTACTATAGTAAAACTAAGTCAGCATATAGTTTTGTGAGCTAGTCTGGCCATACACCAGCTTAGAAGTCAAGGTGATAATAATGGTTGGTAGGCCCATTTTGACGGTTTAATATGTGCAATTTTCTCCTTGATGTCATTAATAAATTTGATGGAGGAGTATCACATTCATTATAGCAATATCAGTGGAATCCAGCTTATATGTGCTGATTCATTGCTTCTTGTGGTGTTACAGTAAGCCGTTTGTTCTTTTAGCGTGGAGTCAAAATGCTTTCAGAAATGCCTCGGATTTTCAACCTGATTGTTCTGTTTTTCTCTCCTTAATAGACATTTATAGAGCCAAATCGAAAGATAGTTAATAAATAAATGCTTGATATATACTTAAGTGCTTCTGAGCTTGTTGACAGTCTCATTCCTTGTATAACTATTGCAGCATTTAGTTGAATATAGATATTGAATAGGCATTCATTAATCAAATTTATTAATAGTAATTTAATATTGAAATAGATTTTTTTTTTAATTACCCCCATTCAAATGACAAATCAACAAATGAAAATACTATTATAACTCTATTCCATCTCTAATAAATAGCAATTTTATTATAGTTTTATTCATTCAGTAATGTAAACAATTTTTTTTTTTTTTATATTTGAGTTGATACTTACTTTTTTGTCTGTATATTAAGATGAAACATAAATAAAGGCCTTTTTTCCCTAAACACTGGCTTTGCAAGACAAGAATATATATATATATATATATATATAAGGTATAATACATTACATGTACAAACACATGGCATATAAATTAAAACATCCCAGAAATTATTCTTTAAAAGTGGCAAATTAGCAAATTGTCCTTTTCCTTATTTACCTTGTCTTCACCTTCTTTAAAAGAAAAATATTAGTCTCTAAAATACACAAACCTAGTTTGCCTCTATAGGAAGCCCTCCTCGCACCTTTCTCTATTACCTCTTTGTAGGGATTTCAAAGAAAATAGTGGGACATTATGAAAACGCAAGGAGAACGGCAACTTAGTGGAAAGATAAGATTCACAAGAAGCCTTTGTTCTTAGATTTTTCAATGGCATTCTTCGATAGGAAATAAAAGAAACTAAAGAAGATGATCAAGAAATTGTGGAAGGTAACCTTGTGTTATTAAATTTATGATAAAGTTATAGATAGAAATCTAACGGATATATGTATGGTGTTATAGGACAATCAGAATATGTATTTGAAGTTTTGCTTGGTGGGAGATCATAATAGTAAACAATTGGAGAAATTAGAATTCTGGTTGGAATTGAACTAAATATGAATATTGAACCAAGAACTAATTGGTAGTTTAATGGGTTAAGTCCACAATAAAGCCCAACCCACAGACTTGGAACTAAATTAGCCTTGAGTGATACCAAAACCCTATTCTCCTCTACACAGTCACTCTCGGTAAGTTGCTCTTCACTCCCAATTCTCTCTATCGTGAGCTAGGGTTTCTTCTTGTACTAACTACTTTCTTGGTTTGGTGCATATGCAAGGACATGCAGATGGTGACAGGCTTATTCGAGAAGCCACTCTCCTAAAGTTCCAGGACTTACTACTTTGCAGGGGGATAAGTCATCCTTTTTCCTGTATCGTTTATTTATAGCATGATTATGCTATTTACAACTGTATTTACAATCTGTTTAGATCTCTACAATTTTGTTTGAGATCCGTTTCTCTAAGCTGCTATTACAACAGTCAATTCCTATTTCTGCTACAATACAAGTGTGAATACTATGTATTTTTGTTACAAAAATCTCTAAGCCAGCTAGGCTTTCTGTGTTGTCGTGTTTGTCTAATAGTTGTATCATATTTCCCCCCATCTGGAAAAACAACCTTGTCCGCAAGGTTGAAATCTGGATAGGTCAATTTAAAGTGATCAAAATCTTCCCAAGAAGTTTCTTCGGGAAGTAATCCGACCCACTGAACCAATATTTGTCGAACCTGTTGGTTATTGACTAAAATGACTCAGGAATCCAAAATTGTGAGTGGTTGTAAAACAGTATGACCACTATCTGACCCTGGTGGCAATTGTGGAGATGGTTGAGAGACACCTGAAGCCTTCTTGAGTAAGGAAACATGAAATACATCATGTATACGAGCATGAGATGGAAGCTCGAGTTGATATGCTACTGTTCCCACCTTCTTGATAACTCGATAGGGTCCATAATATCTCTTAGAAAGTTTATGAATCCCAGAACTGAGAGACTTTTATTTGTAGGGATGAAGCTTAAGATAAACCAAATCTCCTGGTGCAAAAGAAACATCAGTACGATGTTTATCAGCTAGCTGTTTCATTCGGTTTTGTGCTTTAGCTAAATTGTCCCTCAATAACTGTAAAGCTTTATCCCGTTGAATTAAATCTTCATCTACGGCTTCCAACAGTGAACTTCCCCTAATATATGATGGTATGGAAGGAGGAGATCTTCCATAAACCAATTCAAAGGGGGTACATTGTGCTCCTTCATGGAAAGAGACATTATAAGCATACTTTGCCCATGGTAGAAAACGAACCCATTCCTTTGGATAGTCCATAACATAGCTCCTGAGATAATGTTCAATTGTTCTGTGCAACACTTCTGTCTGACCATCCGATTGAAGGTGATATGCACTACTCATGTGCAGCTTAGTTCCACTGAGATGGAACAATTCCTTCCAAAATCTACTGGTAAAGACCGGATCTCTATCTGAAACAATAGAGCGTGGGAAACCATGTAGCTTAATAACCATTTGAATGAATAATGTGGCTACCTGAGCAGTAGTAAAATGAGATCCTAAAGACCCAAGATGGCAGTATTTGGATAGTCGATCGACTACCACACATATTACTGTGAACCCTTGAGACCTAGGAAGAGATGTTATGAAATCCATACTAACATCTTCCCACACTTGCTCAGGGATAGGTAAAGGATGTAATAGACCCGCCGGTGATCGAGTTAAATATTTCACTTGCTGACAAATAGTACAATTTTTGATATAATTCTCCACATCCTTTTTCATACCATCCCAAAAAAAAAATCAGCAACTTGGTGTTTATAGGTCTTAAGTACACCAAAATGACATGAAGCAGGTGAACTATGAAACTCTTGGAATAGAAGAGGAATGACTTTGGATTGAGGCACCAAAAATAATCGAGTCCCTAAATATAATAAGTCATTCTTCCACTACAAGACCCATTTCATTTGTTTGCCCTTCTGTAAGTCAGACAATAAAGATTGAAAAGCTAGTAAAGTAGTATATTCTTGCGTAATATCCTCAAAAATTCAAAATTGTGGCATTGAAAAAGCATAATAATGGCCCTGTTCATCAATTTGTCTGGAAAGTGAATCAGCCACAATATTGTCTTGACCAGATTTATAAGAGATGGAATAAGAATAACCCATCAACTTAGAGAGATATTTGTGTTGTTCTGGAGTTTGAATAGTCTGGTCAATATTTCTTTCAAACTGCGATGATCAGTTTTAATAGAAAAATGAACTCCCAACAAATATTGTCTCCACTTCCTTACAGCTTCAACTATGCATATAGCTCTCTGACATAGGCAGAAGCTTTTCGTAAATGTGATGGAAGCTTTTACTAAAATATGCAATTGGTTGATTTTGTTGAAGAAGAACAGCACCTATCCCCACTCCTGATCATGTTTCCACTGTAAATGGTTGTGAGAAATCCGGTAGCTTTAATATTGGAGCCTCACGCAATATGTGTTTGAGTTGCTCAAAAGCCTTAGTAGCATCTGTGCTCCATGAAAACCAATCTTTTTGTAACATATCGGTTAATGGTCCTGCAATAGAGGCATAATTCCTGATAAACATTCTATAATATCCTGATAACCCCAAGAAAGCCCTCAATTCCTTTACTGTGGATGGTTTAGGCCAAGTTTTAACTGCTTTAGCTTTTGTTGGATCTAGTTCCACTCCACTACTACTCACAATATGTCCCAAATAGTCAATTTTAGATTGACCAAAAGAACATTTGCTTTGTTTTTAGTAAAACTGATGATCCAATAAGATCTGAAACACCACTGCCAAGTGTTGAACATGTAATTCCACTGATGAACTATAAACCAAAATGTTATCAAAGAAAACAATAACAAATTTTCTAAGATGGGGCTTGAAAATATTATTCATAGTTGCTTGAAAAGTAGCCAGAGCATTACTCAAGCCAAAAGGCATTACAAGAAATTCATAATGACCCTCATGAGTTCTGAATGCTGTTTTTCCAATGTCTCCCTCGTGCATGCGAATCTGATGATATCCAAATCGCAAGTCCAGTTTAGAAAATATTATGGCACCATGTAACTCATCCAGTAGTTCATCTACAGTGGGTATAGGATACTCATCCTTAATAGTAGCCTGATTTAAAGCATGATAGTCTATACAAAAACGCCAAGTGCCATCCTTTTTCTTAACCAATAACACTGGTGAAGAGAAAGGACTAATACTGTCCCGAATGAGACCCTGATCCAACATTTCTCTCACTTGCTTCTCAATTTCATTTTTCTGAAAATGAGGATACTTATACGGTTTGACGTTTATAGGTTGAGTCCCCTCATTTAAAAAAATTCGATGTTGGACTTGTCGTAAAGGAGGCAATGATGAAGGTGTCTCAAAAATCTTAGCAAATTTGCCCAACACTTCATGTATAGTAGTGTTGTTGGTGAATTTAATTGCAGAATTTCCTTTCTGAGCCTCCAAAGAAAAACAGTAAGCTATTGCATTCATATTGAACGTCCTTCTCAATTGATTTGCAGTGATTACTGATGGAAAAGAAGTTTCACCTGATAGAGACACCCTTTCACCCATGTGAACAAATGATAATGTCAGCGCATTATAATCAATGGTCACAGGACCCAATTGCTCAAGCCATTGTACTCCCAAAACAATCTTAGCTCCTTCAATAGGAAGAATATAAAATGGAACACGAAATTGAATTCCATGAATAACCAGAGGAACATCCAAACACTGACCCTCACATACCAATTTTGAGCCATCTCCAATCATAACGTTTAGTGATACAGTATGTAAGACAATCAAATTTAAATGCTTCACTACTCTAGATTGTAAGAAGTTATGAGTACTACCAGTATCAACTAGAATAGAAAAGTTATGATTGTTAATCTGACCTTGAAATCGCAGTGTCTTTGGAATAGACATCCCAGCCAAAGCATGCAAACTAATCATCCTTGAATTTTCGGGATTCCCTACATCCTTAGAATCGATATGTGAATCAATCATATCCTCCTGAATAACATTAACATCATCCTCCTCATCATTTGTCATCAATAGCAAAAATTTGGATTTGCACTTATGATTGCGATGATATTTCTCATCACAATTATAGCATAAACCTTTTTACCTTCTCTGAACCATTTCTTCAAGAATCAACTTTTTAATTGGAATGGTGGATTTAGGTGTATTAGAATGAGAGGAAGAAACATAGAAGTGGGTAATGATGAAGTGTATTTAGATATAGGTTTAGAGAATTGAATGTTAGAAGAATTAGAAAAAAAAATTGGGTTTGGATAAATGGTTAGAATGGGATGGTTTATATGTATATGTAAATTTAGATTCATAAATGCATGCCAAAGACATCGCATTTAGTAAATCAGAAGGTCTTGCAACTTGAACTTCTCGCCTAATTTCAGGTTTAAGACCTGAAATGAAGCAACTAGAAAGAAAAGAATTTGGTAAACCAGTTATTTGATTCGAAAGATGATGAATTGAGACTGATAATCAAAACAGTTGTGGTTTGAGTTAATTTGGAAAGTTGACCTTGAATGTCTTCATATAATGAAGGACCAAAGCGATCCTGAAGTGATTTCTTGAAATTGGTCTAGGAATTTAATTTTTTATTATCATACATCCATTGATACCAGTCTAAAGCATCACCCTCTAAAGCAAAAGAGGCAATTGTGATGCGTTGTTCATCCTGAATATGATGAAAATTGAAAAACCGATCTGTTTTGAATATCCAACCATGAACATCTTCCCCATGAAATTTGGGAATTTCCAATTTGATTCCTTTTAACAAATCATTGCCTTCATTGATGGAAGATGATGATTCATTAACAAAAGGAGGAGAATGAGTTTGATTCCGTTCATTCATCAATGTAGACAATTTCTGTTGAATAGAATCCATAATAAGGGAAATTTTCTGATCCAATTCTTGATTTAATTGTTGTTGAAATTTGTCCAATCTGTCTTCTAATAAAGTGTTTCTTGTGTCAGGTGCCATGGATGAAAAGCAGCAGCAAGATGAATGCAACAATGGAGGATGATTCGGGAATGAGAGCACCAATAATGGGCTAAGTCCACAAATAAAGCCCAACCCACAAACTTGGAACCAAATTAGCCTTGAGTGATACCAAAACCCTATTCTCCTCTACTCAATGACTCTCGGTAAGTTGCTCTTCACTCCCAATTCTCTCTATCGTGAACTAAGGTTTCTTCTTGTACTAACTACTTTCTTGGTTTGGTGCATATGCAAGGACATGCAGATGGTGACAGGCTTATTCGAGAATCCACTCTCCTAAAGTTCCAGGACTCACTACTTTGCAGGGGGATAAGTCATCCTTTTCCCTGTTTCGTTTATTTATAGCATGATTATGCTATTTACAGCTGTATTTACAATCTGTTTAGATCTCTATAATTCTGTTTGAGATCCGTTTCTCTAAGCTGCTATTACAACAGTCAATTCCTATTTCTGTTACAATACAAGTGTGAATACTATGTATTTCTGTTACACAAAATCTCTAAGCTAGCTAGGCTTTCTGTGCTGCCGTGTTTGTCTAATAGTTGTATCATAGTTAAACATGATGAGATATCTGATGATTTTTAAATGAGAAATAATATATAATAGAAATTAATGGTAATATGAACATAATTAAAGGAGAAACTAGAAAAATCAAGAGATTGATCTAAAGATGGAAGTTTTAAAAACTTCGAGTTCATAGTTGGTATTTAATAGAAAATTTGTGAAAAACTGATTATGAAAATGAATCACATGATAAAGACATTAGAGATTGGAATTCTATAAGAACAACATAGAAAAATCACCTCAATAATAGGTTGGATCGATGTTGAAAGGACCTTAGACTTGATCTGAAGGAGAATCAACAGTAAGTAAGTGGTTGTTATTGCTTGTTGCTTGTATGTGGTATTATATCATTTGTGCTTTGGGAAAAATTACTTATAAAATCCTGGAACCCGCTTTTCTTGTCCCTATTTTGATTTTTTATTATCATTAAATAGAGGCCATGGCAACTTTTGTTCCATCGGTCATAGCATCAGCAAGAAATCTTACAATCATTCAATCCACCATGTGTGACATAACTAAGAGATCTTGGAATCATTTAAACCACTAGGCGTGGCATAGCTAGGAGGTGTTGGGATCATTTATGACATAATTACAAGGTCTTGAGATCTCCAAATCCGTTGTCTATGGTGAAGTTTCTACTTAATGCAAATAGCTCATGTCTACTAAAAATACATTTTCTTAGGTCTAGTTCTAGCTAATTTTCATTTACAAGTAAATCTATCAATTTATGTTTATTGTTGTAGTTAATTAATAAAAGATTTAATATTCATTTTGATATTTAATTGTCTAGTGTGTTGCTTATGGTAAGTCGGTATGGTTTATCATTGTGTGTGTGTGTGTGTGTACGTGTGTGAGGGTATGTTTGTGCATGTGTGTGTACAGTGGTCCACACTAGACATTTCTTACTTGATAAATGCTAATAGACCCTTAATTACATATGCTAATCAATGCTTAAATTGATTGTTTTAATGCATAAATTTGTTGAAAAACGACACTTAAAATACTTTGATTTTGTTCCAAGATTCCAAATGTAATTTGAAATAAAAGAAAGAGTTTGATCAAATTTCACATACTTTATAGGTGGAATGAGTAGGAAATTAAGTATTCTATCTTGGACATGAAGGAAGACACGACGGTGTCTATAGTCGTATGGATGCGGAAAGGAGAATTAGAACACATAATTCAACACGAGACATGACACAATTATGTTTATGCCTATGTCATAGTGAAACCTCAAATTTTCATATACAACATGTGATAAGAGAGGATACATGACCATTTTTGTGGTCATGTTAAAAATAGAAAGGGACACGATAAATTGACATGGTCATGTTGTAAAAAGGATACCACTGAAGAGAAAGGAAAAATGTTGTTTTTTGACATGAACTGAGAGACGCCTTATTAAAACTCAATCTTTCTAAAGCTTAAAAGTCATTTTTAAGAATTACAAGTTATCAAATTGAAGGAGAGAGGAGATTTCCTATTTCAAAAAGAGAAACTTCTAGACTTTCAACTTTCCTATTCATGAGACATTGCATTTTCCTATTCTTGAATGTTTCACTATATTTCACTTGTTTATTGTTGAAGATGTAACTTTACAATTTTGGGAAATACAACTTTTGCGTTTTAAGAAGATTTCAATTTCCTATTGAAGATGATGCAGAGCTCTATAAAGTGGAGATATAAATTTTAGAGGATAACTTATGCACTTAATTTTAGATCCATGTAGGACAAGATCTTTGGGTTTCACTCAAGTTGCAAGACTATTAAGCCTAGATTTCGATAAAACCTAGGTTTTCTATACAGTTTGCTTTTAATTATTTTCAAATGATCATTGATTTTTGAATTTAATTGTGTGCTTTAAGTGTATCTTGAATTGACCATCTAAAGTATTGATTCTTGATTTAATTTTATACTTATTAATTGAGAAATTACTTGTATGAGTGGATCGACACAATCTAAGATAATTACACATAACTCTAGAGACGTAATACTGTAAATCTCTTAGATTACGATCAAACTTAGTACAGAAATTCATAGAACAACAACATAATTGTTGGGATTTTGACTTGGAAGAGATTCTAGTTAATTAACCTAGGATAAAAATTGGTATCCTCGAAAGAGATGTCAATATACATTAGGAATTCCTATAGTTAAAAAATAGTTCAATTACCATTTGTAAAATTGCATAGAAACCTAGCGAAGATTTGAAATTTAGATGTTCTTGCAATATTGATATAACTTTTTTTATTCTTTCCTTGTGTTATACTAGCTCAATCATTAATTGATTTTCCAACTATGATTTTATCAATCAAACAAGAGGAGAAAGATGATTCCTTAGGGAACAATACTCACACTAATAGATGGCAATCTTTGTATTGGTGGTAGGAGTTGTCATAATTGTGCTAGTGAGATTATTCATCAACATACCGCCACTTACTTTTATTTTTAAGGTTATGTCAATGAATGTTGATGATTTCTATGACAATATGGACGACAATCTTTCCATTGATGGTTAGACCTGTGATAGCTATGTAAGTGAGATTATTCATTGATTACCAAGGATAGATTTTGATGTTTCTAGTCAATTTATGTTCAAAGCTAATGGACTTGTGAGACAACTTAGGATTTTGGGTTAATTTTATATTTGAGGAATTATGTAAAAACATTTGAGGATTGAGATGTTATAAGTATTTTAGGTTGAGAAAATTTTTAATTCATCATAAAATTACTTACACAAATACCAATTATGTAAAAATAATTACCTAAATACTGATGCAAAATTGCATGTATAAGATGCAATTTTACTTTGTCCATGAATATTGCATGTCTTACCTACGATTTTTGGATTTTACAAAAATAGTAAAATTTTCCATTTAAAGATGCAATTTTTTTGTTAAAACTAATATAGCATGTATTAGATGCAATTTTATGTAGGTATTTTGATAATTAAAATTATGTAATTTTATTTAGATAATTTTGTTTTGTAGAATTGGTAAACATATATTGCACTCATATTGGATCTCCATATATGATTCTATGGTTGATAAGTTTTAGTTGCCTTGTTCATTCATGTTTCAACACGTGTGTGGCAAAGCTCAAGATGTCTTAGCACCATCGTTACATAAATACTAATGAAATTTTAACATGAATAATAAAGAGTAAAATTATCATTTGTAATTTGCACATGCTCTCTCTCTCTCTCTCTCTATACCACACACACACACATATATAAGAAATAATATGTAATATCTACTAAATCTTTTCTTATTTGATTGAGTTCAGCAAGATTTCAAAATATGGACGATTTGCTTCGAAAGGGAAGCCAACATTTTCATAGAAGGTTGTTTTTGAAAAGGAAATCACAGAAAATAAATAGAATTTTTGGATGGAAGCATCTTTGAAATAATGGCATAAATAATCTAATCTCATATTGAATAAGTTAAGAATGCTTATAGAAGAAGACTCTTAAGGACTCTTTCAAGTCAAAAATTGAAGATTAAGTTTTGAATTTCAGATTGAATATCTCAAAAGTCGTTCAGTTGTTATGTAAAAGCACGAGGTATTGCTTTTTGTGAAGTCATGTGTTTCAAACAGTAAGCTTGTTTCCTTTGAGCTATACTAGTATTAGCAAGTTACTAGTATTAAAATATGGCATCTTTTTTAAGCATCAAAAGAAAAAAAAAATTATGACTTTTGTGAGGACTCGTAAGAAAGATTATAAAATTAACAATTTTTTTTTTTCGATTTTTACTTTCAATAGGGGATCTTTGGATGAGTTTGTGTGTGTGTGTGTATATGCCAAAAAAAAAAAAAAACGAAACGATAAATCATAATATAAAGATTTAGCATGTGTTAAATTGTTCAAATATTGGTAGTCAATATCCTTTATTCAATTCATTGATTTTAAGGCTTCTAGCCTTTTTTTTTTTTTTTTTCCCCTTCCGTTAGTTACTTTAGTTATGAATCATTTATTTAAAAAAACACAATTTGATGGCTTAAAATAAAGATAAATTCAATATGGTTGATAGTTAGCTTCCCTTTTTTTTTTTTTTTCAACTTTTATGAGTGCATGCACAATTTGATACATGTATCAACTCAAATAATTTTTTTTAAAGATTAGAAAAAAAAAAAAAATCATGCATTCCCTATATATGTATACTCTTTTTAGTCTTTTTCTATCGTGCTTGTCACGACTTGGTCTCAGCATACGGACAAAAATCGTTCTGTGCCAGAAATTCCTGAAAAAAAAAAAAAAAAAAAAAAAAGAAGAAAAGAAGAAAAGTTAATACTAAACAGTCATAAAATGATTAAGAATTAAAGGAAAAAAAAGAATAATGTGAAGGATTAAAGTAATAATCATTTGTTTAAATCATATTTATGCCCATGTTTTGACTCCATATATTTCCCCTTGTCTCTTGTCTGCCATGGTGAAAATTACAGTATTTTGACCCAACCCCAGTTGGCACATGCACATTGACTCTCAACCTCCAGACAAACTCACCCTCTCAAAAATTCACAACTTAACACTAAAAGATATAAATATACACACACACATATATATATCTACAGCAATCAAGAACTTTTTGTGAAATAAACGATCCCAATCCCAAGGTCAAATCCAAATAGCCCTGCGGTAACCTTTTTCTCTTCTCTCTCCCTCTCACACACATACTAGTAAACCTTATATGACCTATTGACCCCCCCACTGAGAAAACCCTTTTATTTTTTTTAATAATTTCACTCTCTCTTCAATGGACAACTGGTTTTTAAGCTTAAAACTACATGAATATAGAGGAAGAAAGCCTCTTGCTTGCTGGTCCCTTCTTCTGATAGTGTTGCTTCTTCTCTTATTACACTCGGAGACGTGTTGTGGGGTTAAACATAGAAGACACTTGCATCGTCGTGGGCTGTCCCTGTCCAGTTTAGAGAAGGTAAATAACTTCGGATTTCAAGTGGTGGTGGTGGTGGTGGTGGAAAAGAAGACAATAATCAAGATGTTGGTGGGAAGTTCTTTACGGTTGAAGAAAGGCGAGTCCATACAGGTCCCAATCCTCTTCATAATAAATAAATAAATAGGATTATTATTGTACGCAATATATACATGTAAGTCAAAGCTACACAAGCCTCAGGAATCTATATGGGATGTGTGGTGCTTATATATATAATATATATATATTATATACTTGTTTCGGATTTTTGGTAAGCTTTCTTTATAAAAGGTAAGACTCTTTTTGGGATCCTCTAAATGGCATCGAAGTCAAGAAATAGCCGATTCTTCCTGCTGTTATGTTTCTTTTAAATATATATATATATTTGTTGATCTCTACTTATTTGAGCTTCAAAAAATAAGCCAAGGCGATATTGATGGAGAAGGAAAAGTCTGGCATATGTCAAAGCACTGTGTTAACTTTGAATGAAGGATTTAATGTTGGGTGTAGAATCAAAGCTATATCATGAGTTAGCAATTTCCTTCTTTTCACTGTAAAGAGCAAATCCAAGGTGTTTTAATGGTGGTTCGGGTGTTATGAATAATATGGACGCGCTTTTGTTTTAGTGGGTTTGGTGGTGGTATCATTTTTATGTGTTTTCTTTTTTTCTATGTTTGATCATCATGAAGGAACGTGGACCAGAGAGAAGCTGTTACACCACATTAAGATTCTTAGCTTTGGTTAGTTATCAAAAACTTACATAGGTTGTTGGATTTTCCTTTCATCAATTTTCTCCCTGCTCACTTATGCTAACATCAATAAAAATCTTTAATCATATCCCCATTTTGTTAAATCCAAACCCCTAGTGCACCCATGATATGGAGGTCTAAGTATATATATAAGTTATGCATTAACAAAAATAAATACTTATTATCTCAATTATCCAAAAAAAAAATAATAAAGTGCTTTTTTTTTTCTTTTTAGTAGATTTGAAACTATCAATTGCATAAAAAACATTTAGAATTTTAAATTAGTAATTAATTTATTCTCTTTTAGAATGAGAGAGTTAATTGGTAATTTTACTTGTTGTTACACTCAAACCCCACTTGCAAAAAATAATATGATAATGCATCATTTTCAATTATAAATCTGAAAGAATATGATTCTAGCTCCCATCATATCGTAAGGGTTTTCATTACCCTACAGGAGGAAATGTTACATAAGGGATTTTTTTTTTTTAATCTTTTATTACCAATAAGGCATTAGCATTATTGCCATTGTACACTAAAATTGGATGTCAAATTCAACTGACCTGCTGGGTTAGGAAATGTTTATGTATGCATATATATTTTTGGAAGATGAGTGTGTTTTTTTTTTTTTTATAGATGTTTTCATAATTATATATCTATTAGCATGGCTATTAAAAGACATAAAATTGTAAGGGAACTATTTTAGTAGTAATCAGTAATAGCAGTAGAAAGTAGAAGAAGATTGAGAACTATTTTAGTGGCATGTGTCTGAGGGCACATACTGGATTCTTAAAACTTATAGGGTGGGAGAAAATGAGGAAAACCAATAGTTTAGATTATAGAACTACTTAATCTCTGTGGTGCAGCATTCTTTAATGTCGTTGATGGAAGAAACAGAAATTCCTCCTCGTTATAAATTTCAATTTTTCCAAAACATAAATTGAGTAGACTGCTAGCTCGTCAATAGTTATATAACATATATTAGCAGCAAGCCAGACAAATAATGTTTATTAATGGATAATGAAATTTTTATGAGCTCCCCTTGCTGAAGAAACTTCTGTTCCTTGTGTGGAATATAAATTTTATTCTAAAAAATCTCTACTTATAAAAACAGAATAACAACCGAAGAGGTATTGTGTTTTTCCAAACTCGTGTTGTTCCTAGTAAAGCAAAGGGGTAATATCAAAATTGATACCTAAACTTTGACCAAATGAGCAACTAGCTACCTGAATTTTTAATTTGACCAATTCGATACCTGAATTTTGAAATTAATCAATTTGGTATCTAAAAAATCTTTGAATTGATAAATTTAGTACCTCAAAAAACTTAACAAAGCTACCATTGGTGTGTACGAAAAGTTCTTTCAAGTACCAAATTGAATAATCTCAAAATTTATGTATCAAATTGATCAAATTAAAAATTCAGATAACTAATTACATATTAGCCCAAAAACAAATGCGCATAAGAATTTCATCCTCCAAAACCAAAATGCTTCACAATACATGTATACATACATACATATATATATATATATATATATATATAATATATAGCCCGCTATCTATTAAAGCTGTTCAGCTCGTAGATTTTGGAGAATAGAAACTAGTTGAGGACAGCCTATTATAGTGGAAGCATAAATGAGGCGATTATTTGCCGAAATTAAAAGATACCGTGGCTATGCAATTGGCGTTTATGCCAAAAAAAAAAAAAATTAAAAAGGAAAAGAAAACGCATCAATGATAGACCTAACAGAAACAAGGAAAGATGTGTGTCCTGACAGGAGAAAGTGGCAAAGCTTCCGGTTGGATAGGAAAGTTCAATGGGCAGCTAAAATCCTCATAAAGTTGTAACCAAGGCAGTCTTGTTTTTAGAGCTAACCATCCTTTTCAACTTTCTTCACCATGGTCTTATCAAGAGTACAATCTTTCACCAGGTACCAAGCACCATCTCATCTAATGCAGATGTTGAGAAACGTACGGGAGTATTAAAGCTCAAAACCAGTTTTCTCAGAAGTGCCGTATTGCCATTAATGAGACCAAGAAAACGACCAAATACTAGTACAGTCCGAAAGCTATTCAGGAACAGAGAATCTAGACAAAATGCTCCCACATAACACAGGAGACTAATAACCGTCAGTCCACCCAGTCCTTACCTTAAAACACTAACTCTAATAAAGCTATTGGGAACTAATAAACCATCGAAGTAACAGCCAACAACATTTATTTTCCTTTGAAATTCCACTGTTTTGCTTGTACCCTTTTCTTTTGGGATTCGTATCACCCAACAGTCACGACTTTGATATTGCCAATTTTGATCTTTGAACAATGGCGTAAGGAAGCTGATATCAGAGGATATTGAAATCCAAAGCTCATTTTTACCTTCCTCTCTGGGGTTCCCAAATGTGACACGTTTCATCGGGCTGTTTGATGAAAGTAGAAATGTTTCGATATAAATTTTCAGATGGAACATATACAAATAGAGAGGTCCTCTACTTTGCTTGATATTAGTTCCATATATGTGCTTCAAAGTTCAACAAACACGAGATAAGACTAAAAGCCTAGAATTTTTATGTTAATTAGTTTGACCCCACAAAGAAATCACGCCTTTTACATGGTAATACACACTAATATGGGGATAACGATTAGCTTTTGCATGTTACACCACAAGTTTCCTGTTTAAATATGCGGTGGATTCCTTCCAATTACCCTCCTTGAGTAAGGTCAAGGAATAACTTTATGCACGCGTGATTGCTCAACCGAAGAACAAGAAAACGAAAGGGCCAGGTGAGAACTCATTCCAACTTCACTTCGCTTCACTTTCACAGCATGAGGGTGTAATGGTGTCAGTGAACCAAAAACCTGCACCTGGGAAAAAGAAAACCAGGGCATCAGCTATCAGCTGCTAAATAACTATAGGTCTATGTATGTCATGAATTACCTGAATGGAGTGAGAACCACCACTCTATTGCACTGGCAGAATATTACGTAAGGAAGTTCCCTAGAGCTTGGAAACACAAAGCGTACTTCCTTTTAAAGCTGTTGCAGTCTTTGAACCTGATGTCCGTCCCAGATGCTTGCAGATGAAATCTCCAGCCAACAAGAGCTTGTTGATGTCTACTTTTGTCTGCACTCCAAGTCCATTGAGCATGTAGACAACATCTTCTGTAGCAATATTCCCAGAAGCCCCCTTGGCATATGGGCAACCGCCAAGACCAGCAATAGAGGAATCTATTGTGGCAACTCCCATCTGAGAAATGAAAAGCATCCATCATATATGATAATCATATACATAAAATGATACATAAGTTAAGAATCTTCATGTAATTAGTGAGCCTGCTGGAAATGGAACCACAAATCTGACATCTTACGTTGGAGAGTCTAATGGTGAACAATCACCTTGTCAATTGGTAAAATTTGCAAATTCACTCAATTCCTATTGACATGCAGCACCAGTTACTTTAGATATGCTAAGGGTAGTGGTCCAGCTTCAAGCCATTTGCCAAAGGCACTAGAGATTTGTGGTCTCTTTACCACCATTTTTATATTTCACGATTAGCAGAATGTTGCTAAGGAAGAGAACCATCCCATTAACAATTAATAAGATGTGCAGAATTCTTGTAACTGCCCGACATCTATGGTTGAAGTAAAACCCTAGTTCCAGGGAAAGAAACTGAAAATGGAACATATATAATGCATCAACTAAGCACTCTTGAGGGCTTGCCTAAGAAGTAAGAGGAATATCATCGAATAAGGCCTGATCCTATTCATGGAGTTTCCACAAATATTCACTCTAAGAGTAAAAGGTTCGAATGAATTGGAATATTTTCTAGAGATTGGACATGGCGCTTAGTTCATAATACGGTATGTACATAATAAAAGCCAATTGTGAGAGAATTATTGAAAGGGATAATATTAGAAATGGTATATGAACTTTACCGAAATATGCAGTTGGATATCTAAAATCTAAAATCTAAAATCTAAAATTGTTCAATTTAGTACCTAAAACACTTTAAAATTGATCAATTTAGAACCTAAAAAAACCTGACAAATGTACCAATAGTGTGCACAAAAAGTTCTTTCAGGAACTAAATTAATTGATTTCAAAGTTCAGGTATTGAATTGATCAATTTCAAAGTTCAAGTATTAAAATGATCAATTTTAAAGTTTAGGTACCGAATTACATATTTTGTTAAAGTTCAAGTATCATTCATGATATTAACCCATATTAAAAACCTTTTCTGTTTCTCTTTCGTGGAAGTTTTAACTCACAAAGGTATATGGAGATCACAAACTTTTACAATAGAAAGCAATGCCTCGTCCTTGGCATTTTTGTAGTGATTTATATTTGGGCAAATTCAAAAACACTTTGTAACATGCGAAAATCCAATGACATTATACATTGAAAATTAAGCACCTGCTATTGAACCTTTTTTTTTTGGGGGGCACGGAATATCGAGATCATGATTATCACTAATTACATTTCAAAAATATACGGTTTTGCTAACCATCCCAAAGTTTCAAGGCCCAATCTAAGATAGGCTTTCTCGAAATAGCTATCCCAAGGGAAACTCCAAATACAGGCCTAGATCAGGTGCTTGAGGAGAAAGATTAAAGGCCTGCCCTCATGTCACGTGGCCTGCACCGAGTTGTTAGCTCATTGGGATTTTTCCTTAATCAAAGCAGATCAATTCAGAGTGCTGATTGGAGACATGGTGTGTTATATCACTCTAAGGGTGCTTTTGGTGCTTTTAAAAAATAATCCAAAGACATGTACTCTCTCAAGACCATTGTTACTGTGTTTGCAGAAAAAGGCAAGTTAAAGATTCTAACAAGTGCCCTGAGTCAACCATCACTTTAATAGATAAACACACAATAACCTGGTTCAACACAAATATCGTGCCAACTCATGTACATCCATCAAAGAAGTGGTTCTAAACCAGGTTTAACAGGGTGTCTTGACCCGGTTGACTAAAGATAGTCAATCTAAGAAATCCTCCCTTTTCGAAAACTGCGAAACAAAATGTTTATGTAATGGGACTCTGCAATACTTTCTAAATAAATTGTGGTAAGAGTCTAATTTTTCAATGTAAACCACCCCCCACACCCCACTTAAACCCTCACCACTTACAGATTTACGAATATTCAATCTGATTTCACGATATACATAAGCATTATGTTCATAGGTAAGAGAAATCATGGCCAATGGATTCAAAACTTAACAAATATATGAGGGTTGATGTCATAAATAGTACATAAACTTTGACAAAATATACAATTAGGTACCTGAACTTTAAAATTGATTAATTTAGTACCTGAACTTTGAAATTGATCAATTTAGTATCTAAAAAAGCTTTTCATGTATGTAAACAGTACTTCTGTCAAATTCTTTTAGGTACTAAATTGATTGATTTCAGAGTTCAAATGCCTAATTGCATATTTTGCCAAAATTCAGGTACCATTCATGATATTATTCCAATATCTAAAGAAAGTCATTCCTTTATACCATCCTTAAGTTAGTCCTGCAAGTACTGTCATAGAAGGAATCTCAACTTCTAATTAATGATCAGCACTTTTATCTTTTAGGATTCTTTTCAGGACCGAACCATACTGCAGGATTATGTGACATATGGTTAATCTACATCTGAATGTGAATGTAACTGTCATATATTGTTTCAGTCAGGCTTTAGGACAAAAACAGTATTACTGCAAAGAATGTGCCGAGTACTCAGGGGTGTTGAGTCCTACTTGCCTCTTCTCATTTGCGAATGAAAGTTGGAGAATAAGAATTTCTTTGATAAGGAGAGCTCTTATGTAAGCCAGGTCAGAAGAACAGGTTTGATGGCACAATTTGTGTTAAGAACTTAAAACCATGTTATGGTATTAATTTCAAATAAATATGCTTGAAATAAAGAAATATACAAGTAACAGTTTTGCCACGTCATCAAAATCAAAGAAAAGAAATGCTCCATTTTCAATTTTTAGTGGCTCCTTGTATTTCATTCACAGAAAATGAATACCCTGTAAATCACCCTCCATGAGATGTTTTCTATGCAGACCAGCTGAAAGCCCAACTGTTTATAATCATTTTAAGTGGATGTATAGGTTAAGTACCAATTATCATACTCTCTTAAACTCAACTTAGTAACAGAAAGTGTCCAATGGCATGAATGAATAACAAATTGATTGAGTAAAATTACTCATAAAAACCTTCACATACAAGAAGCAGATGAAGATTGCAAAAACTTTTGTAACTCCTCCAGAATGACAATGTGTTGTTTACCTGCAACGAGGCAAAAATATTTGAAAGTGCTTGCCCATAGGTATCATGAAAATGGATAGCAAGCTTATCTAGAGGGACAACGTCAGCAACAGCTTCAAGCATTGGAAGCACTGTACCTGAATGAAAGAGAGAACTTAACCAGGATATCACTCAAACTGAAATGATGCGATACTTTATAAAACTTGGATGAGGCATATGGTTATACCCATCATAAGTGCACCAGTAATACATAATAAACCTATTCAACTTGTTTCAACCAAAACAAAGAAGGAAACAAAAGTTAAAAAAAAAAAAAAAAAAAAAAAAAAAAGCCCTCTTCATGAATTTCATGTCATTGGAGAGGACATAAAGAGGCTCTCTCTTTTGCTTCGTCAAGTCCAGCAACCCTCCCAAGTAAAATGGACATAGTTAATCAAGCTGTCAGTAATATGCAATGCAGCGTATTCACTATCAGACTAGCCACTGGATATGCTTATGACTCAGCACCTCTTTCCACCTTTTTAAGGTTCATGTACAACACACAGTACCTTTTCTTTTTAAATTTAACAGGTGGAATGAGCAGGAAGGGAAAGGAGGGGACATCAAACTCCTCTCAACTGTTGCCTGTTGGGCATTATAATGTTAGTAAAGCTGAGCTAAGACCCCATTTGTATGCAACACACAACTTTCTATCAATCGTAACATAATCACTCAGCATCTGTAATCACTATTAATTATGGTGTGCATTATCCAAGCACACACATCCCCTTAGCACAGAGCTAAGACCTCATTCATATGTAACATACAACTTTCAATCAATCATAACATAATCATTCAGCATGTGTGATCACTATTAATTATGGTGTGCATTATCCAAGAACACACATCCACTTACAATGAAATAATGAACTTTACCAGGAGTTCCAACACCAATAGTATCACCGAGAGAAATTTCATAGCAACCCATGCCATAAAGCTCTTTGGCAACATGAACAACATTGGATGGAGGTATCGGCCCTTCTTCTGGACATCCAACAACACATGATATATATCTGGTTGATCAAGTATTATACAGATTAAATAATTCATATGGCATAAATGAAGCATGATTTTATCTATGTTTACTTTCTTCTTCTTCTTCCCCCTTTTTTTTAGTTGTTTTGGGGGTTGGGTAATAGGAAAAATGACAATCTAAAATGAAAGAATCCTTGTAGGTGATCAATACAACTAGAGTATCTATGAAAGCATAAAAATTTCACACATTTGACTACCAAATATGTTTTCTTTCCAAGTTAAGACACCTTTCATCTTCTGAAGGCAGGAAGCACTTCATTCACAATTGCTGTAATACAGCACGACATTTTAATATTAATGAAAACAAATATCAATAAAAATGCAGTTTCTTATGGTCAAGATTATTTTCAAGAGGGCAGTCAGAAACATTGATTCTTTTCCCCCTGTTTATAGAAGAATTGAACCAGTCATGATTTATGCAGGCACCTTTTTAAAAAATTATATTAAATTAAATTGAATGAAAAAAATGGATTAAATGAGAGGTGGGGGATTGGAGGAGGAAGAAGAAGCATACCCACGTACAGGAATTGAATGTTTTTTAGCAGCTAGTGTAACATCACTATATCGCTTAAGACTGTCTTCAATGCTACAGTTGATATTTTTCTTTGAAAAAGATTCTGAAGCTGATGCAAAGATGGCCACTTCTTTAGCTCCAGCTGATAATGCCGCTTCAAAGCCCTAAACAATGAACTTTGTCACAATCTCAAGGCAGAGAACTTTGTTGCCAAAAACAGTTGGAAAAAAGAAAGACAAAGAAAAGGCAATGATGCAAATTACTTTAAGATTAGGAGTTAATACAGGAAATTGGGCCCCTTCAACATTTTGAATTGCTTCCATTACATCCTTTGCATCTCTCAACTGTTGATAAATTGAAAATAATAGACAAGCATAAAAAGGGCATCTTATCTGTACCTTTTATAATATGTGAAAAACGAGAAAATAAGTAATTGACATAATCAATATACGATAAGCTCCTAAATAGTCTGAAGAGGATCGTATCTATATTTTTGTAATGTAAGGAAATATTAACGGTTAATTTGACTAAGAAACAATAAGCTGACAATAGATCCAAAATAGTTTGTAGAGCATTATAAGATTTCACAGAGCAGATATTGTCTGAAAAGCAAACAAGAAAGACCAAAATACTCAACAACACTCAAAGCCTTAACCCACTGAATGAAATCAGCTGCAAAGAAAAGGGAAAAAAAAGAAACCATGCATTGGATAGTCAAAATGCATTTAGTTACTTTTTCGCACACAGGATTTTTACATGGTTATTATTAATATATATACATTAAGCTACTTAAACAGCCACGTCAGCCCTAATATCGCAACCCTAAATACTTTATTTTAAAGTACCCCTTTCCTCTTATAATTTCCCTTTTTTTTTCCCCAAAACAATAATGTATTGTATTTCTAATCAATATCAAAGTTCCATGTTATCACAGATGTGTTGTTTGTAAACCAATACTTCCTTCTATTTCTCTTTTCCCACAAAGGTGCAATAAAGCCTACAAATCTGCTCCAAACCAAGTTGCTTTAGTAACTATATGATGCATATCAAACGGCTAGTTTGTCCACAAAAATTTTGCATCTTGACGTATATGATGCTGTACATATACAATTCTTTCTCATAAGTAGACAACCATGATTGTAAGCTTTAGGTAGTGTTTTGTATTCCAAAAGGCACAACCAAGATTAAAAGTATGAAGGATGCTTTGCCACCATAGACTACCTCACATTTGAGCTCCCCAACTGGAGACACGGCTTATAGGAAATACTGCTTATTTATATAATTTTGTTTGGATAATGTTATTTATATAATTAGTAATTACCCTTCAGCAGAAAAACACTGCTCAGATAAACAACTTACAATGTATTACATTGACAAATAATGTCAGATAAGGATTTGATTTTCTACAATGCCTATTCATTGATATGAATTGGAGGGGGTGTGGGCGGGGGACGGGGGGGAACTGCTAATATTTCCACCATTGTAGGCCTAAGAACTCAGGATATGGAATATGTGCTCCTTACAGATCTCTCATCCCCACACACCATAAGTACCACAAAATCCCCAAAATTGAAATCATATACATACATATATGTTTGTGTGTATTGCAAATGAGGTAATTTGTCTAACATAATTTTAGAGTTAAGTTCAAAATCAATTATGCTATATTTAACAAAATCAAATAATTAGACCTATATGTGATGAGAAGGATTTGGATTGATGGGCACAGGTCCCATCATATATAATTGGGTTATATTTTCCTCACTTAATTTATTTATGGTTATTAAATATGATCCATTAATAATTAGAATGATTAGAAAATCATGATGGACTAAGCCTCTCAATAAATTACCATTGACATTTCTTTATGAGGGAGCCTCTTTTGGGGGACCTACCTTCTCTACCTCATCAATTGTTACACTAGTCCCTCCTTTACTACGATAACCTCTGCCACCTTTCTGATCCCTCCCCAAATTATATTTTCTCTTGTTTCTTTGAATCATCCTATTGCAAAAATTAACCTTTCATCTAATCACGTGACGCATGTGGATGCACCCTTTGCTCACTAATACTTACAACAAATCCTCACTCACACACACACACATACATAATATAGTTGTTCAAGATCATATAATCAGTAAAGAAAACGACAGCAAAAATATTAAGCTATACAAGCGTAAATTCACTAAGCCATATTGCATTTATCAAGTCAATATCCAAATCATCTACTTTCGAATGGAATGTACAGTTTATGTAGCTATGAGGGAATACTGAGGTGGGTCTGGTAACATGGGGATCATTGATTAAATTAAAGTGAACTAACTAAACAAGCATGGCATCAGGCATAGTTTCTGCTTCACTTTTTTAATTTCACTAGGAAAACAATTACAAAAACCAAATTACTTCGCTGATAGAAAAGGAGAAATACTTTCCTAACTAGAGATGATTTAATAGGAAGATATGATACAAGCAGTCCCAGAGAATAGATAATTTTAAGAAGAAAACAAAGAAGGCCATTCTTCAGCCCACAAACAAAAGCTACTCACGAGCTTATATTGATGCAAAAATTTTCTGAGGGTGGCTTCCCTCGGTAACAACTAAGCAATACTTACCTGGGGTACCCATTTTGGAGAAACAAAACTAGTGGCCTCAACTACAGGCAATCCTGAATTAACTAGCATTCTTATCAACTGAACTTTGACTGCTGTTGGTACAATCTCTTTCTCATTTTGCAATCCATCCCTTGGGCCAACTTCAACAATCTTAACATATCCAGGTATGCTTCCCAGAAGCTGCAGTGTTCAAATGTAGATGAACATAAAAGTTTTTGGGAGGCATGAAAGCAAAACCAGATAGTAGAAGCAGTAAGAATTCTTTACAATTAAAAAATCCATAAATGGGCAGCCCAAAGACTTCAATATAACAGTATTTATGTGCAATAACATAGAAGCAATAATTGAAATTAATTACTTAAAAAATAGAACTGAAAGAAAAATGTAGACCAAGCATATTTCTAACTGTCAAACTAAAGCTCTGAGCAACAATCCAAATGATAAAACCATCCATGAGCTTGGCACCTTATTAGCGTTCCCAAGGACTGGTGCATAGCTGTGCACTTGGTTACAATCATTATCTTTAACACTGTGATTCCAACTCCAACTCCCAAGTGTCTGATTAATGAAGTATCTCTGTTTGGTTCTTTGATTTCTTCTCCATTGGGATATTGTATCTTTCTGACTGGACAACAATAACCAGAAAATATGTTCTGTCACAATCATTACTGGCAGATGCCTCATACATCTCGAGTGCAAAAAAATGGTAAATAAATATGCAAATAAATTATATATGGGATTATTTAAGAAAATAGAGTCTTCCTGCAATTATTAAGTGAGAGAGGACATCCATCTCCATATGAACATCCCAAAGTAATTTGGTCCTTCATCCCATTTGCTGCAATACTTTTCTTTTTTATTTTTTAAATTATTTTGAACAATGTATTTATTTTATTATATAAGATACTAAAACTGTTTTGCGCTTTAGTATGACAGATATACAAGTTCATATAAGAACTCTATTATCAGCTTCTGTACTTTTGAAGTAAATTGCAACTCAATGCGTAATTGCATACCTTATTGCAGATTTATCTTTTATTATTTCGATACCAAAATGAAATTAGCCACCTAGATCACTTATGCTACCAAATAGGTGATAGTTAGGTGATCCTCCATAGCCATTATCGATATTCATATCAAAAGCCTGATGAGTTCATTAACAAATGGTTTTATTTCCATATGCCAATCAACTACTTGGAATTAGGTAATTGCAGAGCAGTCTGTAATTGAGTGGTTGTAGGACAGTCGTGGGCTGGTTGCATGGGTTGTTAACACTCTCTTTTATTTATATTTTCCTTTTTTTGGTTTTTGTTTGTTTTTTCGGAAGCTACCATTCTTTGTATTATTTGCATCTGGTGCAACATTTCTTTTCCCTTTTCATAAAAAAAAATTATCACAATATAACTTATAGAAAATTAATTACCATTTTACAGGTGCAAAAGTAAAATCGCATTTCCAAAATGCCATTTAAAAAAAAATACAAAAATTGCATTTATGATCTGCCTTTTCCAAAAATTAATACGCTCCTTGCAATTTCATACATGCAATTCATGTGCAAAGCAAAAATCGCATCATAATTGTGATTTTGCTACAGTAATTTGTTAATTAATTTGACATAAATCACATTTGCATAATCAGTTTCTTCAAGTGTTGCAAACAAACCAAAAAAAATTCTGTTTTCATCTATTATATCTATTTTTTGCATACTCCTTTGTGGGATTTTGGAAGATTGTTTCCTGTCCGATTTTTGATATCTCTTCCATAAAACCCTCCTTGGTGAGAAGAACAGCATTATCCCAAAATTTTTTGAATGCCTTATTGAAGAATGACATGAGAGTTAGTGGAGTTACCAAAAGGTAACAACCCTTAAATACAAGTGGGTATTCTCTATAAAACATAAGAAAGATGGCAATGTTGAAAGTTTCAAGGCTAGATGGATAACTTAGGAATATATACAGATATATTGGATTGACTATGAAGAGGCATTTGCTCTGGTTGCAAAGTTAATCACAGTTCTGCTTTCTTTTGGCAGCCAATTTAGATTGGCCTTCACATCAATTAGATGTAAAGAATGTCTATTTGAATGGGAATCTAGAAATGGCACCCAAAGACAATAAAAAAAAAAAGTGCGTGCATGTTGTGGGGGAGATCTATAAGAGGAGTTATATGAAGCTATCACCAAGATGTTAAAAATCCTGGAAAAGAATATAAACTATTGTGGACTCAAGCAATCTCCTCAGGCATGGTTTAAACACTTTAGCTCTACCCTTCTAAGACATGGATATAGTTAGAGTCTAGCTGATCATTCTTTGTTATTGAACATAAGTGAAGAAAGTAAAAAGTTAATTCTCATTGTGTATGTCAATTACATAACAATAATAGGGGATAATGAAATTGAGACAGCAGTCCTAAAAATGCAAAGTAAAAAGAATTTAAAACAAAAGCGCTAATATTTTCTAAGAATTGAGATGGCAAGGTGCAATAAAGATCAAGAAGGGCATCTTCATCTCACAAATAAAGTGTGTAATAGATTTATTCAAGGAAACATGAAAACTGGAGTGCAACCCTCATTCTAACCATCTTGAGCATATCTGGAAATGCAAAAGTGAAGAAAATAATCCTTCAATGGATAAGGGTCAATGTTAAGATTGGTTGGAAGGTTGATATATATCCAATTGACATGACCCAACATAATCCTACTATGAGTGTAGCTGGTCAAGTAATACATTAACCTACCAACAGATATCTTAACACGAAGAATTGCAAACTAAATTATCCAAACGGGACTCCAATTTTGGGTTTAATGTTTGAAAATAATGATTCCAGAAATATTGAAGTATTTGTGCACATAGACTGCGTGGAAGATACTAGAGACAAAAAACCTATCACAGGTCACTGCACTAGAATGTGGTAGCTAGAAGCAGTACAGAGGCACAACTCAGATCTATTTCACAAGGATTGTGTAATGCCATTTAGTTAAAAAGATTGATGAATGATTTAAACATGGCAGATACCAACCCTACAAAAATGCACAGTGACTTCAGTCTTCAACAAGCATAATGAAGATCCCCATTCAACATGATCATATAAAACATGTTGGAATAGACAAGCATTTTGTTAAGTCAAGTCTGGATAAGGCTTTAGGAAGTGGATATCCTTACAAAAACTTTACATAAAGCGGCTTCTGCATCCATGTTGAGCAAACTGGAAATGACCTATTTCTCAGCTTGATGGGAGGTGGCTGCAGTTTCATATGTCAATCAACTGCCTATAGCTAGGCAATGGCAGAGCAGTTAAAAGGCTGCTGCATGGGTGATTAACATATGATTGAGTGATTGTATAGTGGTTGCAGGCTGGTTGCCTGGGTTGTCAACTACCCTTTCTTTCTATTTATACTTTCCTTTCATGGTTCTTCTTAGATCTCTCAGAAGCCATCATTATCTGCACTATATGAATTTAATGTACTTATTATTATTTCCTCCTTTACGGGATTTAAAGCGATTGTTTCCTGTCCCATTTCTCATACTTCTACTTTATAATCCTCCTTGATAGAAGAATAAGAGGACCCCATAATTTATGGTTTTATAACAATTACTATTGAAAAGCATATTACTCCATGCACGTTGCATAAAAATTTCTAGAAAATAAATGACAGAGAAAGCAAGAAAATCGATTTATCAAGAACAGCGAGAAGCCCAGTGTAAAAAATGCTGCTGTGTTATAGGATAGTTCACATTCCACAATCTTATATCCTCTCTGCTTTGTCAAGCAAATGTCCCCGTGCAAAATAACTTCAATCCATGTAATTTATCACGATTTGTGGTGACAAACGCTTGCAACCTTACCTGAGACACCAAATGACCAAGCATCTCTTTTGCATTTTTGCATGAGCAACACCTATCCACCAGAGTTCTTTTGCATTTACTGCAATTGCTGTTCTTAAGATGTATGCTATTGACAGAGTTTTTTACCTGATCGCATCAGCAACAACTATCCACAAGAGTTTTTTTTTTCTTTTTTTTTCTTTTTTTTGCATTTATTGCAATTTTCATTCTTGCGATGTATGCAATTGAAAGGGTTTTTCACCTGATTCCAAGGATAAGATATGCACAAACAGAGCCGGCATCTAAAAGTATTTTACTCTACGATGTAGGCCTTCCTAGTAAAGAAATAAAAATAAAACATAAGAAAAGCAACTTAATAAGAGCAGTGCAAGGAATTTCCAGTTTCTGGAACCTCCCAATCGTTCAAGTTTCTAAAAGATGATGGTGTCAGTTCATAAACCACTCCATTAATCTGAAATGTCTCAAGGAAAAGCGTGTTTCTGACATGCAATCTCATAGAGCTGGATTTCATAAATGACATAGCACCACAACACAACCCAACCAAAAGTTTATTACCAAATTATATGAAACTGGAAAAGAATACCAACTATTCTAGTAGTTTCTAAACCAATACTCGGCATGTTTGTCTTACTATCCATAGCACTAGCCTTTGGCATGAGTACCATATTTTCTATAATAATCGCCCTCCAGATGGAAAGGCTGTGTTCCTTAGTCACAAAGCACCAGTTAAAATTATCAACAAAATGTCTTCAAATACCAACTACGTAGCCAACAGAACTAAAAGCAGATGAGATTTCTTTAACCCATCATTATATTGCTGTTCATATCATTTTCCAGCAGCTCCTAGATGGTAAGGTCAATAATCAACCCGAATCCCTTCCCGCCTGCTCTATGAGATTGAAGAAACATCAAAAAACACGACTATAAAAATTTTATAAAACAAATCATAAAGAATTTTAACAATCATTAAAAGCACGAATTAGCATAAAAACTAAATATACATATGGAAAGTAAGTAATTAACAAAACCCAAAGTACACACTACACAGCACTCGACTCACGTGGCAGTGTATCCGACACGATCTTCAGGATAGGAGGTACAAGTTCTCATGATTCTTGACTCGTTTGGAATCATTGAGCCGCGAAGGAATTTCCATGAACGCGAGAGGTTTCTTGCATTCAAAACCTTTGGTTTTAGCATTGATTCGAATCCGATGTTGTTTGATTAATGTAATTGCGTATGATTCAGAAAGAAAGCGAGAAATATTACGGGCATTATGCGTTGTTCGATCGATTTTGGGAGGGAAGGATAAGCATTGAACATGGGAGCTAAATAAATTGGTAAGTGAGAATGCTGAGTGAGTGTGACGTGTTTGGATGAAGAAGGAAGAGATTGCAGAGTGAGGGGACGTGTACGGGATACGTCCATTGACATACAGCCACGTAGGCTGTACGCTTGACCGGCCGAACAGTTATGTTATCGCTGCAGTAAGCTTTGGTGGTTTTACGGTGATTTTGGTTGGGTTTTGTACGGAAATACCCTATTTTTGAAAAAAAATCTCAAAATACCTAATTTTATAAAAATATTTCAGAAATAACCCATCAAAAATGCATTTAGGGTGTGCGCTTAAAATTCTGGAGGTCGGGCGCGTACACTATATGCGCCTGGAGCTATTCGCCGCTTTGGAGTTGTGGGGTGAGGTTGGGCGCATGCAGTATATGCGCCTGAAGACCAACGCATGCCCTATATGCGCCTAGGGTTTCCTATATATCTTCGCGTTCCTCCCACAGCTCACTCACACTCACACAACTCACTTACACTCACACAACTCACTCACACTTGCCAAATCTCGACATTGCTTGCTAGATCTACCGAAGTGGGCGCGCACAACTTCCTATCGCAGGTAACGCTCGCGCGAGACCTTCCCAGCGCACGCAACACTTGCGCGCACAAGCAGCGCTGAGCAAGTGCACGAGCAGCCAGCAGCGCAAGCGAGCAGCAGCGGCAGCGAGCTAGCGAGCAGCGAGCGACCCAGCGAGCGAGCGAGTGAGCCCAGCGACCACCACCTAGGGACCACACACATTTATTGCATGTGTTGAGAAAGTTCCTCTGCGAACCACCCAAAAACGCATCCTGTACTCTCGGTCTCCATTTGTTGCATGTGTTGAGAAAGTTTTGTTAAGGTAAAAACTCAAAAACAATATCTTATATCTTATATCTTATATTTATTAGTCTACTCGGCTGAATGGTGATGATTTTGGAAGTTTATATGTGTTGAAGTGTTGACAATGTTCGATATAATGTGTACATAAGATTTACAATGGGGGATTTTGTTCGGTTCATTGTGTATGCTCATGGGAATGTTGTGACTGGAAAATACGGTCCAGAGTATGACCGAGCTCCCATGAAGAAGGTCCAGATGAGAATCGATGCTGACTTTAACCAATTTTTGAGCAAGATATGTACTAGTGTCAGTGTAGATCCAACTAGGGGAGCTGTCCAAATTATCCACAGACACCCTCATTATATGCCGAATGGGCCATCGTTCATGTTGCTGCCTATTGTAGATGATGAAGGTGTCGAAGACTTGATTGACCAAGCTAAGGAACTTGGTTCAGGCCTATTGCAAGAGTTGTATGTGCAGGTACAAGGACAGTGTAGTGAGCAGACCGAATTTGTGCATGAATCTCAATTGCAGGAAGTTCTGGTTCCAAATGTGGAAGACCAACGTAACACATTTCCTGACCCCATAGGTGGGGTCGGTATATGCAATCAAACACCTCAGCGGCAAGTTATGGTGCATCATTCTCCTATGAACTTTGAAGAGTATGAGCCGACGAATATCGAAGAAGGAACGATGGAACTTAAAAGGAGAATTGAACAAGAAGTTATGCCAATTCTAAATCCTAGAGCCACGGATGATAATCGGGACGGTCAGTATTATGTGGATGAAGATGGGGATGCAATAGAAGACGAACAAAGTGACAGTGAAGAGGAAGATAATCCCGAACGGATCAATGATGTCGATGTTGTGACCATGAGCACATCACAACAACCATCCAGTGCAAGAGAAAATTCTCTAACTAATGATCCATCTGAGGGCGGTGTAAGGGATAAGGTACCATTTTTCAATATCGGCAGCAGTGATGGGTATATAACTTTTGAGGAAAGCTTGAGTATAATGAGCAAGAACATTTCAAATGCAGATGATCTGAACAAAGGTATGATGTTCACCACAAAAGCAGATCTTATTAACCATGTGAAAAAATTTCATGTGACGCAACACTGTAACTTTAGGGTGGATGATTCAACCAAAACTGTATGGTCAGCATATTGTATGAAACGAGATGAGGGGTGTAAATGGAGACTGCGTGCTTGTAAGAAGAAGCTTGAGGGTCTCTTCGTCATCACCAGATTAGAAGGACCTCACACATGCCTTAACCCTATGGTCGGGCAAGACCATTCTCAGATAGATTGTAATGTTCTTGCAAGAGAGTTCTTGACGATGGTTAAGGATGATGTAGATATAAAAACGAAAGCGCTCCAGGGGCATGCAGAGGCCCTATTTGGCTACAAAATATCACGACGAAGAGTATGGGAAGGGAAGAGGAGAGCAATTGCCATGGTATATGGAGACTGGGAAAATGCATACAATGAGCTTCCAAATTGTTATATGCAATGAAAGCTACTAATCCTGGGACACAGGTTGAATGGGGTTGGACAAGATCTGTAGAGCCTGGAAAATCAATCTTGAAGTGGTTATTCTGGACATTTGGTCCTTCGGTGGAAGCATTCAAGTATTGTCGACCTATTATATGTGTGGATGGAACATTTCTTTACGGGAAGTATAAACACGTCCTGTTAATTGCATGTGGGGCATGGCGATAATAGGATTGTACCCTTGGCTTTTTGTTTAGCCCCGACAGAATCAATGGAGTCATGGTTTTCTAGTGCGGTTGAAGCGACATGTAATTGGTCACCGTGGTGAGGAGACAATATGCTTGATATCCGATAGGGGCGCAGGAATTATGTCTGCATGCAAAGAGCAATCGAATGGGTGGTTACCTCCATTTGCGGTTCATAGGTTCTGTTCGACATGTTGCCAGTAATTTCAAAAAGTCTATAAGAATGTGAGGATGCGGAATTTGGTAACATATGCTGCCTCTCAAGCACAACCAAGGAAGTTTGAGAAATTCATGGACTTGGTGAAGGACATCAATGAAGAAGCAATCGAGTGGTTTAACAAAACTGAGTCAGATGGATCATTCACATTGCCTAGGGAGCAATGGACGTTAGCATATGATGGCAACTACCGTTTCGGGTACATGACTACGAACATGGTGGAGGCTTACAATTTTGTCATCCAAGGTGCAAGGGGTCTTCCCGTGACATCTCTCATTAAGAAAATTTTTTACAATTGCGTAATGCTTTGGGAGAAACGAATGGCAGAAGCCACTGATGCAATAAAAGCCAATCAAGTGTTCACTACATATGCTCGCGAAAAATTGGACGTATGGGGCAAACGTTCCACGAACCATCAGGTGACTAGTTTCCATAGGAATACTGGTTTGTTTGAAGTACGAACAGGGCCACGTCGGGTAGGTGGTGGCTTGAAGGGGGGAGGTCGGACGAGGAAGGTCGACCTGGGGAAGCACACTTGTACATGCAACAAGTGGCAAATATACAGGATACCATGTTCACACCATAGCTGCTGCAGCACACATGAGATTGGACACAACAACATTAGTGGGGCCATGGTATAGGTGGACGAATCAGATTCGGTGCTATGGAGCCCATTTCCATCCTATTGGGGATGAGTTAGAGTGGCCTGCACCAGCCAACTTCCCCTACCTAGTGCCTGATCGTACAATGACTCGTGCGAAAGGTAAACCACGAACTCGTCGATTTCGGATGGAGATGGACATTAGAGGGCGCACTGATACGATTACCTGCAGTGTGTGTCACAACCAAGGTCACAATAGAGACGATGCCCCCATTCCTACCAACAGGGTTAAGATCATGAACTAATGTTGCATTTGTTAGTTATTGCAATCTGTGATGCATTATGTTGTAATTTTCTAACATTCATTACCTCTCATTTGCAGGGTAGATGGAGCCCGGTCCAGTAGATCCGTCCGTGCTGACAAAACAGGCGACCCATCGTTCAGAGATGTGTGGATTGCTGAGGTAGAATGTTGTTGATCGTTTCAACGAATCTATTTTTGTGGAATTCTAGTAACAGTTATGTTGATTGCTTTCGCAGGCAAATGCGGATCCAATGATTCCCTCTCAGACATTGACTGTCAGGCGCCGAGAGCTGACACTTACGCGTCCTGATCCTCGGATAGTGCCATATCTACAACAGGCTGGATTCTATGGACCTAGTCGTCTGCCATTCATCCAGCTTGACTGGCACTTCCTTACAGCACTCGTTGAGCGTTGGAGATCGGAGACACATACATTCCACATGCCGACAGGGGAGATGACAATAACTTTACAGGATGTGGAGGTCCAATTAGGCTTACGTGTCGATGGATTACCTCTGATAGGCAGCAGCAATCTCAATATTCCAACGCTATGTCAAAACCTTTTAGGAGTTATACCCGGGAACACAAACTTACGGGGAGGGCGAATTAACCTCAATTGGATCTCCCAACAGTTTAATGAAATACCTGAAAATGCAGATGAGGAAGAAATTATTAGGCACACTCGTGCATATATATTGCAGTTGATTGGGGGTTTCCTTTTTGCTGACAAATCAGGAAACCTTGTCCACTCCATGTTCCTTGGTATGTTGGGAGATTTGAATGATGCAGGGCAATATGCGTGGGGGACTGCGTGTTTGGCATGGTTGTATAGGCAACTATGTCGTGCATCTACATCGGGTGCACAGGAGTTAGCAGGTGCGGCCATACTTCTGCAAGTGTGGGGATGGGATAGATTCCCCCAGTGTGCTCCTCGTACTAGATCTGGTATGATGATACTTGCTGGTCAGCCACTTGCATGTAGATGGCATATGCGCAGAATGACGACTCACCATCCTACACATGTGGTCACCGCATATCGCCAAGCCTTGGATCGCCTTGCCTCACCAGGTATGTACGTCACATGTATCATTTCATTACATACGTCTAACATTTGTTCATATCTCATCATACAATTATTGTCCTATATGCAGGTGGATTGGGAACCATACCCTGAGAACTTGTTGGCGAAACTTCCTCCGTTTTGTTCTGCAGGGCGACAAATATGGACAGCTCGTGTGCCGCTTATTTGCTTCGCCATCATTGAGTGGCACTTCCCAGATAGAGTTGCGAGACAGTTTGGAGGCTTGCAGCACATCCCGACCAATGTTAACACAGATGGAGCGCTCCATGACGTTGACCTACTGGAAAGTCAGATGCAAATTGGCAGCAGCTTCACATGAGTTATGTTGCTCTGTGGCAAGATCGCCATGCAAACCTGGTTGAGATTGAAGAGGGACCCGGGGTCGATGTTGAATATGTGAATTGGTACTGGCGTATCACTCGTAGATACATCTCTCACACTGGCGCATTGATAGGACATATGGTGAGATCAGGAACATTAATTTCAGTATAATCTTATAGCACATTCACTAAAATCAATTTTGCTATTTTTCAGATATGCACACTGGGAGATATCAGCCGATCAAATAGTTTGGACCGCACACGTGATCTTGCATACGAGTCAATGAGAATTGCGGAGAACGAAAACGAAATCGGGCTATATCCAGCAGGGGGAGCACATGTGGGAGAGGAAGCCCAGTCACCTTATGTAGACGAAGGAGCCGAAGCAAATGTTGAACCACAACGTCCACGCCGCCGACAGATATGGCTCGTCGAGGTCGTCGAAGCACATCCTCCATACCCACCCACAACAATACCCCGTGCATGTACCAGCTTCTAATGTCCCTACAGGTAGCACATTTCCATCTGAGACCACATTTGCAAGAGGTAGCACATACTTGGGTGATATATCACACCCGAGTGGCAGCTCATTCCCGGTGATTTGTCATACCCATTTGATGTCATGGGTGGTTCAATGTACGATCCGAATACATTTATCACTCCATCATTCAGCCACGATCTGCATGAATCATTTACTACACCTCCAGCACCACGTAGAGAGCGTGGTATCCATATATCAGATGAGCCTCGACTACGAGAAGGAGAAGGAGAAGCGGTAACACATTTGACCCAGTCCACTGCATGCTACAGTCCAGTGGCCCCTAGAGATTTCGAAGAACCTTCTGCTGAAGCAAGCGACCAAAGGGTGATCCACCACATAGAGGCAAGGAGAAGGAGTCTGTCTTTAGAAGATTTGGAAGAACATTCACTAGACGATCGAAGAAGAATTAGTTAGATTGTAATTACCTCCATTATTGATTCGTACTTAACAAATTTGTAATTGTATACCAACTTACTATCTTGATTAGAATGATCTTAAAGTTTTGTTACTGAGATGTTGTCTATGGTGCACTTGATTTTTTATTGTTATGCATTTGGGATTGTATGCCCATTTTATGGGGCTTAAAAAAAATTTTACTATCTTGGAGCGCATATGAAGCATGCGTCCCACCGGCCAACATCAGGCGCCTATAACCCGGACCTGCTGCGCGCGACCTGCAGAGGAGGCGCGGACGCTTCAGGCGCATATAGCGCATGCGCCCCGCCTTCGCTCCGTGCAACCGCTGCAATGATGCGTGCACAGGAACACTTGAGGCGCATATCAGGCGCATATAGCGTATGCACCCGGCGCCCCATCTGCTCACAGCAACACTTCGGGTGCATATAGTGTCGCGCCCGACCTCCAGAATTTCAAACGCACACCCTAAATGCTTTTTTGGTGGGTTATTTCTAGAATATCTTTGTAAAGTTGGGTATTTTGGGATTTTTTTTTCAAAAATAGGGGTATTTCCGTACAAAACCCGATTTTGGTATGGTTTTTTGAAAAAAAAATCTCAAATAAAAGTAGGTTATCAAATGCGCTGTTAATAGAAGTGTTTTTGAATTTGTACTAAATATGCTATTATTAATAGTGTCTTCAATAAAAAATGATTTTTTTTAAAATTTATATTGAAGACGCAATTACTAAAAATCATTTTTTTCTTTCTAACCCATTCTTTTTCTCTCACCTGTTTATTATATCTATAATAAAACTCTAAAGACATTAAAATATATCTTTCTACTTCAATAATAACGAATGACTTAGGCATAAAGCCTTTTTCATTGATATAGATAAGGGGCTATTCGGGTAGTTTTTTCTAATAGATATAGACACTTTTTTCAATTTTTTTTAATAAATTATTCATTAAAATATAGATACAGTTAAAAAAAGTTGGCAATTCTCATGAAAAAATAACATACCTAAAATGTAGATAAAATATATATGCAAATCAGACATATTTATGTATATCATTTGAATATAGATATAGATACAGATGCAAAATAGACCATCCAAACAATTGGAAGAGGACCACTTGATCAGTTTTGGATTATTTCAAATATAATTATAATTAATACTAAGATTTTTTTTCCCTTTCGAACACATATTTGATTTTGTTACTTTTGTGTACTTATTCCCCTATTATTTCAAAATCCAACATTGGATTATTGAGTCTATTATATGATATTTTCATGCATTCATGTAACAATTTTATCAATGATGAGAAATTTAAAAAATAAAAACTATAATTGAAGAATATATGGAATAAATAAGTAAGGATTCACATTTTTTTTTTCCATCGGATTCACAATTTATATTATATTAATTTTTGAGTGTTTTATAATATTTAATGTAATTTTTATTGTTAATATATAATACAATTTTATTTCTTGTTTTTTATAAAAGTTTAAAGGTTTTGTGAGAATCTAAAAGAATTCTTTTATTAGATTAGCAAATATAAATGCTAAATTTAAAAAATGGAGTCTAAATATGAGGAAGCAGATGAAAATGATATGTCCTAGTAAGTTAAATTATAGATATAATAGGCAAATGGAAGATAAAAAATAGGCTAGAAAAAAATGATTTTTTTTAAATTTGTACTAAAGGCGCTATTAGTACTGAAGGCGCTATTAGTAACAGCGCCTTCAGTACAAATTCAAAGGCGTTGCTACTAACAGCGCCTTTGGTAGCCTACTTTCGTAATATGTTTTGGCATTACCTTATTTGGGGATTTTTTTTTTCAAAATTTGTACCAAAATCACCCAATAACCAAGCTTTGGTTTTGTGTGTCATGAATTTTATTAGAAATTGTTATATGCAAATAAAGGAAGTGTACTAGTGGTGTTTGGAGTGGAAAAAATACAATAAAATCAATGTTTTAGAAAAAAAAAAAAAAAAAACAAAACAAAACTATAAAAATAAGTAATATAAAAAAAAAAGTAAATGAATCTAATGTCTGTAGAAATCGATACATTTACATAATTACATCAACCAGGCATGCAATTCTTATTAAAAACCAAGTTTCATCTTCTCTTTATCTCTCTCATAAAGTCACAAACCATCAAAACCTTCACTGATTTTTTTTAAAGTTTGTTTCAAAATTGTAATTACTTTAAGGGTTAAAGAGAAAAATATCTATCTTTAAAAAAAATCATAGAAGTACTACTCTATTATAAATAATCTCAAAAAATAGGTAAGTTGGACCTATGTCTTAAAAAGACAAGTTTGTCTTGACCAGAGGAGCAACGAGTTGACCAGGGATAATCAAGGTCGGCCACTTCTCAAGCTCAAGTCTTTAAAAGCACAATTCAGCTCGTTTGCAACTTATTTGCATTATATTTACAAAACATGCAATTGAAAAAAAAAAATCTAAGTTAAGTGAAAGTAAGGTTTTAGCAAACTAATGCCTAAACAAGTAAGATCCATGCTAAGCACAAATGAATGTCAAGCCGAGTTAGTAGATTCCAATCATTTCGAACTAAGCAAAGAGCTAAATCTGATATGAGCTCCCTAACAACCATGTATGCTAAAGTCAAGCCTGAAATCGAGTCTCTAATTAATGCTTATTTAAACTTGCAAAATTCAAGACCATCTAATCAATTAAGTCTAAGATTCAACTACAATCACCGACGTGACGCTCCGAAGGGTGCTCTAAATGCGACAGTCTGTCACACTCAATATTAAAGCTTAAATATGACAACCTTAGTCATCCCATGAGTTTCGATACCTAATGTAAGGCGTACGTTCATGATCACAGAGGACCAACTTTGAAACAAGTTGTTTAAGAAGACATCCACATAACAATTTAAGAATGGAAATCATAACATAATATATGGAATATGGAAATATAAAGGTCTTACAAGATATAAAAAGGGCATTCCCTTATCAAAAGATATAGTCTATTCAAAGTAATTACATGGAGATTTACTTAAAAGTTTAAGTCTATATCTAATCTTTGACTTCTTCCAAAAACTCCTTAATCCAAAAGGTAATACTTGAGAGAAATAACCTTGGGCGTCAACCATAAATAGAGGTGCTGCAAAAGATATCTATAAGGGTAAGCTTTTTACTTAGTGAGAATTAATTCTATAAATAAAGTACTTTGACAAATCAATATCTAAACAAGTTATTTAACAAGCATATGAGAGGCAATCAAACACGTGAGCAAACAATACATACGATTTTCTTGGAATCATATTTGAATGGATTTACCCCTCCATTCGGTAGTTTGGTGTTCCGGGCAACATGGTCATAGTCTACAAATAAAGTTTTTGTAGTTTTTATATGAGCCACTACTAGCCACTAAATTATTGTTATTTCAGGTGTCAATCCACCATTTTATTACGGGCAATTAAAATCACAGAGTAGATTTTCGAGTTCTACGGGCTTCATTACTATGCCTTTGTCCTACCAAAGGTATAGTAATGAATGTAACGTGACTCACTATGTGTCATGCATGAATAATTTTATTTAAGTAGCCATGGCATAATATTAGATATTTTATAAGTGATCGTAGACGTTGCAAACAAATCATTTCTATACTAAATCATACAATAATTAATTTACAATCCCTGCTTCGATGCACTTAACATAATTTCAATCATATAAGTAAAGCACATGTGCTATCGTGTTTTATAGTTTCCTAAAATCTAGTGCCGCTAAACTACAAGTAAAAACATAAGTACAAAAATACAAAAATTTAAACTCACTCGGCTATAGTAGTAGAAGCTTCTAGTCAAAGTAATCCACTAGGTAGGGAAGCTTGGACTCCTTGTCACCTATACAAAAAAAATACCCAAAATGTATTTCTTGAAAGTTCTACTTAAACTTGTAATTCTGGGTTTGGTTTCGTTTTCAAATCGAATCTATATTGATCAAATACTGAACTGATAGAGATATAATACTGATCAAATAGTTCTACTTATAATCCGACCAAATTAAATCGATACTAATCTGATACCGATAAATTATTGATACAAATTCGATACAGATTGAAAAATCCGACAATATAACAAGAAAGACCGTAGTTGTGCAGAAAGGAAAGCTGTAGCATCTCTACTGGAAGCGGAACTTCTTAGTATAACGGAGCCTTTTATCCATGAGTGGAAATGTGGATCCTATAGTTTTTCACATTTAACTATTGAATCCGACTCTTCACTTGCTTTGCAACTTCTACATTATGTGAATGATGATTTTTTAATTCATTGAATATTCTGTCTCCGTGTAGGGATAAGCTTAGCAAGACGCCGGAGATGTGGATCTAATTTTCTCTTTTTACAGCCTGGCAAAGGTGTGTCTGATTTAAAATCCTCAAGAGACCTTAGCTGATATCTTGAGGAATTTTGGTAGATCTGCTGTAATAATTGATGTGATGTTTTCTGAGCAATGTATTAAGAGGACTTTGACCCTGGAGGTGGATGATGTCTGTTGTTCTGTATTTTTTGAACATAAGTTTTATTTAACGAAAAAACATATATATACATATATATATATATATATTCTTATAGGCCTTATTTTTAACATAATTACTTAGTAGTTACAAAGAAAAATTTAAACTGTCATGTGAGGATGAAAATAAAAAATATATATATAAATTACCAGTATTCAATTTTGATAAGGCGGGAATTTAGTTTAGTAAATTTCAAAGTTCTACTTCTATTCAACTGGGAAAAAAAATGTTTTGGGACACTTTTAGAATTAATATAGGATGCGCAACAAAAGATCCAGATCTGAAGTGGTCACTTTGCCCAGCACGTTCTCCTATCAATTTAAAAATTATAACTTACTAGTTGTGACTTCAAAATTATATAAAAATAGATTTCCAATATAAAATATCTACAATAGAGTTCCTATATGCTTTTCCAACTTTACTGTTATGCGGTACAAAACAACAAATGCATAAATACACATGAAAGGGTTAGAGAGATTTAGTTTTTTTTTTTTTTTTGGTCATAGAGAGATTTAGTTTTTTTTTTTTTTTTTGGCCATAGAGAGATTTAGTTTAAGCAGATAAATTTCATTCACGGTGTTTGAATTATTTTTGTTTGTAACAGTTTAATATCTAAAAAAAATTTATATTAAAAAAATATCCTAATTTTTTAAAAATTTCACTCACGATTCTTTTAAACGAATTCCGTCTATTTTTTTTTCTCTAATTACTTCTCCTCTACTTCTTTTTCTTCAAGCATTCTTCAAATAAGAAGATACTAAATTACTATAAATCATAATCAAACTTCAAATAAAATAGGATAAATCATAATTGAACTTCAGTAAAAAAACAATTAATAAATATCTTAACAAACTCATTTCAAAGGTATCTTTTTTTGCACTCTCTCTCTGGAAACTTCATAGCCGTAAAGCTTTCTTTTTAAAAAGAAAATTATAAATTGATAGATTTTAAATAAGTTTTTGGTTCTATAAATTTCTTATTCACAAATATTAAAATCCCAACAATTTCACTTTAGAATGAGTGCTTCCAAGGGCTCGCCAACCTTACCAGAGCATAGGTAAGAATAAGAATCTCCAGCCTTGGACCATCCTGAGTGAACTCAACGAGTCATAATATTTAAATTCTTTTTACGATGACGGTGCCAGGTTTGTTGGTCAACTACAGGATTTGAAAATTTTGAGGCTTTCTTATGATAATGTTACTGAGTCTTTGCCTTTGTCTTTTGGTAGATCTAAGATTGACCATTTGTGGGTTGATAATCAAGCTATTGGTTGGTCCTATACTATTGATGTCTTGTCTTCTATCCATAACGTGCACGGGATGGGCTTAATAAGAATCGGTTTACTGGTCGTATTCCTGATGTCAGTATTGATGTTTTTTATTAGGGAGGAACTCTTCAAATAAAAAAAAAAAAAAATTTAAAATGCGTACAGGATTGGCTTAATAAGAATCAGTTTACTGTTCCTATTCCTGATCTCATTATTGATGTTTTTAATTTGGGAGGAACTCTTCAAATAAAAAAAAAATTAAAATTCCAGTCTCATGTTTTAACAAAGGGCCTAAACATATATGTTTGTGCTTACTATGAGTTCAACATTTTTTTTATTTGGGTTTTTTTTTAGAGTTTTTGGAATTTAGTTTTTTTTTTTTTAATTTGGGGTTAGGAGGAGAGAGAGGAAGTAAAAAAAAAATGCCAACTTTAACCAAAAAAAAATAAAAAATTGTAAGTAGGATATAAAAATATTATTTTAATCGGGTCCATATGCCACTTAAGTAGTTTGACAAAAAAATAGACGAAATTCATCAACAAGTATCGCGAGTAAAATTTTTAAATACTTTAACTATTTTCTTAGTACAAATTTTTTTATGTATTAAACTATTATTAACCAAAAAGTTCAAGTACCATAAATAAAATTTACATAAGCCAAAGGTCTATTAAAATTCTATATCTTAATTAAGATATTTAAATATCTAAATTTCTATTAAAACTAAATCAATCATTTATATTTTAAATTATTAATTTACGTCATATTGCCGAACCAAATTAAGTGACTCCTTTCACACTCTCTATGATGCATGATGACAAGTAGAAGGTTCACATGGTGTTAAGTTATATAACGTATAATTAAGAGAGTAAATAACTTAAATCATGCTAATCATATTATAACCTAGTAGCATCTCGATAATTCCGATTTTAAGGAAAAATTCGATTCCGCTCTTGAAAAGGTAGAATCATGATTCCATTCCTCCCTTATAAATAATTAACATTAAATTATCTTTTTATCATTTTACTTATTTATTATTCACATTGATTATTAAAGATATTTTTTACAAATAAAATGTCAATTTCATTCCATTCCTAGTTGTATTCAAACAAAGGAATGAATTTATTATTACGCTTCCTATTCCATTTCATTTCTGTCATTCCAATTCATTCATTTCCAAATGATTCATGCATACCAAACGTGACATTATTGTACTATATTAGATTTGTAAAAAATTTGTACTAAATAAAACTCCCTACAAAAATCTCAAAGTTTTTTACTCCTTCCATTTGGTAGTATAAAAATCTTGAAGCAAACTAAAAATAATATTTTTTAATTAAGATCACAAATTGATACTAACACCACTATTTTATTATCCCCACTTAGTTTTAGGAATTGTCACCACCACCACTATAGTTACCACCACCATCAATACAACGGAAGCATCAAGTTATCAACATCATCACCGAACTAACACCATCATCATCGATAATATAGGTGGTATTTTAGCAGTGCAGTGCAATGGCAATGGTGGTAACCATGGTGGCAACAACAATGGTAGACAACGATAAGATGAGAAAATATAGTTTAATTAATTATTTGATAAGCACTAATAGTAAACTTATCAAATAAGTATTATGGTGTGTACCATAACAAATAACATATGATATGGAATAAATCTTGCGCCATATACTTAATACATCAAACATAAGTGCCACAGTTTTTGTAGTAAATATATATAATATATATATAAATATATATGTTGGTACCATATTATAATCCTATACTGCAATAAATGCAATAGAAGCCTAAATGGTGAATGGCTGATGTAAAATGATGCATTGGTGAGGTAAGAACTTTCATTTTAGTTCGGCCATACTGAACAATAAAGGTGCACGGAGTCTATCGCATGCACACTGTCGTAGTATCATATATTCACAAATATTTCTCAGTAATCAAAAACCAAAGATTTTTATTGCAAAGGAAAAACTTCTTTCCCTGCACTAATCTAAAATTATTCTTAATTTTGCACTTAACAGCAAACACAAGTCCTGGTGTAGCTCAGATTTGGTAAAGACAAACATTGAATGCATAAATATCACCGCAATCCTGACACGCAAGATAGACAATAAATTCACCAGCTTGGTTGAATCGAGGTCAAAGAGAAGAGAAAATAGGAACTCCAGGAAGAGTTGCCCCAGCATCAACGATGAAAATGTTTCCCGTGACATATTCAGAAGAGTTGTGTATCAAATACCGCACAAGCGAGGTTAATGCTGGGTCAGAGGTGCCAAACGTCCTCAAAGGAACAGTTTTCTTAGCCACATTCGGAAGCCAACCTCTGTGCATGAGTCCCGCTGTTATCTCAGAGCTGAAAAGGCCAGGGCTTATCGAGTTTACTCTTATTTTGTACATCCCCAGTTCAATGGCCATCACCTGCCATAACCGTCAAGATTAGAGATCAGTAACGCTAAATAATTGAAGTACTTGTCATGACTTGGGTGTATTAATTATGAAAATTCAGCCAGAAGTTAGCATTTGAGCAACAAAATCTAGATATTACAAGGACATGAGATGCATGATGACCATGATAACTAAACATCAGACCACTTCCTACAACAACCGAAAGCAGCTTAAGCTACAAATCAGCAACCAGATCAGACAGATGTACTCGAATCAAATCGATTAACCATCTTTAGTCCAAAGTAATATTTTGCGATTTTAATTACCAAAAAAGATATGTTTAATATGGGCATTTGAAATAAGTAAAGGAACGTGGAAACATGCACAGGTATCAAGTACTCATAGCAGAAAATTTTCCATTACTTTCAGGACAGCGGTGATAATTAAAGATGCATACCATCACACAACTCCTCATCCAACCACCTCAAGCTATGTCATTGGAAGTCAAGTTTAAGTTAAGCTCATACCACTCCGGTGTTGTTACTATTAGCCCTAGGCATGGTGTACACTACGCACTGTCTTCACTGCTACGGGACAATTATGTCATGCAATGACATATACAATACCACAATTGTTAAAGTGAGAAGTGATTTCACAGTTCACACCATGATCACAATCTCTAGCTTAAAATAACTACGGTTCTCATACAGGATGTCAAAGGATTTCTTGGATAAAATATAAATATGGTCACCTTTGTCATGGTGTTTACTCCTGCCTTTGAAGAAGCATAGGCAACGCCTCCTGGAAGTTGGCCGCGATCAAGACCAGCAATGGAAGAGATATTAATCACAGATCCCCCAATCTTAGCATCACGCATGCGAATGCAGACATACTTTGACACCAACCATGTCCCAGTTAAGTTTGTTTTGACGGTATCATTCCATTCCTTCTCAGATAAATCTAATGGTGACTGCACAGTCCCTGGAGAGCAGCAAGGAAGTCTAGTATGTTGATCATGCCTTATCTCAAGCATAAGCAAGAATATCACGCCAAAAAATAAAAAGCCATAAATAGGACACCTCAAAAATTTTTTAAGAGAAGTCAATTCCCAGCGTGTGCTATGATTGGAATGGATAGCACCATACGCCAAACATTGAACAGACACTCAGAGATATCAGTCTTATAAACCACCACCAGACCCTTAAATTAGTACAGGATAACGTCCGTCTTATATAGTAGGCAAAACATACAATTTTCTATCGAATTCTGCAACGACACACCATCCTCTGCGCACTAATGAAAGGTACATAAATGATTCCAGTAAGTTATTGTCTGAAACCCTATGAGGCTTTTTGTATAATTGTGCAATTCCTTTACCGCGCACTAATGACAAGATATTTGTGTGTGATTTTCAAAGCTTAAAGCGAGGAATAGATCCTCTCCATTTCCATCGTCTCAATTTGTGGATAAGTGGTTGAGATAGCCTAAATTTTTGAATGATGCCGCCTTCTTCCTTACAATCATTGATTACTTATGGAAATTGCAAGGATGGAAATGAAGAAAATCCTACCCCAGCTGAAGTTGTAGTGTTATACTGTGTCTTAAGACACTAACACAATCAAAACCTCTATAATAATAAATTTCCTCTTCAAATCGAACAAGAAAACAATCCCAAATTTTGGGATTCACAAGACGTGGATCAAAACAGGAACACCAAAACCAAAACCATGATGATAAGTAATAAATTACCTCGAACACCTGCGTTATTGACCAACGCATCAATACGCCCAAAAGCACTCCAAGCCTTTTGCACGCTCCGTTCAATGGTGGGTCCATCAGCGCTAATATCCAGCTCAACAGCCACTGCTCTTCTCACCATCGGCTCCGGACCCGCTTTCGAGATCGAGTTCGAATTCGAATTCGACTTCGTCACAAGGGCATTGATTTCGTTGCAGAGACTCTCGAGCCGGTCGACGCGACGAGCGGCCGCCACGATTCGGCAACCGGCTTTTGCCAAGTCCAGACAGAATTCCCGGCCCAAGCCAGAGGAAGCGCCGGTTACCATTACCACCTTGGTGTTTAGGTCGTGCCACGGCTCTAGATGACCCGCATCTTGGCTTCCCATTTTCATCCGACAGGACTGACAATGAAGATACAATAACAAAAGAGATATTACAAAATAGAACAGGCAGAGAGGTGGTTGCTGACTTGCTAAATGGGGAAAAGACTTGGTTTAAGTCGCATGCTTGCAACCTAAACTTAGGATGTGACTTCGTAAATTGGTTATATTTGTAATGTTATTATAATGAGATAAAACAATACCAAAATGTGACTATAATAGGCAATACTAATTTATTTGAAAAATTAACATATGAAAATACAATGATTATACCAAAATCTAACAAAATTATAAGATAAAAAAAATGTGTAAAAGTTACCTACTAAAATAAGACTATTCTACTATAATATAAAATATTACGACATACCAGAATATAACCAAATTATCTGATAAAATTACTATATAGAAGATATCGTGTAAAACTAACATACTAGAATAGAACGTTTCTACCACAGTACATAAATATTATGATATATCTAAATAGGATTGAACTACTAGAATCCAATAAATTACCAAATAGAATATATCATGTAACAGTAACCTATCAGAATACAACTATACTACCATGATAGAGTAGTGTTACGACATATCAGATTATGACTAAACTACCAGAATCCAACAAAATTATCACATAGAAGATATCGTGTAAAACTAAACTATCAGAATAAGACGATTCTACCACAGTACAACAATATTACAATGAGTTCGACAAAATTACAAGATAAAAAATTTCGTGTAAAAAATATCATACCAGAATACGATCATTCTATCACAATACAATAATATTACAACATACCAAAATATGACCGAACTACCAAAATCTAACAAAATTACAAGATAGAATAGTTCATGTAAAAAGTACCCTATCAGAATATGACCATACTGCCATAATAGAACAATGATATGACGTACCAGATTACGATTGAACTATCATAATCCGACAAAATAACAAGATAGAAAATTTCGTGTAACAAATTGCGACATACTAGATTTCGACCGAACTATCAAAATCCGACAAAATTACCACATAGAACTTACTAGAATAGAACGATTTTACTACAATACAACAATATTATGACATACCAAAATAGGACCGAACTACTAGAATCCAACAAAATTACAAGATAGAAAATTTCGTGTAAAAAGTATCCTATTAGAATATGAGCATTCTACCATAATACAATAATATTATAACATACGAGATTACGATCGAACTACCAGAATCCAACAAAATTACTAGATAGAAAATATCATGTAAAAGCAACCTACAAGAATAGGATGATTCTACCATAATAGGGCAATACTACGACATACCAATTACGACTGGATTATTAGAATCCGACAAAATTACTAGATAGAAAATATCATGTAAAAAGTAACCTACAAGAATATGACCATTCTACTATAATACGATAATATTACGACATACTAAATTACAACCGAATTACTAGAACCTGACAAAATTACTACATAGAAGATATTGTGTAAAATTGACCTACTAGAATTCGACTACTGACTGCCAGAATCTGACAATATTACTACATAGAAAATATCATGTAAAATTAACCTACCAAAATTCGAAAAAATTACCACATAGAAGATTTCATGTAAAATTAACATACCATAATACGACTATTCTACCGCTAGTGTTCTCCTTTTCGCGTTAATCTCAACGGGCAATTAATGTATTTGTACATGAATTGCATCTTATAAACATGATTCATTTACAAATATGAGTCACCTGTTAAAGTATATAAGATTCATTATAACAATCTATTATCTTTACATTATAATATATAATTTTAAAAGTTTTTGTCATTATAACTCTTTGATTGTAATGACACATCATATTTTTATATATTCTTTATGTTATATGTGTTTATTGTATATAACAATACAAACTATAAATGTTATATATATATATATATAAAAACTATGTGAATATATAGTTATTCGATATGTTATATCAAAGTTATCAAACTTGCGATTTTATATAAAATCGCCACAGGGTGTCTAGAAGTGGAATGTAAAATTAAAATGTAGAATAAGTTTTCTTGCAAAATTTTTAACTTATCTTAAATTCTTAATTATATAAATGAAATAGATAAGTTTTCTTGAAAACTTTATATTTATGATTTGAGTTGAATAATTTTATAAATGTAGAACATGGGATTTCGAAAGAGTGATGAAGTGTGGTGGAATTCAACAAGAAAAATGTAATGAGAATGAACTAAAAATGATGCAATAATTTATCAAAATCTTGGCTCAAATCTAAGCAATTTGGATTTTCGAATACAGAAAACCAATACACAATTTTGGAAAAATATTTTTCTTCCTTTAGAAAGCTATACATGAATATATAGCCACATCAAGGCTTAATAAAAAAGAGATTAGAAAACTCTAGAATATTCTAAAACTATTTACATGTGCAAGCACATGTTTTCCTATTTTTTATTATTATTTTCTTTTTTTTCTATTTTTTATAATATTCTTAAATATAAATTCTATAATTTCTACCTTACAACAATTCCCACCCCTTCAAAAACCCTTGTCCTGAAGGGTTAGATGAACATCAATCACAACAACATTAAGGAGCTCGTTTGCCATCTGGATTTCAGGATCTTCTCCAATTCGCATTAGCTTCCACTGGTCACTAAAATGATGAGTAGCCTGTATGAAGGAATGTCCATCGGTTCGCTGAAGGGATTCATTTATTGAATTAGTGTCAACCAAGCACTTCCTGTGAAACACTGCAGGAATGAACATGTATTAAAATGAGAATTCATTTCTTTGTCAGTAAAAGCGTTACTGTGTACTTTCCATCCTTAAGCCTGCCGCCCCTGCTTGTTTCTACCGTTCATATCTTCCATCCCATCTGCCTTCGCTTGTTTAACCTTGTATACCCATGACCCTTGGTTTCTTTTTCATCACAACTTAATAGACATATCCCACAGCCCAACTTCTTTACCAACTCCCTCACTTGCCTATACACCATCCTCCCAAAACTCAAATTCCACAATTTCACACACACAGAGAGCATGATGATGAGTGTTTTCTCATCCACCTGATACCCTACCTTACATATAATGAAAAACACACCAATTCCTTCCCTAGAAAAACCTATCTTAACATACCCTTGAATTAAAGTCATCCAAGGACTTTCATCGAACACTTTTCGTGCTTTGAAAATTTCCTCACATTTCCTATACACAATAAGTAAAGCAATGTCCACCACTTTGCCACACACGAACACCCTTGTATGGACTCGTCTTCCTACCAAAATTGTGAGCACTTGAACACAGACATTGAGGATAGACGGAAATACAAAACCAGATGAAAAGATTTCAGGTTTATGCTGAAGATAGTTTTGGCCGACGATAGCATTTAGGGCTTGGGGTCGCATTCATTCAGACAATGGAAGGTAGGTGTTGTTGGGATGGAGGTGTTTAGGGTGTTTCGTTTTGTTATGGGGGTCGTTAAGGTTTGTTAAAGTGGTTAGGGTTTGGAGTTAAGGGTGGAGTTTGGAACGGAAAAAGAGGTCAAGTTTGGGTTGGTACGGGAATGGGTTATTTAGTGGTAGTAAGGGTTTATGGTCATCTTCACACTCATTGTTACAAAATGTTGATGAGGCGTTCATTACATTCCTAGTCTCAAATTGGGCATCATTATGAGCTTGCATAAAAAATTCACGGTTATCATATATGGATGATGTTCCCTTAACATTATCATGTGTCCTGTCAAAATCCTTGATAGTATGAGTTGCTTTATGCAAATTAGCCTATGATGCATTAAATTGACTCCACTCTGAGGTTTGTCACGCTCAATGTTGTTTAGCTGTATCTCATTAGGTGAGCTACATCCTTTGATGACAGAACGATGGTAAGGTGGTGGTTTTTGAATTCTTGTGTTCCTTGTGTAAGAAGTAGAAATGGTAAGTGGAGTGTTGGATATGGAAAGTGGCGGTGTTGTAGGTTGTGGTGGCGATATAAGATTAGAGGAGAAGGGGTCTTTGATTATTTTTGAGGTAGTGCCTAAGCCGGTGATGATGGCTATGTATGGGTATCGATCGAAGATTGTTTTGGGTAGTATATATGGATGGGATTTAGTGTCAAATTCATTGCTGGGCTTTTGTAAATCGGTTTGTGTATAGGTAGTTTCAGGTGAGTTTTGAACGAATGGACTGCTGGGTTTTCATCGATCAAAGTGGTTTGCAATTTCTCTTAATTGATCCTGTTGCTTTTCCATTGTTTTCAGTAGAGGCATCATGATCGATTTTAATTTCTTTTCTTGTTCTTCCCAATGTTCCTCCAATATCCGACAAATAACTTGGATCAATTCTTCAAGCTTCAGATCTTGGTCAGCTATGGTGGGTAGATCGTACTACTCCGATACCAATTGAAGTGTGGTGGAATTCAATAAGAAAAGTGTAATGATAATGAACTAAAAATGATGCAACAATCTATCAAAATCTTAGCTTGAATACAGGCTAGGGTTGCTCGATTACAACCAATTTGGATTTTCAAATACAGAAAACCAATACACAATTTTGGAAAATATTTTTCTTCCTTTAGAATAAGCTATATATGGATATATCGCTACATCAAGACCTAATAAGAAAGAGACTAGAAAACTCTAGAATATTCTAAAACTATTTACATGTGCAAGCACATGTGTTCCTTTTTTTACTTTCTATTTTCTTTTTTTTTCTTTTTTTTATAATATTCCTAAATATAAATTCTATAATTTCTACCCTACGACAAGTGAGGGGTTTATAGAATAGATCAACTCGGTCAAAATCATAAAATTCTACCTTGTTTACATGCAGACTTGGTTCGGATTGTAAGATGTTAGAAAAGAAAAATGATTTTACACACAAGTCAACTCGAAGGGCTCTTAAAATAGTAAACTTGTAGAATCTTATGCATAAAATTATAACTTTGACAACTATGCATTATATATATAATCTATACTAATTTTTTTAATGAGCATGTTATTTATTTATTTATTCCCGTAAAAATATCCTTGTTTATGATATCTTGTAATGAATGTATAATATAATCATATATATATACTACTAGTTTTTATATTTTCAAAACTCAATTTATAATGCAATAATTATTTAAAATCATATTAAATTTGGAATTATTTCAAATGTCTTTATGTGATATAAGTATATTTAAAAGCAGATATAATTATATTACACAAATTATAATGTATGCTAAAGAAGGCATATTTTAAAATAAAAAATAAAAATATATATTGTAACACATATTAATAAATACATTTAATAATTTAATTAAAATTTTATATTACATAGTAAATAGAAACTAATTAACATGAATTGCAAACTCTATTCACACTCATATTCCACATTTTAACCAAGTTGACTTAAAGTTTGAGTTTCATTGAAAGTTTAAGTTAAGATACCATATTTCTCTTTAAAAGAAAACTCAAACTGTTATAATTACACCAAATTTAGATTTGAACAAGCTAGAATAGAATATTTCATTTCAAATTTTTGAAGTACATGCTAAATCAATATATATTATATTTCTACTTAAATATACCTATATTACATTTATACATTGAAATGGTACAATAAGGTAACATCAATAAGTAAATAACAACCTCAAGCAATTCACTATGATCAGTGTCTCCATAATCACCAAGAGAGACCACATCCTTTAATAACTCCACACTCCACCAGATATATAAATACCTACAAAAAACAATGAGACTTTTAGGGGATCACATTCTAATATTCATGTAGTAGCATAAAAATTCTTACATAAATAGACCCTGTTTAATGACACATAAATCTATCAACTACACATTAATCCAAAGTGATTGCAATATTTTATTCATCTAAAATGTCATCTCTTTTATTGGCGAACAAATTTTCATTAGTAATATGGAGAGAAAAAGACATAAGGACTCATGATCATTAAGTTTCTAAACGTCATACAAAGTTTTATGCCACTACAATCTATAATCTATTCATCCCTTGTGAAAGACTAAACATCAAATGGAAGCCAAGCTAACACATTGAAAAAAGAAAATTCACTACACCAACAACGCAATATAACAAAAAAAGATAGAAATTAGAATTATATCTTTTCTCTTTTGCAAAAATAGAAAATGATTTCCTTTTCCACAAAAAAAAAAAAAAAAAAACCATTTCCCTCACTTTTTATCACATTCAATTAGATATACGCCACCTATAAGCTAATGGTCCTTGGTATTAGCTCATATAACTATTGCCATTAAAACTTAGCCATAAAAAGATAAAAACCATAAACTGCCTTACCAGATTTAATTATCAAAGTACATCTCGCTAGTTTGAATGCTTCTTAATGGGAAAAATCCACTAATGATAGAGAAAATACTAAAAGTATATGTTGTTAACAATTGAAATTTTTATTGAAGAGTAAATACATACCTTATTCTATATTATTTCCAAAACTCTCTAATTGATTGCAAAACTAATAACAATCCAAAATAGACCACAAATCATTTATCTAAAAAGCTTCATAATAGTTAAAGTCTCCCACATTGATGAACATTACAATCCATCCAAACTAACAAATATAGAATGAAAACCAAATCAATAATATAATATAATCCAACAAAAATCACACCAATATTACCACAAATCAATCATGTTTTTAAACAGAAAAGATTTTGTTTCTACAGATTCAAAGGAAAAAAGAAGGAATGTATTGTTGGAGAGGACAAAAGACGACGACACGAAGAAGGAGCTAAAGGAAAGAATGTTGTTATGAGTCAAATATTCACATTTTTAAACATTGCTAACTACTAAAATAACTTCTTCTTCTTTTCTGTCAAAACCCATAACAAGTTTGCATCTTTTAGTTTACACAACATAATTTGCTATGACATCAATTTTTATTGCGTTATCCCAAAATCTAAAATGAAAAATAGGGTTTTGACGGTCACTATTTATGATCAAAATATAGAAGCTAAAAACATATCTATAAAGAAGAGACCAAACTAGGTATAACAAAACACGAAATAAACTATGAATAAAACATAACTCTTTTTCTTCATTATCTTCCCCCTTTTTTATCACAAAAAAAAACAAAAAAAAACCCTAAACTTCATAACACAAGCAAAAGAACAAGATCATTTGTGGAAATCCCATTTCTAATTTCCCAGCTTTTACTAAACCTCATCTTCTAACCCATCTCCAAGCCCATGTCCCTTAGCTTCCCATGCTGGTCTACTCTCCCTTGCAATGTCACTCTTGACTACTTGTTGTATTGACTTTATAATGAGGAAATACTATAAAGGAAAACAACACAAATTAGAAACGATACAGATCACAAGCAAATACAGCAAAAGCCTTGATGTAAAGACATGCCTGGAATGTGAAAATTAATGAAATGAATTCTTCCCATTTTTGTTAGGATTTTGCCCCTCAATCAGCTTTCGTTAACTATTATAGGCTTGCTCCCATTTAATGCAACATATGTGATTGTTTTGACTAGATTTAGGATCTTTGTAGTTCCATTTAGAAGAATCTATAATGGAAGTCCACAGACAAATAATAAAATAATTTAGGGGGTTTATCAATGCAAGAAAAAAAAACCATTACAAAGGCTAGTAACTCACATTTTCATTCTTGTTACACTTTCCACCATTTTCAACTAGGACAATAAGAAGTGTAGCACCCTAGCAAGAACAAAGAAAAATAAGCATAAATAGGAATCAAGAATACTTTCATCCCTAAAAAAGAGAGGAAAAAAAGGGAAGAAGAAAACTAAGAACTCCTACTACACTGAAAATTATATGGTCACCCTTGAAAGAGAAGGCAAAATAAATAAATAAACTGCTTTTAAACAGTTAGAGCATTCTAATATGTAGCCCAAGTTAGTTTTCAAGATCATGATCTCAATTTTCTGGATCATGCTTTAACTAGAGTAAAGCAGATAGATCAGTCAGGAGATAAAGAACATCACAAATACTAGATTAGAACTGCACAAAAAAGTGTTAGACTGATTATTAATTCTTCACAAACAACAAGCAAATAAATAATGATTAATTCTAAATTTAGTACATGAAACTTTGTTGAACTACAAGTGGCACCCTAAAACTTTTTATGACAATTTAAGTACTCATTTGAACTTTTCGTTACTAGCATTGCTACCCAAACTGGCTCCATTGGCATTATTGGATGAGCTTGTATATTCAACCAATGCACTTTCTTGTTATTATAAAACTAAAACTCCAAGTTCGACAAAGCCATGGCAATGATCAATCCAAAGTCTGAGCTTTTATTCTCTGGCGAACTACTACTCCAAGGAACTAACATTTTACAACTAAAACAAACAACTCCAACAAATAAACCACCTAAAGAAATGCGCCTCACTTCCAAATCTACCAAAAGATGACTGAAAAAACAAAAAATAAGAATTATAAAATGCGTTATATTACATTTAATAGTTCAATATTTTTAACTATTGAGGAGATAGAAAGCCACTACTCTATGTGGAAATCCTATCTCCTTGTGGAAATCCTATCTCCTCTAATGAGAGAATCAAGTGCATAGACCATATGCTTCAGACAAACTAAACGACTCAACATTACAACAATAATGATCTTTTCTCTTCCATCTTAATGAACAACTTGCATATGGAAAAAGCTAGCACTGATTGTTTAGCAAGATGACTCAAAATAGGCAATGAGAGGCTGAAAGGCCAGCCTTTCATTATCATGTCAAAGAAATCTTCCTTAGTTAACAGCCCCACATTAATTAATCCATAAGTCCAATTATTCAAGCAACTTAAAAGCCATCAGCGAGTGCATTCCAATTTAAATTCAAGACAAGATCTTTTCAAATGCAGTAAAATTCCACGAAGCATGACTGCTAAACAACCTTCCATTTCAAAGAACCAGAAATGGAAACCTCAATAAATTGAATATAAAGGCACTTATCGAAACCAAATCTTTTAAAAACTTTGAGAATCAAAATCCAATCTTCAACCCACAATGAAGAGTTCTATTAATTACTAAAAGGATGTTGATTACCGAATAGAAAACAAAAACTTTCATCTGTTAAACAATTCATACAATGATAAGATCATAGTAATCTTCAATCCACAACAAATACCAACATTTAAATAGCAACGGAACAAAGAAAAGCTTACAAGCTTACAAATCAAAAGCCATGAATTTCATCAAGTAAACCCCTCAATTGATCAAGAATAGCAATCTTGAAACTCATTAAATACTAAATAGTAAAAATTAAGAAAAATCAAAGAATCATAATCCAATATTCCAATCTTTTGAGTCCATTGTACTAAAATAGCTAGAGAGTTCATAACAATGCATCAAACTACAAGTAACCATCAAAATGCTAACAAACATAAACCCAAAAGAGCTACAATGTTCCAAATCCAAATTCCCAAATTTCACCAATTAAGCCCTTCAAATGCACACAAAAAAATTAAAAAAACAAAACCTAATAAACTGATTAATCATAGCTTTAAATCCAAAGAACAAAATCCAACAAATAAGGAGATGAAAAGTACACCAAAAAAGTATGAATGTAGGGATTTGATATTACATGGAAAGGATTAAAACGCTACATTCCTTATGATAAAGTGAGCAAACCCAAAAATGAATCTGACCTGAAATGTCAAGGCAACCAATTTATATTTATATACCTTAGAAACCTCTATTCCCAACCCCCTCCACCCACCCCCCACCCAAAAAAAAAAAAAAAACAAAACAAAATATGAAGATAAAACCTCAATTTAGAAAGAATCACACTTCTTGATCTAGTTCAAGATAAAGCTCTTACCTTGATGAGCTCTATAATATAATGAAACAACATCAACCGGCTCCTTCATGAGCTGCAACACCACCATGACTTGTGGATCCATTTGAAACCTCCTTTTTATCACAATAGCTTAACTTGATTAATCTCAAGGTTCCAATGATCATCGTCGGAGAATGAGAGGAAGATGGGGAATCAGAATACGATTCTAGCAAGCCATCGCTAGAGTTGTTCCTATCTTAGTTGAAGAGTTCGTTTTATATTTTTAGAGAGATGAGTTTAGAGTTAGGTTTAGGGTTTTAAGAAGAGGTGGGATTTGCCTTGTTTTTTCAGAGAGGAGAAAATGGAAGAGGAAGAAGACAATAGAAAGCAGAGATTTGGATAGGTGGAGTGAGGGAAAAAGTTATTAAACATTTTGATTTTAGTTGGACGGTCATGATTAAATTGTTATGATCCAATGGTTAAAAGTTGCATCCTAAAATTAGGACATAATTTGGAGACTTAAGCCAAGACAATCCCTTGCTAAATGTCCCTTACTACAAAATTGATTTCTATTTCATGTATATTCATGGTAAGTTAGGTCATTCATGTAATGTAGGAAAGACCAAAAGCCACATGGGTTTGTATGGAATTATTGTTCTTTTTTAAACTTAATCAGAAAATATGTTACTTTTTAAAAGTATTCCGTGTATAATTTGTCGAAAAGCCATTCAATGAGTGCGCTAAAATTTTTATACTAATAGCATATTCACTAATTGCCCATTCACTTTGCTGAATGAAATAAGGAGGGAATAAAATTCCAATTCAAATGAAATGTAATAAGATTATAATAGTTATTACAATGTTTACTTTATGTAAAAAGTAAAACAAGTAATTATTAGAGTAATAGGTAAAATATTTATAATGCCATTGTATTTATTATAGAAAAAAGGATAATTGTATAGATATTATTTCAAGACAGGGATATTTATGATAAAGTTGAAAAATATACCATTAAATAACAATTCATAGAATGGAGATATGAATTTCTATTCATCATTTTATACAATAACAATTCATTATGAATTGTTATTTTTTCAAGTGAACACCGTAATATTAGCTTTACGTTGAACGAGGAAGGAATGAATAACTATCCATATAAAGTAAACGAACTATAAATGCATTCAAGGGCGAAGTTTTTTTTTTTTTTAAATTAGTTCGGAATGCATCCGTAGCATTTTTATTTTTATTTTTCAAATCAGTGAATGCATCCAATCTTATTTCATTTTATTTTATTTTTAATTTGCTACGGACCTATTCATTAAATGTGTCCGATCTTTTTTTTTTTAATTTTATCAAGCGCATTCAATAAATGCATCATAAAGTAGTATTTATGCTACGTACGATCCACACCTGCCATTCACTCAAGTAAACACCTAAAACGTGCTCTCGTTTCTCTCTCACTCTAAGGAAATTCTATAGCTTGTTTTTGGCGTAATCACTCACACCAATTTGTTTAAGGCATTCGCAAGATCATCTTCAAGTAAAATAAAAGTCAATTTCTCATAGTTGTTAGTTAATTTTGTCAGTTTTCAAATATTTTAATATGAAATCCTAAAATTGAAAATAGAGTAGATTGACAAATTTAGTTGATAATGTATGTTCTTTGATGTTAAATTGAGTTTGTTAGGCTGTGTTATAATGATTTTGTAAGCTTACATGTGTTGATTCCCACACATGCTTGATAAATGTTCGATAAAATATCTATATAGAATTGAATATAAGGGATTTTGTTTGCTTCATTTTGTATGCTCATGGGAATATTGTGATAGAAAAATATGGTCTAGAGTATGACCGAGTATTGATCAAGAAGTCCGAATGAGAACTGATACTAACTTTACTCATTTTTTGAGTAAGATATATAGTAGTGTTAGGGTAGCTCTAACTATGGGAGGTGTCCAAATAGTCCATAGACACCCCCATTACATGCTAAATGGGCCATCATTCATGCTGCTTCCCATTGTAGATGATGAGGGTGTTGAAGACTTGATTGACTAAGCTTAGGAACTTAGTCCAAGTCTATTGCAAGAGCTATGTGTGCAGGTACAAGGTCATTATAGTGTTCAGATTGGGTCTATGCCATCTCAATTGGAACAAGTTAAGGTTCCACATTTGGAAGACCAGTAGAACACATGTCTTCACCTTATTGGTAGGGTCAATGTGTGTAACAAACTCCACACCAATAAGGTATGGTGCATCATTCTCATATGAACTTTGAAGAGTATGAATTGACCCCCGTGGAAGAAGGAATTGCAAAGCTTGAAAGAAGAATTGAACAAGAAGTTACTTTAATCCTAAATCCCAAGTTACGGATGAAAATTGAGACGGTTAGTATTATGTAGATGAGAATGGACATCCTATAGAGGATGAAGTGGCAGTGACGATGATGAGACTCCCGAACATATCAATGAGCATTAGGCCAATGTTGTGATTGGGATGACATCACACCAACCCTCTAGTTCAAGAGAAACTCCTCCAAGTAATGATGCCTCTCAGGCTTATGTTAGGGATAAAGTATCCTTTTTCAATATCAGTAGCAGTGATTGATACATAACATTTGAGAAAAGCTTGAGTATAATGAGAAAAACATATTAAACCCAAATTATCTGAACAAGGGTATAATGTTTAACACAAGAGAGGATCTTATTAACCACATGAAAACATTTCATGTGAAGCGATATTGTAACATTTGGGTAGATGAATCGACCAAAACTCTATGGTTGGCCTATCGCATCAAATGAGACGAGGGGTGTAATTGGAGATTGCATACCTGTAAAAAGAAGCTTGAGGGCTTCTTTGTCATTATTAGATTGGACGGACCTCACACATATTTTGACCTTATGGTTGGTCAAGACCATTCTCAAATAGATTCTAATGTCTTGGCTAGAATTCTTAACAATGGTTAGGAATGATGCGGATGTAAAAACAAGAGCACTTAGGGCCATGGACAGGATTTATTTAGATACAGATATTGCAATGAAGAGTGTGGGAAGGGAAGAGGAGAGCCATCGCCATGGTATATGGAGACTAGTATAAAGCATGTAATGGGCTCTCGAAACTATTATATGTGATGAAAGTCAACAATCTCAGAACACACGTTGAGTGGGGATGGACAAGATCTATAAAGCCCGGTAAATCGATCTTCAAGTGGTTATTTTGGACATTTGGCCCTTGTGTAGAAGCCTTCAAGTACTATCGACCTATCGTATGTGTGGATGGAACATTTCCTTACAAAAAGTATAAACACGTGTTGTTAGTTGCATGTGGGGTGGATGGCAACAATAGGATTGTTCTCTTGGCATTTTGTTTAGCTTCAGTAGAAACAACGGATCAAAAGCTGGTTCTGTGTACGATTGAAGCAACGTGTGATTGGCTACCGTGGTGAGGAGATGATATGCTTGATATCAGATATGGGAGTAGGGATTCCCTCAACATACAAAGAACAATCCAATAGGTAGTTGCCTCCATTTGGTATTCATAGGTTTTGTGTTAGACATGTTGTTAGTAATTTCAACAAAGTGTATAAAAATGTGAGGATGCAAAATATGGTTACATATGCTGCCTCTCAAGCACAACTGTGTAAGTTTGAAAAATTCATGGATTTGGTTAAAGAGATTAATAAAGAAGCAATTGAATGGTTTAACAAGACTGAGGTAGATGGATCATTTACGTTGCCTAAAGAACAATGGACATTGCAGATGATGGTAACTACCATTCGGTTACATGACTACAAACATGGTAGAGGCTTATAATTTTGTGATCCAAGGTGCAAAGGGTCGTCCTGTGACAGCACTTGTGAAGAAACTTTTCTACAATTGTATAATGCTTTGGGAGAATAGGATCATAGAGGCTATTAATGCTATGAAATTCAATCATGTATTTACTACATATGCCTAAGAAAAGCTAGAGGTATGAGGCCAACATTCTACCAACCATCAAGTCACTAGTTTCCGCAGGAATACTAGACTGTTCGAAGTATGAACAAGGCCCCATCATATAGGTAGTGGCTTGAGGGGCGGAGGTTGGATGTGGAAGGTCGACCTGGGGAAACAAACATATACATGCAACAAATGACAAATTTACAAGATACCATGTTCACACGCTCTAGTTTAAAAGGTCACATGAGATTAAACCCATTAGCCTTAGTGAGATCATGGTATAGACAGATGAATCAAACTCGGTGCTATAGAGTACACTTCCATCCTATTGGGGATGAATTGGAGTGGTCTACACCAGCTAACTTCCCTTTCCTAGTGCTTGATAGTATGATGACCCATGTGATGGCTAAACTATGGACACATCGATTTTCGAATGGAGATGGACATTAGAGGCCGTTTAAATAGGGTTACATATTGTGTCTACTGCCAACAAGGTTACAATAATAGACGATGTCCCAATATAAACCAATAGGGTTAAGACCAAAACTGATTTTTATTAGTTATTAATTGCAAATTGTGGTTGTTGCATACTTATATCATTTTTTAACATTTATTACTTCTCATCTACAGGATAAATGGAGCTTAAGCTAGGAGATTCATCAATGTTGATACATCAAGCGACACATCGATTGGAGGATTTGTGAACTGTAAAGGTATAATGCTGTTGAACATGTCATTGTAAGTATTTTTTTATGAAAGTAACCAACAGTTGCATTGTTTGCACTTGTAGGGAAATGCTGACCTTATCATTCCATCTCAGACATTGACTTTAGACATTGAAAGATGAGTCTTAGGCTTTCTGATCCTCGTATAGTACGATATCAACAACAGGCTGGATTATATGGAGCCAGTAATCTGCCATTCATACAGTTAGACTAGCACTTCATTACAACACTTATCGAGCATTAGAAACCCGAGACACATACGTTCCACATGCCAATAGGTGAGATGATAATAACTCTATAGGATTTGGTGATTCAGTTAAGATTATGGGTGGACGGGCTACCTGTGATAGGGAGCAATAATCTAAACATTCCAATGCTATGTCACAACCTATTAGGAGTTGTACTAGAGGGTACCTAATTAAAGGGAGGGTGAATTAACCTCAATTGGATCACCAACTAGTTCGATCAGATACCTAAATATGCTTATGAGAAGGTGCTTATTAGACACATACGAGCATATATACTTTAGCTGATTGGGGGTTTCCTTTTTGCAGACAAATCAGAAAACCTAGTTCACTCCATATTCATCAATGTGTTAGGGGATTTGAATGTGGCATGGCAATATGTATGGGAGGCTGCATGTTTGGCTTGGTTATACAGGCAACTAAGTCATGCAACTGTATCAGGTGCCTAAGAGATAGCAGATGCGGCCATATTACTGTAAGTATGGGGTTGGGATAGATTCCCCTAGTGTACTCCTTGTAATAGGAATAGTATGATGGTGCTTGCTGGTTAGCCACTAGGGTATAGATGGCAAATACACAGTGTAAACTCCCTAAATTTACAGAACCTGACTTTAATATTTGGTAGGAATGTGATATAAAATCTTGACAAGCTTTTGGAAAAGTCACAAAAATCATTTTCGATTTTTCACGATTTAAGAATATTAAAATACGAACGGTTTAATTATAGTTTAATAAATTTGTATCGTCATTGACAAAAATTTTCCTCAAGTTTTTGCAATCAATGATTGATGATAAATCAGAGAATTAATGAAGTAATTAGTAAAGCTCTAGTAAAACTTACAATAATTATCAATCAATTCTGAAAAATAATTAGAAAAATAATAAATATACCTCGAAAATTCTCAAATAAAAATAGCATAATAAATCACTAAACAAGACCTTAACTTCAACAAATAAAATAGATATTCATCAAACACGTAGAATTACATAACGTCTAACAAGTAAATTTTCCAAAATAAAAGTAAATAATTATTTTACATATTTATAATTAAAGATGATTATAAACCTTAAAGAAACTAATAACCCCACCTTCTTTAGTAAGTAAAACCCCTTGGAAGTCACTGAAATCATATAAATAATTTATTACATAAGAAAATATCCAGAATATGAAACAAGTAATTATAATTAAAAAAGAAAAAACCTCTAAAATTAATACTCATAAAATATTCTACATTACTAATTTAATCATGTGGTTATCTTGGACACCTGATACATGATAAGTATATGACAAACTATTATTACAATTTATAATAGTATTATTAATAATATCAAAAGTATATTGTAACTAACAATATATATGGTAGTAAAAATAAAAAAGATTATTTTATCATATGATAAATAATAATACCATCCTTGATCCACCTATTAAAACAATTTTGATAAGTTAACAATATTAATTATATAAGACCATAATTATTTTAGTACTAATATTACAGTAATCATAATAATTTATGAACTTGTAACAATACTACATGATTCTTATCCAACATTGTAAATGCGATAAGTACCATTATAATTTAATAATTATAATAATAATATATACATAATATTAATACAACCCATAATATAACAAGACTCTAAGACTAATTACCTAAGAAAGTTTACAAATATTGGCATGAACTATGTGTCTGACAAATTATTTGGTCCGAAAAATACTACATTAAGATAATTATAATAGAAAACACGCAAAGAAGCAAAATCAAGAAATATGACAATATTAATTAAATAATGTACATTAAGATCATATCAGAAAATTAATTAGAAAATTAGTAAAATAAATCAAACACATCGTGAACCCTAGAAACCCTAAACAAAGATTCAATAACCCTAAGTATTAGATAAATTAGATAAAGTCTGAAACCCTAAAGCAAAACTATATCACCATCATAATGATCCAATAACTCAATCGATCCAAAAACCTTATGCTAAATTTTCCCCCATTTAATCTCTAACATGCAAATTGAGATAGTATATCCAAATAATATCTATTGATAAAATAATATGAAATAATTTTATATAATTAAAAACTCCTAAAATTTTATGGTAATCTTATAAGTAGGACCTTAACTCAAAAACGAAATCGAAATCATAAAACCAAACCGAGTCAACCGTAAACCTTAAAAAATCCAGACTCAATAAGACAACTTCTAAAACCATAAAATAACAAATTAATTAGGAAAATGTTATGAAGTCAAATTATGAATCATATATATAGTATAAACCTTGAAAGATCATATAGTCCAAAAATTCAATCGTTTCGAACCTTTATAGGATCAGTTTCTGTCTCTAGACACCAACATGCAAAGCAAGATAAAATTTTCCAACAATCAAATTATGCTAAAAAAATATTTAGAAATTCGTAAAATATCAACTAAAAATTTTTCGGGTCATAAAAACTTCAGATAAGGCTCATATACATGTATCTTATCTCTACCAGTAACTTATATGATATTTTACCATAACTATTTATTTTTATTTGCAGCTGTTTCATGCTATCATTTTATCTAATATTTTTATATAAATTTCTTATAAAACATAATTTATACCCTATAATTTACATTCTTTAACAAATACTTACTTTATTACATTAAATCTACTTTTTTTTCCTTCTTTTTCTTTTTCTCTTTCCCTTCTTAAAGAAGTTTCCCACTGCTATCCCCCTTTGGAAATCCCCCTTTTCTTTTATTTTTCAATTTATTTTACACATAAAAATCACTAGTTTTACATCTATAAATACCTACTCTCACTTACACATTTTACACTTTACAAATACTCTCAAATTTCTATCTTTTCTCTTACTCTTCTCTTCATCTCCTCCTTGGCTGCACAAAAGCTTGCTACCCCCTTTCATTTTCGACACAAACACACTTCTTTGATTCATCTTTTTAAGCTAAATACGTGCCTCATACATCCTTAATTGATATTAGGTGTTGTTTCATGTATTATCCATGGATAAAAATCTCCCCATGATGCATAAAAGCTAAGGATGATAATGTTAAAAATGAAACTCATATCTTACATACATTATGATCATATTGATTTTGTGTTTATATGGTTATGTTCTTGCCACCTAATCTAACTATCTATATGTATAAATATAGTTATTTACATATTTATATCAATATGAGCACATTTCTCACTAACTCAATATTTATTTCATGTTTGTATTTATTTTATGCTCTTATTATATGTTTTGAGACTTATTCTTAATCTAACTCTCAGACTTATCCTTAATCAAGTCAAAACAAAAAGGGACTTGTCCATAATCTAAGCCCCGAGAATACCTTGTCCAAAAATTCTAAGACTTCCATTATATTTGTTTTACTATTTTGCTTTTATTTTCATGAGGCTGGATAATATTCAAGTCTCAAGGAGCCTTGATAAAATCTAAGACTCCCCTGTTTATTTATTTGATATTCTTGATTTGTTTATGAGACTAGAATTATTTCAAGTATTGGGAAGCCTTGAAAAAGATCTAAGGTTTTCATGTTTTTCTTTCTTTATGATTTTCTTATTTTATAGTGACTGGAATTTATTCAAGTCCCAAGAAAGTGTTGATATCAAGCTAAGACTTCCATAATCTTATTTTGATGACTATTTTGATTTTCTATCTCTAATTTTTTTTAATTAATTTATGCTAATGATTTCTATTCTTGGTATAATTATTAAATTTTATGCATACATGGTCATAAGTGATGTCATAATAAAATTTTTCGAGATGTAAATATTGATAATCCATTATTTTATAAACTAACCTTCAAGGAGTTTATTTTTCTACATTTGCGAAGAATTTTCATTAAGAATAAAAGTATAAAAATAGGAACTTAACTAAAATTTTTGAAGTATCAACTAAGTTTTCCTAAAATATGAATGTCAATAATTTTTTGTTACACAAAATATTTTCCAAAAATCTTATTTTCAATGTATGAGAAATCTTGCCCTCAAGAATAAAAATTTAGAACTAGACATTCACCTACAACTTTTTTTCAAAACATGAGGAAACTTTTTATCAAAAAGGGAATTTTTAAAATAAGAATCATCCTCTTAATTCCTTAAAATGTCAAGATTGAAAACATGACTATACAAAATCTTACAACTTAAAATTATATTTCATAAATACAAACAAAAACCCTTTTTCATCAAGAAATAAAATTTAGAATGAGTTATTTACTTAATTTTTCCCATATGCCAAAACTTAAAACATTTTAAAGATAATACAACTTAAAATAATTTTTCTCCACAAATAATAGAGATTTATGTTTTGGGAAATGATTAGTTAAGAGAAGTTTATTGTGGAAATAAAATATTCATGGATTCAAAATAAATATAAATCCATGATTTTATTTAGTTGAGTTTCACATTTACAAAAATCTAAGAATTAAAATTTTATTTAAAAACCCAACTCAAGAAAAATTCGAAGGAAATACCCATGACTTTTAAAATGAATTGTTAAATGAAGTTTTTGAAATAAATATAAGACTTTCCATGTTTCAAGGTATATAAAGAACCATGATTTTTGTTAAGTCTCATGTTCATAAAATTTTGAGGTGAAGAATTTTATTACAAGTCAAAAGGTGATTTTTCATAAAACCTCAACATTGCTGCTTTCCACAAAAGATTTTTTAAAAATTTTATTTTGGAACAACATCACTAAGATCATGCATGCATTATGATCTATTATTACCTTTTAGGATGAGAATCACCGTATTTATGAATATATACTTTGCTAAGAAGGTCTAAAAGAGGTAAAAATGACAAAGTGTAATAAAAACAAGTCTTGGAGCATACTAGATGCAATCTATATAATATGATTTCGAGACCTAATGGTGAAAATAATCTTAGAAATGGATAGAGCATCTGAAGTAGGCAAAAATAACTATTAATATGCGAAATTCCAAGTTAAAATGAACAAATTATGACCATTTTAATTTGGAACTTCCATAACCGGAAAAAAATTACGCGAATGGTGTAAACAGAGTTAGAAATTTAAATATAACCTCCATGAAATACTCATTCTGAGTTCTTTTGTTTATGTGACGAAGAATTTGGCATATATTTGCCAAGGATCACTCCGATTAGGGATTGCACTAAGGACGAGTGAGTTTTCCTTTATATTTTACGTATTCTTGTATGTGTTTGTAAAGTAGAGCACTAGATTTAAAGAAAAAATAAACTTGGTATGCATGTGGGATTTAATGGGATTTACGTATGTGGTTCGTTATGTGTGATGAATGAACATTAAGTATATTGAAACTTGATTGGTTGAATAAAGTGAATTGTTTTCTTGTTATGATGACTTATGTGTGAATATTGGTTGATCATCTTAACTGAAATTAATTGTTGATTGGGAACCTCTTATAACAAATTGATGATGCATATCATTTAGAGAATCACATTCGCATTTTGCTACTACTCTTCTTTGAGAGACCAGAAAGGTAAGATGCTTAGCTACATCTTGAGGGACTAGAACATTCGAGGAATACAACCTCAGTAAGGCCAAGCCAGATCAATTACTTTAGGTAAGGAAAACCTAGGGACTAGTAGTACAGTTGATTGGAACGCCAAGACGCACGTGCAATTTCAAGAAGATTATTAGATCCATTCAAATCATTCCCCAACCCTAGAATGGAGGTGCAAATCCATTCTACATACATTTCCAGATGGTCATATGTATTTGTTTAATCATATGAGATGCTTCTTAATGAACTTGTTTGATTGTTTTGTTGTAGGTACGTTTGCATAGCGAATTTCTCACTAAGCTACTTATGCTTACCTCCTCCTCCTCCCCTTCCCAGTTAGTTTGTTTTTGTAAGAAACTCATAAAGCTAGGATTGGGATAGAAACCAAGCGCAAAGCATATCAAATATCTAGTCAAGGATTAGAATGTTGATGGATTAAACTTAGTTGAGAGAAAAGCCTTAAAACTTGATTTATTCCCTTTTTAATCTCCTTTGATTGTGATATTTAACCTAAGTTTCTTACCTTGTTTCATCTTTGGTTGGATATCCGATTCTTTGCGGTCTTGGTGATTTGTGTAAATATTGGTATCCTAAGCTATTTTTCTATACATATATGTATTACCATATTGAGAGCAAGTAATTAAAGTCTTGCAATCTTTGACTTGCAATGCGGTCTTCATATTATGGGTGCACACATGATTTAATGACTTTAGAATAAACCTATTAAGCAACCTAATTAGGGTCATGACACACAAGGATAACACAGCTCATCCTACATATGTAGTCACCACATATCGGCTAGCTTTGGATCGATTCTAACCTCGCCAGGTATGTAAAACACATGCAACATTTTATTAAAGAATTTTTTCATTTGTCGCTAACTCCTCCTTCTTTACTTAGTGCTAACACTTTCATTATATGCAAGTAGACTGGGACCCATACCTCGAAAACTTGTTGGAGAAACTCCCTCCATTTTATATTGCATGGTGACAAATATGGACAACCCATGTCCTATTTATTTTCTTTACCGTCATTGAATGGAACTACCAAGAAAGAGTGGCATGATATTTTGGAGGTCTTTAGCACATATCAGAAATGTTAACATGGATGGAGCTTTCCATGACATTGACCTATAGGGTGGGTCAAACTTAAATTGGCAGTAAAGTCACATGGTATACATTGCCTTGTGGCAAGATTGCCATGCACACCTTACTGCAATTGAAGAGGGACCTGGCATGGATGCAGAATACTTGAACTGGTGTCAACACATCACATGTAGATGCATCTCCCATACATGAGCATTAATTGGTCACATGGTGAGATCCCGAACATTCAAATTACGTTCAGTATTATTGTATAGTACATTCTTTTAAAGTGGTTATTTTTTCAATTTTGCAGATCAGCAAAATGGGATAGATCAGTCTATCAGATTGGTTGGATCATGTGCGTGCCTTTGCAAATGAGTCAATGGCAACTAGAGGAGGAGAATGAGATTGGGATGTACCCGCATGCAAGTGGACATTAGAAGGAGGAAGCTCAAGCACCCTACGCAGAGAAAGGAGCTAAAGTAAATGTTGAACCATAGCTTCAATGGCATTGAAGGTCAGATAGGCCTCGTGGAGGGTGTAAAAGCACTTCCTTTATACCTACTTAGCAACAATACCCCGTGCATAGATCATTTCACGATGTGCCTTCAGGTAGCATATACTGGGTTGATAGCTCATACCCGAGTGATCTTATGGGCGATTCAATGTATGATCCTACTACATTTGTGACTCCTTCATATAACCATGATCTGTATGAATCAACTGCTACTCCTCCAACACTCCATAGAGAGCGGCTATTCCATATTATAGATGAGCCCGATATAGGAGAAGGGGTAATACATTTGACACAATAGTTACCTCCATCACCTTGCAATCCAGTAGCCCCTAAGGATTTTAAAAAAGGTTCTAGTGAAAGGAATGAGCAAAGGGGTGATCATCGGGATAAAGGTAAAGGGAAGGAGTCAATGTTTAGGGGATATGGAAAGACCTTTACCATATGTTTGAAGAAAAAATAGACCAATTGCATTTCTCATTGTTTATATCTTGATTACTGTATCTAAGACTACTTTTAATTAATTTAATTTGTGTTTAAACACTTATTTATTATAATGTATTTACATGGTTACTACCATTCTGATTCAAACTTCTTATATTGCTATAATAAGTTTGGCCATTGCTTCACTAGAGTTTTGTGTATTGGATGACAAGTGCTGATTAAAGTTAGAGTTTGATGTGTACCGTATAGTTATATGCAAGTTGGATTGATGTTGGTGTTGGATTGTTGATGTTAGTTTTGAATGTTGTCATGCCTCAGAGGGTACCCTAAACGTGGTAGTCCGTCACACATAATATTAAAGCTAATGAATGACAATCTTAGTCACGCAGGAGCTTTGATATCACGTGCAAGGCATGCTTCTAAGATAGTAGGAGACTCAAACGGGTATTACGTTTAAGCATATAATAAAAACATGCAAGAACTTATGAAGGTAAACATATAATAATCATTAAGATAAAAGTTTTTTACAACTTCTTAGGGGCATTCCCCCGTACTAAAAGCTTTGCTCAAACTAAGCCATCTTAAAAACATACATGAAAATAACAAAAGTCTACTATAGAGATTTCTCTTAGAAGTCTACACTCAAAACTAAGATATGTAGACTTCTTCCAAAAACTCCTAGTAACTTTAGATCATACCTGACAAAAGGGGCTCCTTCGTGCCAACCATAGGTAATCAAACTATAACAAAAAGCTATAAGGGAATAAGAAAAACTAGCTTAGTGAGATAACTCCCTTTTTCAAAGCATTTCCATAAAACATACAAGTATTTAGACAATCATATGGAAATGCATCAATCACATGAGTAGACAAAATACACACGATTAACCGGAAACCATGTGTAGCATGGATTTTACGCCCTCTATCTCGGGGGTTGGGTGGTTACCAGCCTATACGACCATCAATAATTGCAGATTTACCGGCTCCTACTTGCCCATGTAGACTTTTCGGCTCCTACTTGCCATGTAGACTTTTCGGCTCCTACTAGCCACCACTACGACTCCTCGTTTCCCACATGAAGAATAGTAGCAAAAAATAAATGTGACTCACAATATGTTATGCATGAATTATTCTTAATATTGGTTTGTTCAATTATTGTCGATTTCAAGTTAAAGGTGACCAAAACAATATTCATCATACCTATTGCAAGAAAACATAAATTATTCATCGATTCTTCTTTCGATATACTTAGCTTTTATTCAACAACCACATAATTCAATCATGAATCCAATTCACACAAAATTTATTCATTTATCTTTTTTCTTACTCTCTAGTGCTACTATTTACAAACACAATCAAGGAAATGTAATTAGTAAGGGATTGACTCACTTCATAATGATTGCTCTAGTCGAAATAATCTTTCGGGAAGACGATATCGGCTCCTTCTTCACCTAAACAAGATGAAATACCCAAAATGAGTCTTTCATAGAATTTCTACTTTAAAGATTCTAAGTTATCTAAATTGCGGTAAAATCGGATTGAAAAAAGTTTCAACTTAAAATGGTCATAACTTGCTCATTTTAACTGGGAATTTTGTATATTATATGTCGTTTTCTACCTACTCAAAAAGATCTATCAATTTCTAAGGTTGTTTTTACTATAAAAGGTCATTTGGGGTCATGGTTTAGAAGGGTACAGATCTAACACGAAAATTCTTTTCTTGAAAAACAACATTTTCTAATCCTTCATTTACTAAAGCTTGTTTAAGTAAAACTCAAATATGTATATACTTGAAAAGATTTCCTTATGTATATAAATAGACTCATAATTTATGCATGATGCTATAGGTGTTGTCTTATGTAATTAGTTTCCTTAAAGCAATCTTTTCTAGTGTTTTGGAAATTTTGGATTTGTTAAACTTTACTTTATGTGGTTAAAGTAACATATAAATTTTTGGTTGATCAAAATCTAATATTCGATATTTTGATTCTTTGGTTTATTAAAAGTAAGTTGAAAATAAAGTTTGGTCTTTTTTTTATCTACCAATTTTATTTCTAGGAATTGAAAATAAGAATTTTCAAAAGTTTTCTTTAGTAGTACTTGATGAGTTTATTCTTGAAAATTTATTTTCATTTTCCTTGTAAGTTGACTTTCTTAAAAACTTATTTAGCTCTTGGTTTAGAAAGTTGGTAAAAATAGTATATATCAAGATTTCTTTTGTTATTTGAAATGGAAGTATCTTTAGACTTTGAAGAAACTTTTTTTATTATTAGTTTGAAATTTAATGATGAGTTTATATAAACCTTTAAAAGGAATTTATTTGAAAACATTTTTCTAAGTCTTTAGAAAAAAACATTTATTTAGTGATAAAATTTCATTCTTTTATCAAAAGGATTCCTTTTTTATTTGGACAACAACTCAGTAGCCATGCATGAATATGATCATGTAGTTTATAAAAGATAAAAATATCACAAGATAAGATAATAAATAATATAAGAACTAAATAAGCATATTAATAATAACTTGTCAAGTATTGGGAGTCTTAGTTTCTTCAAGGCTTCCCGAGACTAAGATTAGACTAATCCCAAAAGAAAAAGAAAACTATTTTGATTTGATGAAGACAAGTCTAAGACTAGAAAGACTAGTCTTAAAACAACTTGAAAGTAAATAAATTGCAAGGAAAGTAAATAATTACAAAAACAAATGAGCTTATATGCTTTAAAAGATATATATATGACTACATAGATATATTTAGTTATATATATATATATATATGAACAACATAAAGGAAAATAGATTTATGAACAAGAACAAAGTATGAACATATTATTGCTTTCTTAACCTCCATGGATTTAGAAAACACACTATGCTCATACTAAGCGAATGAATATAAGGAAAGCTTAAAAGAGTATTACCTATAAAAGAAAACTAGAGAAACTTTAAGAGAGCTTTTAGAGAGATTTTGGGAGAGTAATGGTAGTTATGAAAGGTGTGAAGGAAATAAAAGGAAGAGGTGGTATTTATACGAAAAGTAGAGGGTAAATTATGTTAATTAAATAAATGGAAATTGAAATAATCTTGAGGAATGAGGGAAGGGTCGGGGCTACTTGTGAGACAAAGAGAGAGGAATTTTATTATTATTTTTTTTTGTATTTTTGTTAATGAAAAGTGAGATGTGAGGGATGTGAAGTTATATTGAAAATGAAAATTGTAAGAAAATAGATGTATAGGTTGTAAGATGTAAACCCCTAATATTTAAGGTAATTTCGAGCTAAAGCCCTAAACCGAAAAGTCAATCGGAAACTTAAGTCAACAAATTTTTAGGAAACCCTAGCAGTTTAGATCCGGCAACCTCGCGTTCCTAAACCAATAAGTCGAAATGCGAGTGAAGAGTGTAGTTTGGTTCGTAATAATATTAGGGTGCTTAAAAAGATCATATTAGTGAATTTTCAACCTATTTCGAACTCGATCGGATACGAACTTCGAAAAACATGTCCCTGGGCTCGAGATATTAAATATATGTTATTAGTACCGATAGACTCGTAATTTCATAAGATATCCTAATATATTAGTTATATAATTTTTTGAGTTATAAAAGTTACAGTTATAATATTTTTATCGTATTTTCATTACTATCGGTACTTTAATTGTCCAATCTACTTTTTGATTTCTTTCATACTATTCATTAAGTATAATTACCCATAACCTACTCTTACATTCTTACATCCTATTTTTACAATTTCATCATTTTCCTTATAATATACTTTTTAATACAACTTTTACTACTCAAATTACTTATTTAATTTTGAAACTTACACAACACACATCTCTCTTTCTCCTTTATGCAAAACCGGTGCCCTCTCTGCTCTCTCTCTCTCTAATTTTTTTTTTATTTTTCGTTTGTCTAATTAAAGCAAACCCTAATCCACTTTTCTATATAAACTCCTCTATGCTTTCACCTTTTCATTTCTTTCTTTCCTCACTTTCACTTTTAGAAATTTTTTTGCAAAACTCTCTCCCTCTCCTCTCTTTGTGCCGTGACCTCCCTCCCTCAATACACACACACACTTTTGTTTTTCTTTCAGGTTTTTTACTCCACATATCTAATAGGTAATAGATCTACACTTTACCATCTTAAAAGCATGTAATGGTAAGATCATTCATGTGTGATTTCACTCAAAAATCCCATGAGCTTTAAGCTAGGGATGTGGAAACACTTGAACATGAGATCCTTGCCATCACAATGTTATAGATCTTGTTATTCATTTGTTTTGTTATTAATTTACTTTACTGTTAAGTTATGTTGTTATTATTAATGTTTTGAGCATGTATTCATCATTTAACCGTACCCACATAAAGATCATAGTGTTAATGCATTTATGACCAGTATAATAAACTAGATCTAGTTGTTTTTAGTTCATAAATGCATTAGGCTTTTGTTTCATGCGCATAAATAACTTGTAATAGCATGATAATAGTAGGAAAATGTTAGAAAGCTTAAGATCTACTTTAGTTTCAACAAAAATGATTTTCGAAAATTGGATAAAAAAGGAACCATATTTAGAAAAGCCATTTTTCAACTTCAAAATGTGTATTTTACATTAAAAATGAAAGACTTAAGGAATTGGTATCATAGATGAATGATCTTGATGAGAAAAGCTTAAATCTACTAAGGAATATTTTCAAAACAAGGAAAAGTTTACAAAAGTTATGTTTCAATCCCAATAACAAATTTGAAATTCGTAATAAGGAAAGCTTGAAGTGTAAACGCCTATTTTTCAACCCCAAAATAAGGTTTTTATTAAAGAAATGGAAGCCTTAAGAAGTAGGTTTGATTAGGAAATGGTTTTTGAAAGATTAAATGAGTTTTACAAAAGAAATAATCTCAAATGGAAATTTCAAAATTCGGATTTGAAAATTACCATTATTTAAACACCTATTTCCAAATGCCAAATTGATGATTTTATGGAAAAATAGAAGTCCTTGGGGATACATGTATAAAGACCTAATTTTGACAAGGATAAAAGGAGTTTGTCAAAGTATAATCCTAGAACAAGGAATTGTTTCAAAGAATAGATAAAACAATGTTTTCATTCCTTAAAAATTTTGTAAAATTCGTAACTAGGTAGATCACCTATGAAAACATCTATTTTCCAATTCCAAAATGAAGAATCTTATTAAAATAATGAAGGTTTTAGGTATATAGGTCATCAAGATTGAGTTTTGATAAAAGCAAGTGTGAATTTGTAAGAAATAGAACTGATTTTCTCAAGTTTAGTAATTTTAAAAGTTTTGCAAAACAAAAGTTTTCTAAAAGCATTCTTGGTATTATTTCATTAAGAATATACATGTAGATAGTTCATCTTATAACATTCATGACAATAGCTTGTAGGTATTGCATATATACATGATGCACTTGGTAGAAATAAAGTTAGGAAAATAGTGTCTTATACATCTTATTAAACATACTCTAAGCACATGAGGAAATAGATTTACCAACACCCATGAATCATGCATGATATTAAGTCATATATGTATATAATAGAGTCTCTCAAGATATAATGATAGCTAAGTATCGATCAAAGCTTTAGAATTATGCTTGGCTTGAAATTAGGAGTTGAATTGTGGGATGGAAATTTCGTATAGCGTTCTGTACCCTACAGTTCATGGACTTAACCGCCTTGTTTGATGGAAATAGCTTTAGAAATAGATAGCTCTTATCGAATAGGTAGAAATCGATATATAATATGCGAAATTCCAAGTTAAAATGACCAAATTATGGCAGTTTTAAGTGGGAATTTCCTCTTAGACGAACTTTGATGAATTTGTTAGAGTAGAATTCTTAAGTTCATTCAAACTTCATATAAATACTCAATGGAGTTATTTCTCTTGATTAGGAGACTTGAGAGACGGACTAGACCTTCCCGAAGACTATTATGATTAAGTGGATTTTCGCGCCATGGCAAAGTGAGTTCATTATCTTTAAATTATATGCTTATGAATGTGCTTGTAATGTAGTGGCATTAGCTTTAGGTCAAGATAAAATTGGAGTGTGCATGTGAATTCATATTGTTTGAATCGATGATAAGAATATCAGAAATGGAATTGTTGTAAATATTGTATGATTTATCATAGAATTGAAGTGTCTGTAAATATCTGTGATTGCCCATAAATTATTAATTAATATGCCATGATCTTATAATCAAATTGACATATATAACATATGTTGAGTCACATTGCATAGGCTATTATACCTTTGTGGAAAGAAGGCATAATAGCTGGGCAACGAGGGGCCTGTAAACTCGAATGTTGGTGTATTGGGCGGAATTGAAATGGTAGTGGTGTAGGCACTTGTATCAACTACAAATTGTGTGTGGGTGGGCTCCTGTATAAACCATAATATAAATGAGAAAAATTAAAATCTATGGTCGTATGGGCCTGAAACACCTAACCTCGAATGAAGGGTGTAAATCCATTCAACATTAGACTCCTAGAAAGTCTTTTGCATTGTATGCTCACGTGCTTGTGCATTTCATATGGTTGTTAATATAACTTGTCTAATATATATACATATATATATTGCTTGTTGAGTATTTAATTTTGGAAGTGAAACTCACTAAGCTTGAAAGCTTATACCCCTATAGTTTCCTGTTGCAGTATGATTATTTATGGCTATCTCCGAGAGGCCACGTTCCTCATATACAGCTTTTGGAATTTAATGAGCTTATTGAAGAAGTTAGGACCTAGATGTTAGGCATAGACTTCTAGTTGAACCTCCTTAATTATATATATATATAAATATATATATATGTTGATGTAAGAGACTTTTGTGGACCTAAGGACTTTTAATATATTGACAGGGGTATGCCCCTTAGATCATGTAATAGATTTATTTGGTTATAATTGTTATGATTTACATTCTTATTGCTATGATTGTCTCCTTAAGCTATTTGATTCAAAGTATGGTTTCCTATATGTTGAACGTAAGCCTTATATCCGACGTTTAAACGCATGGGATGACTAAGGTTGTCATACTTGAGTTTAGGTATCGAGTGTGGCAAACTGTAGTGTTTAGAGTATTCTTTGGGGCGTGACAATTTAAGTTGGTATCAGAGCATGGTTGAGTCTACGATCATCACTTTAGTTAATAGGCTTAAGGAGAAATAAAAAGAAAAGACTAAGATGGGGTAAGAATAAAATAAAGAAGGCTTAGATAAGAATAACATGGGTAGTATGGGTTTTATAATTCTAATCCTTTCCTCTATTGTGAATAGCTTACTCTTGGTGAAGCCGCTTAGCGGCAAGGCAAATACGTAAGCAACCCGATGAGTCTTTGGTTGAATACCACTTAAGAATTAGGGTCTTATGTGAAGAATTTGCTTTAGCTGGCCGCCCTAGGTCGATCAGAGAAATGTTTAACTTATGGAAAAGGGGTTCGATGAACACTGAGTGGCATAGGGTCGTGACCAACATAGAATACTACCCTATAAGGAAGAAATGTTGGTCAGCGCTTGAAGTGATTTATGCATTAGAGAGGATTATTGTCTATAAGTTGGGACAACCTATGCTGCAAGAAGCTACCTTTGTGCTAAGGAATGAAGGAAAACCAACATTTCCTGATTTTCAAACCTGGAACTCAATTGGATATCTGTTTGTTTATGCTCATGACTTGTTAGGGGATCACACCGAATGGCTTCGAGCGGATGCTCAAAGTCACTTCTTTTGGTGGGGAGTGTATGAGGTAATACTACCTCCACCAGCTGATATGGCCCAGCCACTTCCATCAAGTGAAATCGGTTACTAACCCCAGGAAGAAGAAGTGGATGGGATAGAGGACGAGGTTGTTACCCCATCTGAAGAAAATGAGGATGAAGAAGGAGAAGAAGTAGTCTACAAAATGAAAATATGAGGAATTAAGGAAGGAAGCAAGACCTATGTTTTGACCCACAAGTCCAAGCTGAATTTTGTAGTTGCGACTTTGAAAAATAGGTCATAGTAGCCTTTGTTGTTCCAGGATGTTGTCTGTGGTTGTTGCTTGTTTTGTTGTTTTGAATCATCATGCTTTTTTTTTCAATTTCAATGTAAAAGTCCTTATACCTACAATTGAAGTTCAATGAAAAATTATGTTGTATTTTTTGAAATTAAGATTTCTTTATTTAAGTCTCTGAAATTTTACTTTGCATTTACATTACTAGTTGTACAAGAATTTCTAACGTTTTCGAATCTCGATATAAAATGTTAATAATGTTATTGGAAGATTGCTTAACTAAGTTAAATAAAACGTAAAACAGTCGTGGTAGAGGAAGGAGACAACATAAACAAAGTGCGTGTAACGAACCAAATGTGGAAGGGGAACAGCAAGCGGCACCACCGCCAAACCCACAAATGGCTGATGCTCAAGCCGCTTTACAAGCGGCTTTAGGGCAACTAACATAAGTGCTCGATGCCATTTGACAAACTATGCCAGCTCCTGCTCCTACTCCAACACCCACTCTACCACCCTCATCACAATTGGCATCTGTAGCTATGCCAATGCACGAAAACACACAATCCCACACCGCACCCTTACCTCCACCACCACCACCACCAAGGCTATACAAGAGCTCCTTGCCTGAGTTCATAAGGAGTAACAGATATTATGAGGAAGCCTTTGGAAAACCCAATGAGGCCGAGGATTGGTTGCCCCAAGTAGAACGGTCGTTTGATGCTTTCGAAGTGCCCCACCACTTAAGAGTTAATTATGGCACTTACCTACTGAAATTGAATGCAAGAGTATGGTAGGAATCCAAGAGGAGGGAGCTTATGCCCCCTATTACATGGGAGATGTTCCGTTACAAATCCCTTGAGCATTACTTTCCTGGAAGTCTCCGGGTACAGTATAGTGCGGATTTTCTGCACATTTCACAAAGAGGTCGCATGGTGGAACAATATGAGATCGAGTTCAATAGGCTACTCCGGTATGCCTCTGACTCGTACAAATATAGTGAGGAACTAAAAAGATAAGTTTTTTTGAATGGTTTGGATGAGGATATGAGAGTGAGACTTAAGGAGTTCGACATCAGGACTTTTAGGAAATTGGTTGAGAGAGCCGGATTGTTGAAGGAGCCAAAAAAAGAAAGATAAAGACTACTGATAGACCACCCTCTATGTTCGGAAGGAAATTTCATGGGGGATCAAGTTCGAGGTGTCCTCAGAAAAGGTTCAAGCCACTCTATGGCTTCAAAGGGAATACAAGTAGGGGAAATGGAGGAAGGAATACTCCCAAAACGCCAAGTTGCTGGAAATGCAAGGGAGAGCACTACCCTAGGAGGTATCCGCAGTTGAGAGACAAGTGCTATTTCTATGGGGAGGCAAGTGACAAGATCTCCGAGTGCCCGAAGAAAGCCACCACTACTTGCTTTATCTGTAAGCAAGTTGGACACTTTGCTAACGAGTGCCCACAAAGGACGGGTGCCCCAGGTAGGACATTTGGAGGATCATCCTCAACAAGGCCTGGGAATGGGCATATTGGAAACCCTAGCAGCCGTTCTGGATTGGCAATGCGTGGTATGAGAATATATATCTGGAGAGATAATAGGTTTGTGAGGAAATTACAGACGAGGGCCCTCAAAGAGGACAATGGCTAAGATTTTGGACTCGTGACAGGTTAGTTTTCAAACCTTGTTTATGTTTCTCATGCTTAGGATCCAAGGATTATAAAAAAAAAAAAGGAAAAGTAAGTATAGTAATCTAAGATAAATTTAGGGAATCGGCTAGAATGGTTCGGGATAGTAATTAGTCATATTGAATACATGACGCATATTAATGAATAAGACAACTGCTTACACCTTAATCGACAGTGGAGCCACACACTCATTTATCACCACTGGTTTTGTGAAACAAGTTGGATTACCAATAACCATCGCTACCTTCAACTTCTGTGTCAAGACTCCAACTGGAAATGTAGTAATGACCAGTGAAGTGTTGAAAGATTGCCCAATAGCGATTCAAGGGCATCACACAAGATGTGATTTGATTGTTTTGGAAATGAGTAAATATGAAGTGATTTTAGGTATGGGTTGGTTGACTTTTGCCAAAGTTGTTGTAGATTGTAGAAGGAAGAAAGTGGAGTTTAAGGACTTGGATGGGGATGATATTGAATTTAAGGGTGAAATAGCAATTTTAAGAGGGATCGAGTTAAGTTCATTCGAACTACTTGTAGACGGGGAAGTCAAGACCAAAAAGGAAAGTTCTTTTGGTACAATGGACAATGGGGAAGAGTTGTCCCGAGTTGAGGATATACCAATTGTTAATGAGTGTCCAGATGTTTTCCCTGATGAACTGCTAGGAGTACCCCCGAAGCGAGAGATCGACTTTGAGATTAATTTAGCACCAAACACGAAACTGATATCTAAAGTGCCTTACCGCATGGCTCTTGTTTAGCTAAAGGAGTTAAAGAAAAAATTACAGGAACTTTTGGATCAAGGATTTATAAGGCCAAGTGTATCACCATGGGGTGGACTGGTTCTATTTGTTAAGAAGAAAGATGGATCAAAGAGGTTATGTGTGGACTACCGAGAGTTAAACAAAGTCACAATCAAGAATAGGTATCTGCTCCCTAGGATTAACGATCTTTTCGACCAACTACAAGGAGCAAGTGTGTTTTCAAGGATTGATCTTCGATCGGGACACCATCAGCTAAGAGTTAAGCTGGAAGATGTACCTAAAACAGGTTTCCAGACTCGATATGGACATTATGAATTCTTGGTGATGTCATTTGGGTTAACGAATGCTCCTACCGCATTTATGGATTTGATGAACCAAGTATATAAGCCCTTATTAGATAAGTGTTATAGTATTTATTGATGATATCCTTATCTACTCAAAGACGCGCAAGCAACATGAAGAACACCTACGTATGGCATTACAAACCTTAAGGGAACACAAGTTATATGCCAAGTTTTCCAAGTGTGACTTTTGGTTGGATAGGATTTCATTTTTAGGACATGTGGCATTAGGAGAGAGTATATCTGTGGACCTTGAAAAGATAAATGCCGTAATGGACTGGAAGCCACCCAAGACAGTAACAGAAGTGAGAAGCTTTTTGGGTCTGGCCGGGTATTATAGGAAGTTTGTTAAGAATTTTTCCAAGATAGCTAAACCTTTGACCCAACTGACCCAAAAGAATGAAAAGTTCATATGGATGGAAAAGAGAGACCAAAGTTTTCAAGAACTTAAGCAAAGGCTTGTTTCTGCTCTGATCTTGGTTCTATCGAATCCAGAGAAGCCCTACACAGTTTATAGCAATGCGTCGAGAAATGGTCTCGGATGTGTACTCATGCAAGATGGGAAAGTGATTGCCGACGCTTCTAGATAGCTAGGGCCATACGAACAAAATTACCCTACACATGATTTGGAACTAGCCACAGTGGTGTTCACTTTAAAGATATGGTGACACTATCTTTATGGGCAAAGGTGTGAGATCTATACTAACCACAAAAGCCTTAAGTATTTGTTCACGTAAAAGGAGCTAAACATGAGACAAAGGAGATGGCTCGAGTTAATCAAGGATTATGATTTGGGATTAATTACTTTCCGGGAAGAGTAAATGCGGTTGCCGATGCATCAAGTCGTAAGAATCATGGAGAAGTTGCAATCTTGCTCACCAATCAAAAGGAATTAGTGAAGGAGTTTAAAATGTTAAAAATTGAGTTAATGGGAGGAGATACAAAAGTAGAGATAGCAAATTTGGTGATGGAACCCACTTTAGTGGAAAGAATCAAGGAGGTACAGCGTTATGATGAGATAATACAAAGAATAAAGAGGGAAATTCAAGAAGGAAAATACACTGACTTCACGATGGATGACGAGGATGTAATAAGAATGAAGGGACGACTCTTTGTACCAAGTGATGAGGAGATACGAAGGGAGATCATGAGTGAAGCTCACAATTCTGGGTATACGGTACACCTAGAAGGAATGAAAATGTATCAAGATCTCAAAGGACATTATTAGTGGAATGGAGTGAAACGACACGTAGCCAAATTTGTGTTGAAGTGTCCGATGCCAGCAAATGAAAGTAGAGCATCAAAGGCCGGGAGGATTGTTGAAACCCTTGCTAATACCGGAATGGAAGTGGGATCAGATTTCCATAGATTTTGTGTGTGGATTGCCGAAAACACCAACAGGGCATTATGCTATATGGGTTATAGTAGATCGACTAACCAAGTTTGCTCACTTCCTACCAATAAGTATGACCTATTCTATGGATAAATTGGCAAAGCTCTACATTAAGGAAATCGCTTGTCTACATAGAGTACCAGCTAGGATTGTATCAGATCAAGACCTAAGGTTTATGTCCAAGTTTTAGGGAAGCATGCAAAAGTGTATGGGAATAAGTTGCACTTTAGTACAGCATATCATCCTCAGACCGATGGACAATTTGAGCGAACCATACAAACCTTAGAAGATATGCTTCGAGCATGTGTAATGGAGTTTAAAGGAAGTTGGGACGCACACTTACCCTTAGTGGAGTTTGCTTAAACAATAGTTATCATTCGACAATTAGGATACCACCTTATGAAGCTTTATATGGACGAAAGTGCAGATCCCCGTTATTTTGGGATGATATGGAGAAATTGGTTCTTGGACCGGACCGTATACAAGATGTCACTGATAAGGTACGAGTTATCTAACAATGAATGAAGGAGGCTCAAGATCAACAAAAGAGTTGGGCAGATCTAAAAAGGAAGGTTCTTGAGTTCCAAATAGGAGATCACGTATACTTAAAGGTAAATCCTATCGAGAGTATTCATCAAATCCAGTCACAAGGGAAGTTAAGACCTCGATATATTGGTCCATTTGAAGTACTTGAGTGAGTTGGAGAGTTGGCGTAAATATCTGTGATCGCCCATAAATTAAAGTACTTGAGCGAGTTGTACATATTGTATGATTTAATATGGAATTGAAGTGTTTGTAAATATCTGTGATTACCCATAAATTGTTAATTAATATGCCATGATCTTATAATCAAATTGACATATATAACATAGTTGAGTCACATTGCATAGGCTATTATACCTTTGTGGAAAGAAGGCATAATAGCTGGGCAACGATGGGCCTATAAACTCGAATGTTGGCGTAATGGCCGGAATTGAAATGGTAGTGGTGTAGGCACTTATATCAACTATAAATTGTGTGGGGTGGGCACCCGTATTAACCACAATATAAATGAGAAAAATTGAAATCTATGGTCTTATGGGCCTGAAACACCTAACCTCGAATGAAGGGTGTAAATCCATTTAACATAAGACTCTCGGAAAGTCTTATGTATTGTATGCTCATGTGCTTGTGTGCATTTCATATGGTTGTTAATATAACTTGCCTGATATATATATATATATATATATATATTGCTTGTTGAGTATTTAATTTTGGAAGTGAAACTCATTAAGCTCGAAAGCTTATACCCCTATAGTTTTCTGTTGCAGTATGATTATTTATGGCTATCCAAGAGGCCACTTTCCTTAGGTACAACTTTTGCAATTTAATGAGCTTTTTGAAAAAGTTGGACCTAGATGCTAGGCATAGACTTCTAGTTGAATATCTTTAATTATATATATATATATATATATATTGATGTAAGAGGCTTTTGTGGACCTAAGGACTCTTAATATATTGATGGCGGTATACCCTTAGATCATGTAATAGATTTATTGGTTATAACTGTTATGATTTACATTCTTATTGCTATGATTGTCTCCTTAAGCTATTTGATTAAAGTATGATTCCCTATATGTTGAACGAGAGCCTTACAAGGTGTTTAAACTCATAGGATGACTAAGGTTGTCATACTTGAGTTTAGGTATCGAGTGTGGCATACTGTCGCATTTAGGTACCCATTGAGCGTGACATAAGAAAAAGTAGAGATAGATGAATAGTGTAGAATAGTAATGAATAGTATAATGTAAAATAGATATGACTAATAAAGTACTGATGTAAAAATACGCGTATAAATGCGATATCTGATATTCTTAGCTATTGAAAAATTATAAAACTGATATTTTTTAAAACCTTATGTTTTTACGAGTCTAACAGTATATTCAAAATATTTTTACCATTCCAAGCCCTAGACATGCTTTTCAAAAACTATATCCGATCGGGTTCAAACGAATCGCATTTGACTAATATGATATTTTAAAGTTCTCTTATGCTATTATGAACGATTATGCATACTAATCTCTTACTTACTCACTTAGGGTTACAAACATGGGTTTGCCGGACTTAAATGGTTACGTCTGACTAGGGTTTTGTTGACTTTAGGGTTTTCAATTGACCTTCTAATTAGGGTTTAAGCTCAACCGATCGTAAAACTTTAGAGTTTTATAGATGTGTTGTTTTTATTATACTTCTTATGATTATTGTTGTGGTGGATGAGATAGTTGTAGTTTTAGAGTACGTATATGGCACCTAAAGTTCGAATTTCCCATCCTATGACATCTACTCATTTTGAAGGAATAAATAAAGAGATGCAAAGCAACCATAGGCTAATTAACATGTTCAATTAGAGATAAAGTTGATGTTTGGATACATTACATGCATCATTGATTGACACATTTTTTTATTATTTTGTATATGCGTTTATAGAGGTAGGCAAGTGGGTTATAGCCTGTGGGCCAGCCCGTTTAACGCACCTTGAAAACTAGTTAGAGCTAACATTTTTCAATTCGTTTAAAAGTAGGGTAATTTTACTCAGGTCTGTTTAATCGCAAGCCAAAGTGGCCTAGTTCGCTGGTTAAGTGGGTTAACCCACTTATATAAAAAATTAAATTAAAAAAAAAAAAAAAGTGGGAAAAATAACTATTAATCTAGTATTGCTCTTTTTTAAGTATGTCTTTATTTATTTAAACAAAATATGATATATAATAAAATTATTTCAATATTTAATTAATTATAATACTAATGAAATTAATCATTTATATATTTAAAACCCTACAAATTTTTTTATTTATTTATAATTTGCATTTTATTCAATTAGTATAAATGAGCTAAATGGATCAATTTGATCCGTTTAACCCATAAAAATATACAAGTGGATTAAATGGGCCAAGAAGTGGGCTGACCATTTAACCCACAGGCCAAAGTACCTTGGGTTAGGGTCAACAAATTTCGGCTCGTTTTTAAAATGGGTCAAAGTTTTTAGCCTATTTAACCTACAGATCGAAGTGGTTCGGGTTGGGTTAGCCCGTTTAACCCACTTGCCTACCTCTATAGTGTTTATATGTAGGCTTTTTTTTTTTTTTTTTTAAAAAGCATTGCTTTTGGACGCATGCGTTAGAGACAATTAAAAAAAAGATCGGAAGCGTTCATTAAATGTGTCTTAGCAAATTAAAAAAAAAATAAGATCCAACGTATTCATTGAATGCGTCTAATTGATTTGAAAATATATAAATAAAAACACTACAGACGTATTCAATGAATGCATCTGAACACTATCAATATGAATTTTCGAGTGCACTCACTAAATGTGTTTTTGGCAATTTATATCCACAAAATATGTTTAAAAAGTAACATATTTTCGGATTAAGTTTTAAGAAGAATAGTAGTTTCGTACAAAACCAAAGCCACGTTTGCTACTAGGAATTTCGATGAACATATCAATTAAGTATCTAAACTTTTAAGAGTTTAATTTCATATCTAATTAAACTTTTTAAGCCCCTAATCACTACCTTGTCAATATTGTTAACTAAGTTATCCTTTGTGAACTCGTGAACCAATAGCTATGTGACACATGTCCATCACTTAAAGAAAAAACCTTCAACACATCAGTCCAATAGTTCACCAGATAATGAGTCACGTACTAGCTCGAATCATTCAAGCCGCACCAGCCTAATACATTCTCTTGCGACAATGGTGGTGGATTTGTTTGGATTATGAGTTATTGTTTTGGTGGGGGATCGAGCAAGATTGGAGGTGGTGTCTAGGTGGTTATGCTCATGGGAATTAGTAGTTTTGGTTTTAGTTTATTTGATAGCGTGGGTTTTTGTAGGTATGTGAATGGTTGTTTTAGGCGTTAATTGATGACGTTTAGGTTTGGGATTTTGATAGTGTATGGTGGTGCCAAGTTCATTGTTGGTCGGCTTTGGTGTTCAGTAAAGGTGAAGATGGTTGTTTCTGGTGATTATGAGTTTTGTTTAGGTTGTGTTTTACATGTGAATTTGATTTGTTTATGGAGTTAACAGAGATGGCATTGGTTGGGGCATGGTTGGCATGGATGGAAGCTTATAGGAAAGAAAAGTAGTAGTGGTTGTTTGTGGATATGGGCTTAGTGTTTGAAATCATGGTTGGTATGTGTGTGTTTATTTGAGTGGTATTTGATTGTTAACAATAGTGAAGGTGGTGGATTATTGTGGGTATCAATTTGGGTTTTGAGTTTTGGTGTTGGAAGAGTGGTCGTTGAAGATTAGAAATTGCGATGGTTTTCGAAATGTTAGAGAGAGAAGAGAATGTGTTGGGTTCGTATTTAGGGTATTGGTATGATGATGCGATAGCGAGTGGTGTGGAGATGGCGGTGGCGGTGGTGTTGGAGTCTAGGTTTTCAGCTAGCTTTTGAAGAGAGAGAAGGCAAAGAGAAGAGAGAGATTTTTTTTTTTCTTTTACATTATGGATAGGTGTTGGATAGCTATTGTTTCATAGATCCAAGGAAGATAACGTAGTTAATAGTGTTAATAAGAGTAGTGATAAAGGACATGAAAAGTTCGATTGGGTATGAAATTAGACTTTTTAAAAGTTTAAGTACTTCACTGATTTTTCGTCAAATTCAGTACCACATGAGACTTTTTCCATTGAAAAAATATTCAATGCATACTATACACATACATCAACTATGATTTTTATAAATATACACATATATTTTACATGCCGTCTATTACCTATTAAAACTATTTTATGTAGCGTAACCCTATAAATCATTTAATCTTAATTATAAGTTGGAGCATGAGATAGAAATGGATGAATAATAGAAAATGCTTAAAAATAGGCTTTAACCATGCATTAGATCAAAATTAGTATCATTTCCTTTGGAATATTTTATATTTAGTTTTTAATATTTTTGTCTTTCTTATATTTAAGTTTTAAATCTTTGTTTTTCTTCGTTAAAGTTTTTATGGCCGTTAGAATTTGCAAATGGAAACATTTTAATGTTATAAGAGTTTAATTAAATTTTGAGATATATGATGTGTTTTTATTGGTCAATAATAATCTAAAATAAATAACGATGTATGGAAACTCAAGAATCAAGTGAAGAAGAGATCATGTAGGGAAAAAAGTTCAAAAAGGCTCTTTGTGTCATTAAATATGTATATATCAATGATATTAAGCATTTAATTTTGATTTTAATTTTATTTTTTATAGAGATTGAATCATATCATTGAAGATAAGCGTAATGATATGTTTAATAGACAAAAAACATAAAATATGAAAGTTAAAATCTTGGAAACCATATTTTATAGTAAATAATATAAGTTAGGAGTTATAATATCTTCTTATTACATCTTGCAATAAGGTTGTGATAATTATACATGCACTGAATGGATTTGTACTTTCTATTCGTATACATCAAAATAAAAAGTTTAAACATATGCTAAATAAAAAAAAAACTATCATAAGATTTATAAACATTTCTTATTTTTATAACCTCATTTTTCAAATTTAATTTCAATATATAAAGTGACCAGCATATTGTAAAGAAAAATAAAATATGTTAAAGTGAATAAAATTTTCTTATTTATTATAGCTGACCTTGAATGGTTTGTGAGCTTTTTTTTTTTTTTGGCGCAAGAATGGTTTGTGACTTAAGTGACTAATTTAAAGGGTATTCATTGCCAAAACATTTAAATTTTAGAGTATCACACTAACTACTTTATTAAGCTTTAATATTATATCTCACTAATAGATTGTGCTATAATAAGAGAATACTATAATAGAAAATTCTATATTCCTGTCATATCTTTGATGGGATCGATCCATCATCTATTTAAAGACTTAGATTCATACATAGGTGATCACACTGAAATACTTGATATATTTTAAAGTTTGGATTATAGAATTTTCCTATTTGAGTATTTTGACTTCATGGTCATCAACTAATTTAATGATGTATAAGACTCCAATTAAAAACTCTCATACAATCTAATTTTTTATTTTAATACTATTTTCTTTTATAATTTTATTTAATAAATAACTTCCAAGTATTTATGGTTTTTAAGAAAGTGCATGTGTAATAAATGTGTAACTTCTTCTTCCTAAAATAAATAAATAAGCAAAAGAGGATGTCATTAAGTGTCTTCATGATTCAGTTTGGTTGGGTTCAAGGGTCGAACGAATCGAATGTATTTGAAATGATTCAGTTAAATCTTAATGAATTGAACGCTTTTTAAAAGTTTAAGGTTTTGAATTGAACCACTTCAAATGTGGTTTGGTTTGGCTCGGTTTAATTCACATCACTTTTAAAACAATTTCGTTCTAATAAATAATATTAATATTCATTTGAGTTCTCGAAAAAGAAAAAGATATTTAAATTGAGGAATGTTGTGCAAGAATTAAAGTTACTTATTATTATATTAGGTCATGTCTTTAATAATATCATATATATATATTATCTTGTTTTAAAATTATATTTCAATGTGAATTTAAAATAACATATATTTTTAATAAATCTATAACATTAACTAAAGAAAATTTTTTTATATTAATTCCATATTTATTTATAATATTCTTCCCTTATAACATATTTAATTTATGTTTGTACTAATTAAATGATTGTGTATGTTCTAAACTCAATCATACCACTTTATTTTAACTTGATGCATGTTCACTAGTTTTAGGAAGAATTTAAAATTATAAAATAGGAAAACATACTAGAAAACTTTTGAGACAAGTAAAATATTGCTTTTTTTTTTGTTGAAGTAAAAGACTACTTGTTTAATATTACTAAATATATAATACATTTAGTGTGTATTATGTAAAATCTGTAATACGAAATATATATATATATATATATACAACATTTACATTTATAAATAACATTAATATGGTTAAAATATAATTTACATTTCATAAATTGGAACAAAATCATAATTGTTTTCCTAATAAATCTATAATTTAAAAATCTTACTTAGTTCCCTTTCAAAGATGTATCTAAACACAAAAATGTTATTAGAATCTAAAATTTTTATTTCATTTCAAGTCTTTTTTTAATATACTACATACATATGTGATATTAGAGTGAAACGTCACATGTGACCATAATATCTAGTGTTTAAGAGTTATAAATAAATAAGATTGCTCTTTTTTATTTATTTTAATGTGAAGTGATTCGGTTCGGTTTCAAACAATTTGGTTCTATTCAACCTCTTAAACTGAACGTAACCGTCTAGACTCTTAAGCGAATCGCAAACGAAATAAAATATAAAAGAATGCATTGTGTAGTTCAATTTGGTTTAATTCGATTTTTGGTTCAGTTTAGTTTGGTTCAATAAACAACCCAGGTGTCATGCCTTAAGACAATGGCATCACAAGCTTCATTGTACACATGTATGGAAACACACATGCACAAAGTTACTAAATACCTCTTAACCACTAGATTACATAAAATTCTTCAAGTGCAATCAATATGTTCTTGTAAAAATTATTTATGTCAATATACAAAATTTAATAATAAACTAAAATTCTAAATAGTCTCACAAATCCAATAATTTTTAAACACAAATCCCAAAATACAAAGCCCGGATGATCTCACCAGCATAGTAATGCAAGTTCCACCACTAACATAAAATTATCAGTTGCACAAATCATTATGATCCTCCTCATAACCGAACAAACAAAAATGTTTGGTATAGACCACTGCATACACACACACACAATCACACACCATGCGCAACTTACAATAACTAATTAACATATAATCAAACAACAAATAAATCAAATTAATCTTCAATTAGTATATATTTATACATAAATCAAAAATCATAAACATATATAACGTCATTTTGAACCATACTAAGATGACATTCTTGAAAAAAAATGAACGGATTTGCACCAAAAGCAGAAACATGCCACAAACAGCAAATTAAATGATCCTAAGATATCTAAAATGGAAAACGGTGTAGGTGTTAGGAAACATGTTTAAAACATAGGTCTTTACAATTTCAAAAATTTTCGTAAACATTTTTCCACACAACATAGGCATCAATATATATATATTGTCGCTTACTAAAATCTAATAAAGGGTGGATAAGTTGATAATGGGCTTGGAACATAATATAAAAGAATATACAAAACAGAAAATTCGTTAATGTTATACCAAGCACCACTCTGATACTTAAGCTAGTGTTTGTCATAGGAAACCCATAGAATAAATTGGTGAAGATGGTTTTATGTGACATTATCTTGATCACGAGTGGTCCGATCATATTTATAGGGGATTCACCTAGTAGTTATGTTAGTCGTGGGTGAGTGGACAGTTGATTTGGCAGTTGTGTTCGTCGTGGGCAAGTGAGCAGGTCGATGGTTGGCCTGGCGGTTATATTTGTAATGGGTGATTATGTGTGTCATGATATTATGTTATGCAGGTTGGTCTCGATTGAGTCATGGTGTATCCGTACAAAAGTGTCGTGAAGCCATTTAGACATTGCACTCGGGTCAAGAAGGAGGAAAGTTCACCAATGAGGGCTAAGGCTGTGTCTTTTAGCTGGCCTAGTGAAATGAAAAGCTCGGCTCAGATAGGCCCAAGGTCAGCATTAGACCACCAACAGTTGTTCCCCCTACTGCCTTTGTAGGCAAAGGGAGTAAGTTAAACATAAAAGCCAGTTGAGTCGAGTTAAAGAGGTAACTGATTCACCGCATGTCGACTGCCTGCTTTTAGTTTTATACTTGGGCCGATAAAGTTATTTTTCATGTGATGCCTCTTCGTGTTCTTCGTGGGAAATCATAACGTGATGATGCTTCATGGTCTTTGGTTATTATTCTGTACTCTGTTAGGCAACATCATTTTACGTAATTTAACTTGAGCCATTGATTCAGTAATCAAAGCGCATCTAAAGATTGGGCAAAACTTTTCTTTATTCTCCTTCATCATTACATTCTTTTTTCAAGGTTTTCATAGGGGTCTATATCCATTAGGGGTAGTCAATTACATCTTTTCTAATGATCATAATTCGACATTTTTTACAATGATTGGTAAGAGTTGTAATTCGTCTTGTACTATAAATGACGTTTCTCATAGGGGGAAATCTTAGGGTTGTTTCCCATATTCTTTCAATAAAACAAATTATTCTTATTACCTAAGAAGTCATGGAAACTTAGGTGAGCGCACATAGCTTTTCCATGGATGATTATTCTACCCCTTTTTATGATAGTGCCCACTTATTTGCATTGATGGAGTCTTATGGTAAAGACTTTTAAAAGGTAGCTGGAGTGGACGCGGGAGATCCTTGGGACATTTTTTATTCCCTTTCTAACTTGGGTATCGATAATGGGCCTAATAATTTTCATAATGAGGCTTCTGAAGATGCTCTTCATAAGGTATGAGATCATTACTTTGTTGAGGTGCCTACTTATTATACCATTACTCTTTCAGGGTAGAGTAATCAAGCAACCTGGTCTTATGTTTATATTAGGTGTTTGGACTTTAGTTTGTGTTTTTCCGTTGTCCAATTTTTAAGAGGAAGTTTCGAACCATTTTAACTAGAGTCCAACCTGATTAATGCCAATTTCATGGAGGTTACTAACTACTTTCGAGGTTTTGTGTATAAACTTGTGTCAGAGACCTCTGCAGTTGCTTCAACACTGTTTCATGATTGAATGTCTAAATAATGAGTGGGTGTAACTGCAATAGTAAAAAGAGTTGCCTTTTTTCATCGGGTTAGATTTAAGCATGAAAGATTAAAAGAGCACATTCATCAGTGGGGATAGAGAAGGAGGATCCATTTATGATCCATTGGGTGAATGTGCCTCTGAGCCATCTCAATGCACATTGCTTACTAACAATTAAGAGACTCTGCTAGAGCTTAAGTCTTTTATGGAAAGGCACCATTGAGTCAATGTTGATCTCTTTAATACTAAGAAGGTTGTGAGATTCTATGTGGAACAAGGGCCTTATTTTAGTTCTTCTTGAAGAGAGAGAAATGATGCTCGAGGTATGACTCGAGCATGATTTTCAGGTATTTGAGGTTATCCATTTGTTGAGGAGTGTTACATGGGGAAGAAATGGCTATAAGCTTGCCCATCATTATATTACTTCATTCAATCGTTGATTCTTGTTCTTTTGTAGATAATGTTAGAAAAAAGGAGAGCTAAAGATATTAGTCAGTTCTTGATCCTTGTCTATCCAAGAGAAAATGGAGAAAGAGACCGTTTGGTGGAAGATGGGATTTGCAAGGTAGCTTTCCGACTACTGAGGATTCGAAGACTAGAAGGGGAAGGCACCCTTGGCATCTTCAAGTTCCAAGGGAGGAAGTGCTAGGCTGGGGGGCTCAAATTGTCCCAAACCCCTGCAAAAAGGTCTCATCAAGATGATGTTAGGGTTTTTGTTGTTCCTCCTACTAGTTGCATGTCTCCTTCTATTGGAGGAGATAACCGTAGTGTCGTTAATGCAGTTGTAGGATTGATGAGTCCTCTAGGTACTAGTCGTCATCCAATCTTTCTGATGGAGATCTATTATAATCACCACGAGGAATATGTTCCTATAACTGTTGAAGGTGAGGGACAGTCTAAGCTTATTATTACCCTTCTTCTGGTCGCTATTCGATATGTGCTAATAGAGCGAGTTGAGTTATTGCATGAAGGTTGTCGTTTTTTTCCTTAATTATCCCATCAGAAGGGAACAATCGATTAGGGTATTTTACTTATGTAAGTGTCCTCAAATATGAATTTTCTTTCATCATCTCTTTGTTTCTCGTTTACGTTCTTGTTTGTTTATAGAGAATTGCTGAAAGTGTTGTAGAAGTGGTGTTGTGTGATAAGACTTTTCAATAAGAGAATGACCATTTATGGTCGAAGCATTTCGATCAGGATAAGCATTTAAAGGAGGTAGGTTTAGCTCCTTCCATGAGTCGATTTTATTATAATACTTGAGCTAGTTACTGTGCCCTTTACTATGGATTGAAGGTTGATTATGAAATCCTTGAGCAGAGATTTTGAACGATGATCAGTAAGCCCACTGCTATAAGAAAGAGAAATTGGCTACTAATAGAAAAATCTAGGAGTTGTAGTTTGAACTGAAAAGTCGTGAGTTGGCCACTCGGAATGAGATCTGACTGCTCGATGAGGAGAGGTATGAGCTCTGCAAGGATAATCAGGAGCTTCATGTTGAGAATAATCGACTACATTAATTATTGGAGGATAGCTAAAGGGAGTTGGCAAACAATCAGTCTACTTTTTATTCCCATGAGACACAACTGATGTTACAAAGGGATGAGTTCCAAGCTTTAGTCGCTAAGTATGAAGACCTGGATAAGGCTCAGAGAGAGCATGATGAAGTAAGTGAGTGCGTTAAAACTTTCGAGGCTAAAGTTTCTACCATTGGTGATGGTCAACCAAGCTTTACCCTTAATGATTATTTCAACAGTGAGGCATGGGTAGAGCAAAGATTAGAAATCAAGCAAGGAGCAATCAATGAGATAATCTAGTATATCCATGGTCATTATTTTTATAGCACAGCTCTATGGGTTAATTTCAATTCCCATCTCCTAATCAAGGAGGATGAAGGTGCCAAGGAGGAAGACGATGAGATTTGTAAGGGATAGTGGTAGCTTGGAAACATGATAGGGATCCATCATTTGGATTGATCTCGGGTGCTACATCCGTAGATCGAGTTAATCGGCCTAAAGCTGGGGAAGACCTACCTGTTGGGTCAACCGTGGGTTAAGGTTGCCTAGTGCACTCAACAAGTGGAGTGGCAAGCAAAGGGTTACCTACTTCTCAAATCGATTAGTTTGCAGAGGAGCTGACGAAGGAATGATGATATTTGTCCTCTTATTTTCCTTTCAATCTAGATGCCAAATGTTTATTCTTTCTTTTCGATTAGGATACTGACTGTTTGATGTAACGGTCCTCCTTTTAACGAATATATTTTCCTTTTTTTATTGTTACTCTATACTTTATCTTTTATTTCTGGTATGTCATCTTTTGTCGTGACCTTGGTCTATTTGCTGCTTCATGCATCGTTGTCCCTAGATTTGTGCCATATCTATATTAACGGTTATCCTTTATGCATTGTTAGATTGTAATCATAACAACCAAATGGCTGAGATTGAGTGTCAGTTGACATTCTTGAGATATTTTGAGGTCTTTCCATCATTATCTCTTCAGGTTTTAGCCTATAAATAGCGGGTGTCTTTCTCTACCTTGTCATAAAAAATTCTCTCTAATTGCTTTATTTGCAAAACTTTCTTTCATTAGTTGGTGTTTTCAGCTTTGCAGGTTCTTCTCATGGAGTTTCAACTTTGAGTATGGTTGGAAATATCAAGCCCGTGTCATTGTATTGCATCATTTCCTTTTTAGATGATTCGAAGCTTTCTTGAAGGACTTTTGTCAAAATGTAAGCCTTGCTTGTCCATGGCAGCAAGATCTTTTCTCTTGCATTGCAGTGTGTAAGGGGTTGTAAGTCTTGCTATTTCCAGTTATATGAACCCCCTGATGATAGGGTAAGAACACTTATGGTCAAATTAGATTGGTAGCCTGTTACCCTTCGAAGGCTTTAAATCTTCCTCTTTTGGCTCTTTAGAGTAGATTCTAAGGGAAAATTGGATTAAACTCGAATGTTAGGAGAATTTAGACTACTAGGATGGCAGCAACGAGGGAGGGACGGTTGAGTTGCTCCATGTTTTTGCAAAGGCTTGGTCATCAATAATTCCTTGATCATCCCACTTTGTTTAGGCTTTTTCTTCCTAGAATGCTTGATGTAGTCGGTGATTTAGAATGACTCCCTAATCCTCCTATTTTGCTAAAACTTCCTTTGTTTAGGATGTCCAATGTTGTTCGGCTATCAAGATTCAAAAGGTTTGACCAAGAGTTTTTACTATCAAGGACATGTACCAATTTGTAATATTTGGCTGAAATGTTGTTTTAAATTGCCCTAGTTGTAAAGCTAGTCAAAACTATTGTATCTTTCTCGATTAATAGATGAGTCTTGAAATTTATTTGCTTTATTTCTTTTTCTTGTTCTTTTTTCAACTTGTTTTTTTGTATCTATGCGGACTTATCCTAGGCTCAAGCCTCACTAGGGAGTTAATTTTTAGGATGCGAGTGCTGAGGGTAAGTGGCCCAATCGTTTAGTCCTTGTGGCCTGAACGTCGTTGGGGAGTAAGTTTTTAGGATGCCGGTGTTGAACATAAACAGCTTGGTTGTTCGGTCCTAGGAGTTTGAGCTTTACTAAAGAGTAAGTTTTTAGGATGTGGGTATTAAGCGCAAGTAGCCTGATCATTCGGTCCCTGGGGCCTGAGCTTCACTGGGGAGTAAGTTTTTAGGACGCGGTTGCTAAGCATAAGTAGCTCGATTGTTTGGTCCCTAAAGCCTGAGCTCGCTAAGGAGTAAGTTTTTAGGACGCGGGTGTTAGCCTTAAGCCTTGATAGGGAGTAAGTTCTTAGGAAACAGGTGCCAAGAGTAAATAGCCCGAACATTTGGTCCTCAGGGCCTTAGCTTCACTAGGGAGTAAGTTTTTAAGACACGGATGTTGAGCGTAAGTAGTTCGGTTGTTCGATCCTTAGGGCCTAAGCCTTGCTAGCGAGTAAGTTTTTAGGACGTGTGTGTTGAGTATAAACAGCCTAATTGTTCGATCCCTAAGGCCTGAGTCTCACTAATGAGTAGGTTTTTAGGATTCGGGTGCTGAACGTAAGTAGCTCGGTTGGTGGGTTGTCATTACTAGATGTTGTATCTTCGAGGAATAATTTAGGATTCATCATTTTTTTTAATGATTCTAAAAATAAAGCTTGTGGAAAAATATCATAAAAAATCTCTAAATAAAATACTTCCTTAGGCTATTGGCATTCCACGTTCTCGGGATTGGCTGTCTGTTAAGTTGTTCCGATCGGTATGCATTGTTACCAACATGGATAGGATCTCCCAAGCGGGAACTATTTTTCATTGTCCTTCTCTTGTGCCCATGTCGGCTAGTTTTTGACACACTGAGTCATTGAGGCTAAATTCCTTGTGCCTAACTTTCTTATTGTAGTATCAAGCAGCCTTAAGCTGGTAAACCATGAGCCTCTATCTGGCTTGATGTCAAAGTTCTTCTTTTGTATATAAGTTAACCTTTAATGCTATTTGGTTGACCATTGAATGCAACTCCTGTATCCTATGAGTTAGAAGTTCCAATTCAATCGGGTGTACCGCTCTCATGCTAAATACTACCTGGTATGGTATTTCACCGATAGTCGTTCGATGCGTGGTCCTATATCCCCAAAGTTTGTTGGGTAGTCAATCTTCCCATCCGATATAGTCCTGATTAACCATATTTTTGAGACCTTTAGCTATGGTGCAATTTAGTGACTCTACTTGCTTATTAATCTGGGGATGAGAGACTGATCTATATTGAATCATGATGTAATGATATTGGTAGAACCCTTTGAATTGATCATTGTTGAACTAGGTTCTGTTACAATGATTATGACCTATGGTTAGAGCTAGGCATACCATCTTTTCAACCCACTTTAAAATGTAGGTTGCAACTAAATTTTCTTGACCCATTTAAAAGAAGGCTAAATTGGTTCAACCCGTTTAACCCCATGGGGAAAAAAGAAAAGAGAAAAAGTCTTAAAACAAGAATATATAATAACATATTATTGATTATTTAAGTATGTTATAAAAGGAGATAGATTGATACACCTATCACAAGTATTATAATATTTTTTAAAATATATATTTATTAATTTAAACATAATATGATACCAATAAACTTGTTTCTATATATAGGTAATCAAAATAGTAATAAAATTAGTCGTTAATATATATAACCCTAAAATATACAAATATTCTAATTTTTACATAACATAACATAAAAAAAAAATAATTTTATCATAGTGGCTGGCCCGTTTAGCTTGCGGGGCAAGCCTAGGCCTAAGAATTATGGCCTATTTAACCCATAAGCCGAAGTGAGTCGGGCCATGCCAATCCATTTACCCAGTTTGCCTACATCTACCTATGGTACCCCAAAGCAGCATAGGATGTAGTTGGTTACAAAATTTTATGCTACCTTATCTATGATATGGGCTATCACTTGCACCTTTACCCATTTGGTAAAATAGTTGACCATGACGATGATGAACCGCTTCTATTTGAAGGTTCTATGGAAGGGACCAAGTATGTCCATTCCCCATTAGGCAAATGGACATAGACTTGCAAGCGATCGAAGATAGTTTCTTCGTACATGGGCTAAGGGTGCATGCTTTTGGCATCAAGGGCATTTCTTCATCATCTCTACTGCATCCTTCTTCATATTCAGCTAGTAGTAGCTGAGTCACAGCTTTACATATAGCATTTTTCCAGGCAACATGGTTGTTGCACTCTCTTGAATGTAGGTCCTCTTGTGACTCTCTATAAATTAAGTTTTGATGATAACAAGATACTTAAAGAAGCTAATTATTTTACTTAGTTTGTAGGACTAAAATAGAATTATGATCTTTAAGAATCAAAAGATTTTACAGAACTTTGTTAAATAAAGGAATGAGTTAAGTTAAAAGTATGGAATAAGTTTTCAAGATCATCACGTAGAAAGCATCTTTTGGAGGTTTTAAGCAAGTATTTACAAAAGGCATAAAAAACAAAGAAACAAGGAAATTTCTCAAACAGTAATTAAATAAGGTTTTATAGAAGGTACCGTAGAAGGATTTCCACGACTTTTGATAGCAAAACTATTCTACGAAAATTTACTGTTCATTAGTTCAAATTCGATCAAATTCATTCCAAATCAGTTCATATAAGAAGATTGAGGACCTAGCTCCGAGATAATAAGTGTATTTAGGTAGTATACTTATTTGTTCCACTAAAGTTAGATAATATCCAAGAAGATAGATCGAAAAAAAATTTTCTCAAATTTTTTTTTTGTGGAAATTTTTTGCAGATTTTTATTGGAATAAAAGTTGTTACGATTTGTGTCATGAGACTTATGCACGATCCAGATTATTTAAGTATGTGAAGATGAAGGTTAAGGATAAGTCTTGGATAAGATATCTTCAAGTAATAGGTGAGTTTTAAATAGAAGATAATGTTCCAGATTGTATGGGATAGACTTGGACGATATAAACAAAGGACAAAGCTTGAAGATAAATATCAAGTTGTTCAAATTAAATCTCAAGTATCAGACTATTATGTTCAACAGGATTTTCAAATTTCAAGATAAGGTTCACAATTTTGAAATCAACAAGAAGATAAATTTTTTTGAAGATCATATCGATATATTATGATAAAGATCCTACACGAAGATTATCCAAGATTTTTAATGGAAGAATAACGTTTCAAATTTTTTGAAATCAACCCATGATAAGTTACATAAGATTTGATCCAAAATTTTTAGAAGAAAATATTTGAATTCTAGTAACAAAAAATTTTAAACGTTATGAGAAGCCCTCCTTTTTCTAATTGAAGAAAAATATAAGTCGAAATAGAGAAAGAGCTAAGCACAATTCAACTCTAATATCTACTACTCCTGCTACTACTGAACTTACAAAATTTTACATTCACTGCTTCTTTCATTTCTTCAAAAATCGAACAGTGCAATTTTACCTTTTCCATTTACTTTGCTACACATTTTCTTGTAGAAAGAAGGAACGTGTAGTCGCCTTCTGGTTTGTTATTTTATTTACAAGAATAGACTCTATAGTATCGATTATTAGCTTGGGGAAAGCTGTGAGGATTGAGCAGAGAGAATTATACTATCTTGTGAATTGATTTCATTGGATATAGTGGAACAAAACCATGAGGATTACAGGGTCCCTGGCTCGAAGCTGGAAGAGTGGATTGATACACAAGGTAGAATGACTATACATCGCTGCCTGATTTTCTATCCTTTATCTTTTTAAATTCCTGCTATTTATTTTTATTTATTTAATTGTTACTTATTCTCATATTTTCAACCAAAGGGATTATTTATTTTAAAGCGTTAAAATTTACATTTTTAATAATAGTCAATTCAACCTCCTTCTTAATTATTAAAGTGGGACCAACACCTCTAATATAGCTTGGGCCTGTTTCGATCAGAGGCAATGGAGGATAGGCATAGTATGTCCTCTTCGAAACGATAAGTCATTCAATAGTGTGCAGTTAGCAGCTTGATACATGAGTTTCTTGGCTGCTTTTTTATCAATTGGTAGAACCTCATCCCTATAGGGTCCATCTAACAAGGTGGTAGGATGTCTGTTTCACCAACCAGAACTTCCTAGTGTTGCTTGTAAATGGTGCGATGTAGTAAGTATTCCATCAATACCCCTTCTTTTGGCTCAGGGTTCGGGAGACTTATTGCTACAAATTTGGAGAGTCTATCAGCTTCAACATTTTGTGTTTGGGGTATTTTATGAATGTCCCAACTAGAAAAGTTGGCCATTAATGATCGGGCAAACTCCATGTACTTGATCATAGCATCCCCTCTTGTCTCATAATGTCCCTTGACTTGTTTCATGACAAGTTGGGAGTCTGAATAAACAATTGTATTGCCGACCCTGACTTTCATTGCCAGCTTTAGTCCTGCTATGAGTGCCTCATATTCTGTTTCGTTGTTGCTTGTGCTGAAGCCGAATTTGAGAGCAAAACATATCTTGACATTGTAAGGGCCTTGTAATATTAGTTCTACCCAAAGCCTTCTTGGAGTATAGGGTCTATTATGATTTGCCTTCCTTCAGGGGTTCCCTTAGGAGGCCTGTATATTCTACTACAATATCTACCAAAATTTAGGCTTTGATGGCATCACTTGCCTTAAAGCGTATGCCATACATGCTTAGTTCAATCGTGTACTTCATCATGTGAACTGATGCATATGGTTTGTAGAGGATGGTATGGAGAGGTTAGTCGGTAAGGATCATCACTTGATGCACTTTAAAATAAGGCTTGAGCCTCCTTACTGATATGAAAACCGTTAAGGGAGTTTCTTGACCTGGAGTATCTCTCTCTGGCCTTTAGAGGATGTAGCTAATAAAGTAGATTGGTCTATGCTTGCTTCCGTCTGCCGAACGAGAACGAAGGAAATGTCTTTACTGTTTACTACCAAGTACAAGATAGTTTTTCTCCTGGTATGGGTTTAGTCAAGACCGAAGGAGTTGCTTGTGATTAATTGAGTCAAACCCATCATCTAAAACTCCTGGTATGGGTTTTTCTCCGGAAATATTCAATTAGGTTCCTTGTTTCCATCATCCAAAACTCCATAAATCACCGAGAAACACCCGAATAGCTTGAATCGAAGATCGGAGTTCTTAAGTGTGAATTCGAAATTTTCGAATTCATTAGACTTAGGAAGTTTTCAAGCGATTTGATTGTTGCAGGAAGCTTTAGGAAGGTCTAATCTATCTTTTAGAAGCTTTGGATCAATATTAGGAGTTCATTTACCCTTTTCACGAACCACCACCATCAGCCACCATTTTCGAAGCTTAAAACCACCACTTCTGGTCAATCTCAATCCACACCACTACCATAGGAGTATTTGTCGTCCCCGAATCTATCAGTTTTGCAAGCTTGGGCGTCTCAAACCACCAAGGCTGGTGGTTTTCGAATTTTCCGATCAAACTCTGGCGTTCTTTTGGCTGATTGCTCTGATCGGACTCCAAAATCCGACCCAATCTACTCTAGATCCAAGTTCGACCCAATCCAAGTAAGTTAATATATTATTATTTTTTTCTCAAAAATAAAAAAGGAAAAAAATGATAAAAAAAATAAATAATAAGAAATATGCATGGAAAAGGTTTTGTCACTTAGAAGAATTTTTATTTTTTAAAATACAAATAAATTTGATAGCTTATAGGCTCATATTGAAAATTTCTGGATTTTCTAAAAATCTCAAAAATTAAGAAACTTAAAATGATAGAAAATTCCAAAATCTAAAATAAACTAACAAATTAAATTTTTATAAAAAGAACTACGTTTCATCTGATCTCGATTAGTGGGTACATAGGCACCTTCGAGGCGATTTAAAATCTAAAAAAAATTATTTTTGTTCCACTATATTTTGTAAATTTCAAATTATTAATTTATTTATAAATATAGATGATTTCTTCATTAATATGTAAATAAAATTAAATTATTTATTGTTTTATTTACTGAGCATTAAAAAGGATAAATTTTAAGTTAGAAATTTTAAGTGGTAACCATATGGTTTTAATAGGGTAGCCCCTGAATATAAAAATCTATGGTTTATAAAACCTTATTTTCAAATCAATTTTTTGCAGACTAGTAACTAAGTTAGGATCAACCAACCCATTGGTCTAAACTCATATTTTTTTCCCCGATTTCGATCTGGTGGCGACTCCAAAATGTTTTTCAAAATTAAATTTTTTTATTTCCTAGTTGAAGGTTCATATTAAATGGGTTCGGGCTTAATACGGATCGGATTAAAAGAAATTAAACCTGAAATGAAAAATCCAGGCTCGACAAATACATCGCGGTGACACTAAAGAAAATGAATCAATTCTCCCTTAACGTCAGCCGATAGTGTAGAGCCAATTCTTGTAACCATTGAGGGGTCAAGGCTTAGCAAAATGTTTTTAGTTGCTTTTATCGGTTCATCCTTCTCTTCTTCTTTGTTTGTTTTTCCATCGGTAGGTTGGTTTAGGAGCAAATTTATTTAACATACCTCATCCCCTACCAAAACTTGAACGTGTAATCTCCACTATAATTCCTAGTCCCCTTACATATGCTGACCCCATTTGGTGTGGGAAATTTCACCTTTAGGTGAGTTGGTGAAGGGACCATTCAAAATAAGAAGAGTGTTGGTAGGCCTATGATCATGTTATAAGGTAACTAGCGGTCTAGCACTAAGAACTTAACCTCGTTTTGGGCCTTATGTTTGTAATCACCCAACCTTATCAGTAAGGAAATAATTCCTCTAACTTTGACCGGCTAATTATTGAATCCGAAGATCTCGTGTTTATACAACTTAAGCCTCTTCTAGATGTTTTCGTCTCGAAGACTTTTGAAGGCATGGGAAAAATGATGTCCATGCTACTTCCCATATCAACTAGGACTTTCATCACATTGATACTTGCTACCCTCGCTTCTATGATGAGGGCATCTTAATAGGGGATTCTAATGTTATGTAAGTCAGTTTTAGTAAACTCAAGAGTCATATCCAGTTTTTCTCTCTTTGGCATGACCATCACTTCTTTTCCTTTATTGTTTTTGGAGTATCAGGAGAGGTTCATTGAGTGTAGTCCTTTGACAATGGTATTGACTATTCCACGAGCCGTGTTGTCTGTATGTTGGTCCATGCAATCATTAGAGTATTGCTAAAGGTCATTCCTTTCTTCGTTGATCAGATCTTTCAATGGTGTTTTTTGGATCAGCTAAATATTGTCGTGAGAATCCTTTCCTGAGGGCTTCTTACAAGGTCGTCTTGAGTTGATAGCAGTCATTAGTGTTGTGCCTTACATCTTGATGGTAATCACAATACTTGCTCACATCCCCTCATCTTAGGTCTCCATGCATCTTACTCAGTTGAAGCAGGATGCTGCAGTTCCTAATTTCCAAGAAGATATCTTCCAGTAGTTTGCTTAGGGGGGAGAAAACTAGATTCAAAATACCTCCATTTTCCTTGTGGTTTCTTGCCTTAGGATCCCTGTCCTTTTTCTGTGGGAGAGCTAGATCTATCCTTAGCTTATCCTTTAGATTTTGTATCGTGTAGGTGCTCCTTTTAGGATTTGTCCATTTCATTTTGGCAGTTATAAAATCCTTACGTCGTATGTACTTGTCAGACCATTTTTGGAATTCTTCTAGCGTTTTGGGTTTGTTGATAGCAAGGAGTGGAAAAGGCCCTCATTTTTTCAAACTCTGTGGATATCTGCTTGTATTGCAAGACTAAGGTTGAGGCTATCCACTTTCGTAACTATCTGGTTGAATCAGCTGATATAGTTTTTTAGGGAATCATCCTTTTTTGGTTTACCAAGAATAGGGAGGACGTATCCCTCTCTGGGGGTCTGCTCACCGTAAAATGAATCTTAAATGTGGTGGAAAGGCCTTTAAAAGACATAATGGAGCCATCAGCTAGTTGATGAAACAAACTGTTTGTTGCCTTTTCCATTGTCTTAGGGAACACTATACAAAAGATGGTGTCATTAAACCCAAATGCTAGCATATGATCCTTATAATTTATGAGGTGCTCATCTAGGTAGGTCGTCCCATCATAAAGCTTGAACATGGGTAACTTCATCCTTGGTAGCCATGGCTTGTCAATGTTCGATTGAGCTAGAGGTATCTTGATGGCCACTTGGGTTGTTTTGGAGCGGGGTGCTCTTTTTGATTTCCTTGATCTTTGACATTGTTCTAATCTCTTTCTCCAATTCCTTAGGTGTCTTGTCCTCAAATTGTTTTTTGTGGCACACAAGGAGCTCTACCAGTGAAGGAGTCTTGACTTATGTTTTCGATGTCGTAGGTGCAATTAAAAGGTTCATGGGGTTAACTGGAAACTTCCAAATGAGATCTAGTCACATGAGCAAGGGCATTGCTCTCTTCATAAGAGTGGTTAACATCTGCCTAGAGTGGTGGGGTTTCGTTGCTGCATTGCTGTAGCTAAGATTGTTGTGTCCTCAAATCTAGCTCCTTAAGGCGCTTTTTGATGTCCATATTACATTTAATAATCTAAATTTTTTGTTCTACCACTTGATGGAGCATGTCCTTTAGGTGGTTAAGGAGATCCCATTCTGGGGGCCATCGGAGGCTAGCTAAGTTCTAGGTCCCACTTGGGAGTTGTTGTGTCTCATGGAACCAAATGACCTTAAGATAGACTTCAAGTCACCTTCAAAGCCATCACCCTGAGATTTTCTTTTGTCCTGACACGAGGTGGCATGTAAAGTTGAAGGTTTCACTTTTTTGTGAAATTTGCTATAGGATTTTTTTTTACGAATAAAGGATAAAGGAACCCTTCCACTGAGGGTTAATGTCCACACATATGGTTCCAAATGTTGCTTACTCAAATCCGATAAGTGTTGGAATCAGTTGATAATGGGCTTGAAACACAATATAAGAGAATCTACAAACAAAAAATTTGTTAGTGGTATGTCAGGTATGAGCCCGACTCTGCCCCTCCAATGCTTAAGTTAGTATTTACCATAGAAAGCCCATAGAATAAATTAGAGAAGATGGTTTTATACAACATTACCTTGATTAGGGGTAGTCTGATCATATTTATAGGGGACTAACCTAGTAGGTATGTTAGTCATGGGTGAGTAGATGGTTAGCTTGGTAGTTGTGTTCATTGTGGGTAGGTGGCTTGTTGGCGTGGCAGTTATATTCATAGTGGGTGAGTAGGTAATCATGTGGTGTCACGATATCATGTTATGAGAGTTGGTCCCCCCAGTCATGGTGTATCCATATGGAAGTGTCCTAAAGGCATCTAGGCGTTGTGTTAGAGTTGGTAAGGAGGAAAGTTTACCAATGAAATGAAAGGCTCAAGTCAGATAGGCCCAAGGTCAAGATTAGACCATCAACATATACATGTATAACTAATTAATTCATACATTATTTAGTCCAAAAAACTAGACCTAACATGCATAAACAATAAGTAATAATAGCCGCATACCTAGTGTTTACTAACTTGTGAATAGCATGATTTATGCATTTAGAATTGGGTTTCATAAAATATATAGGTACCTAAACTTTGAAATTGATCAATGCAGTACTTGAACTTTGAAATCGATCAATTTGGTGCTTGAAAAAAAAATTCATACACACTAACGGTACCTTCATCAAGTTCTTTTAGGTATTAAATTGATCAATTTCAAAATTTTTAGATATCAAATTGATCAATTTCAAAGTTTATGTACTTGATATTATTCCTTAAAAATTTAGAATGGAAATGTTAGTTAACCTAAAAATATAAATTTTCCCATTAATATCTACCTTAGCTTCAATATCATACATATTTAATCAACCATTGATTATTATTTCAAAATTATCATTAAGTTTATCCTTGCATTATTTCAAACTTTATATTATGAGCTTATTTCATCATATTTATGTATCCCATTGTAGAATCTTCATTCTATAATAATCCACCAACATATTGTAACAAGATTCAGATAAAGAGTCTTATCTCTGGTAGAATATCAAAGTCATGTTTATTCACTTGTTACCGTTCACTATCACAATTTGTTTTTT